>VXAD01010117.1:57843-142064 GCA_013399195.1 Dicrurus megarhynchus | reverse complement strand
TTAGTTCATTTGTCTCTACCTGCCAGCCCCCAAGACAACTCCTGCCTATCAACTGCTCCCAGTTACAGGCAGAGCTGCCCCAGCCCCTTCCAGAAGCAGGGCTGGCTGCTCCCTTCACCTAAAAGCTTCCTCATGCCCATCTTTCCACCTGGACCTTTCCAGATGTGGGCAGCTTGAGCTGAAACAAGAGGAATGATGGGCACTGCAGGCCAGGTGAGCCTAGAGGGACCAGGGAGGGGGGAGAGCAAATCTAACCCCAGAGAAGGGGCCTGAGCTGCAGTTTCTGTGCTTCACTTGGATATAGAATCATCTATTATATTGTTTTCCAGTTATCATGGAAAAGCCCTCTAAGATCATCAAGTCCAACCATCCCCCAGGGCTACAACTAACCCCTGTCCCCAAGTGCCACATCCACACACCTTTTAAATCCCTCCAGGGATGGAAACCCCACCACTGCCCTGGGCAGCCTATGCTAGTGCTGCACGATTCTTTGGGAGAAGGAATTTTTCCCGATACCCAAGCTGAACCTCCTCCCCTGCTCACTACCAGGAAAAGCCCAGGGGCAGCTGCTGGTTTGAGCATCTACAGCAATCTCGTAGAGAAAGAGCTGCACAAGCCCAGGGTTGAATTACACAGCCCTGCTGGGGCTGGGCAGGACCTACAAACAGCTGGCAGCACTGCCTGGGGCAGCTGGGCAGGGCAGGAGCTGAAGGAGAGTGCAAAGGCTCATTCTGGATAGAGACGTATCTTTTAAATTCTTTGTCAGCACAGGAGTAGGTGTGAATGTGCGACCTTCCACCTCGGCGTATTCTGTGATAAATCCACCCTTCCCCTCTACAAAGGTCCATCAAAGGCCCCGTGTCAGTGGTGGCATCAGGAGTGGTGACCTGGCAGCAGTTTCCTTCAGCACGTTCTAAAAGGGCACGCCCTGGGCAGATGCAGTTTGGCAGTGGGTGCTGGATGCTGTTTGAAGAGGAAGGTAAGGCAAACCTCTACCTTGGGGATTGCAAATTTGTTTCCCGGAAAGGAAGGAAAGGGCTAAAAAAGCTTTTCTGCACAAAGTAGGGTGGTTTTTTTACTTTTTATTCTTTCATTTTAGAACAGCTGGATGGGACACTTCATCCCTGGAAGTGTCCCACGCCAGGCTGGACAGGGCTTGGAGCACCCTGGTCTCATGGAAGGTGTCCCTCCCCATGGCAGGGTGATCTCAACCCAAACCATTCTGGATTCTGTGACTACAAGGGCCTTCCTAGGGGCTGAGTACTGTGAAGCTCAGCAGGACTTTTCCCTTGGGAAGTTTTGAGGCTGGTCTGAACAAATCCCTGTTGGTCTGAGTGTGTCTGTGGGTGAGGCTGGGGGATGCTGGCTTCACCCCACCTGTATTTCTTCTTGTGCTGTCTCCGCCAACAAATGCACTGTAACCCCTCTTAAAAGACAGACCAGACCCTCTGTACAAAGCTCAAAGTATCTTTTCTTCCCTTCTCTGTTCTGCTGCTGCAAATCCCCCAGGGTTTACAAACTCAGCCTGTCTCAATTATTCACCTTGACGTTTTGCGAACCTGAGCAAATCAGATGAGAGCTCCTGGCAGCAGTTTTGTGTTGGAAATATATAGCAAAGAGCCACTTCGGTTTTACTGAATGTCTTTGTGTGCCAGGAAACCACCATTTTCTTGGTTAGAGCTCTCCTTAGTGCTGTAAGCAGTAAAATCCCCCCACAAAGCTACAGCTCCCCGAACTCTCCTCCCTGTGCTGAGTACCAAAAAACCACTTCAGCATCTGTCCTGTGCCCAGTTCAAACCTGGAGCAGCTGTGAGTTACAGCCAGGACACCGGTCCTTGCACTGGCTGTGAATGTGGCCCCACCAGACGTGCTCCAGGTTTGGGGTGTCTCCCCAGTGACTGCTGGTCCCTGGGCAAGAGACACATTTTTGGGAGGTGCCTGAGTCTGAGCAGTGAGTGCAGGATCCTCCCGGACCTGTGCTGTCTCATGCAGTGTTCTTAGATGACAACTCTTCGGTAACATTTATAACAAGCTAAAACCCCACATTCACCAGCTTTGCCAGCGTGACCTTGTTGCTTTAGGAATTTTAATCTAAGTTGGGGTTTCACTGTCCTCTCTTTGAGAGCTTCTGTCTCTCTCGCCCTTGTTCTTGTCACCGTTTTCTTTCAAGCACCGTTCAGCATTTCAGCTATCAAACACTCTACTTAAGAGGGCCGAGCCCTCAAGCTCAAAGAATACATGAACTCAAAGAAACCAGCACTCGGCTTTGCCGTGAGAAGAAAAAACCTGTCTCACTTCCTATCACAATGTGAATGTGTCATCCTGGCCACATAATCCTCTTGCAAATCTCTGCCATTTGAAGTGAGAATTAATCTCCCACAAAGATTTCCCTGTGGGATGGCTGAAGCCATTTCACTGTAGCAGTTGCAAATATTTTCTAATTCAGTCAAAGTGATATATTCACAGATGTGCCAGATTTTAAATGATTACCTGCTACACTAATTATCCAGGATAATTCAGGCATTAATCTCTGTCTTTATCTCTGTGTAGAAAATGTGTTGTTTACAGTTTCTGAGATGTTTTCTGTACAGATTTCCATCACCCTCTCCTTGTTGGGCCATACAGGTTGGATCGTACTTTGCCAAATGACAGCAGTGAGTCCTGACCCAGCCAGCACAGACCCAGCAGGGGAAGGTGCTGTCAGCTTTCTGCATGAGGTGGATACCACTGCCACAGCCTCCAGCTTCCTTAACCTCTCCATGAGTCCAGTATTCCAGCTCCCTCATGGCTGGGAAGCTGGTGGAGGGAATCACTGTGAATTTAGCACGCAGGAGCTGAAGCACATCCCGTGGGAAGCCTGTGGCAAATCAAGGCATGGGAGTCCCATCTCCTGGCATCCCTGAAAGCCCTGGGACAGCCCTGAGCTTTGGTTGGCTCAGGGGACAGGCTGAGATGGATGCTGGTGAGGCAGTGGATTTTGCAGGTGTCCCTGTGGCACTCTGAGGTTTGCTCTGGATCAGGCTGGTGCAGAGCCGTGGTGCAAACACTCAGCTCCCAGGGGCAGGGTTAGGTATTAGGACAAAGTTCTTTATTGTGAGGGTGCTGAGGCCCTGGCACAGGGTGCCCAGAGAAGCTGTGGCTGCCCCTGGATCCCTGGAAGTGTCCAAGGCCAGGCTGGATGGGGCTTGGAGCAACCTGGGATAGTGGAAGGTGTCCCTGCCCATGGCAGGGGTGGAATGAGATGTTTAAGGTTCCCTCCAACCTAAACCCTTCTGTGATTCTATAAAACCTAATGCTGGGGTGATGGTAATGCTCAGCAGCCAGGCATGCTGAGATCCTCAAACTTTTCCACTGTCAAACCATCCCAGGATAATCAGCTGCTCCAGCTCCTCTGTGCCACGCCGAGGTGCCCAAGGGCTCCTGCCCCTTCTTCTGGGAAGTGTGTTCCTGGGATGCAAATCCTCCCCACACCCACTTGGAAGGAATAACGTACAGAGATCTCCAGCATCACTCTGGCTGGCAGGAGAAGGGCTGCATGTGCCTTTCTTGTGTTTTATTACACAACAGGCAGTGGGCTAAGCTGCAAACCAGGCTGCTGCCTGTCAGATGCAGATATAGATGGCTGTGACAATGCCCTGGGGACCAGGCTGGCTGGCTGTGGCTGAGTGCCTCTGAAGGAGGGCTGGGGAGCTTTCTAGTTGTGCCAGGAGTGCTGGCAGGAGCTGGAGTGATTTCTGCAGCAGGAGCAGCTCTCTGCTGCTGACCCGCCCCAGGGAAGAGCCACCAGCAGCCCCACAGGGTTAGGATGTGCCCAAGCTGTACTTCCCTCTAGGAAGGAAGGAGGGGATGGAACATTTACCTTGCAGGCTACTGAGTAAGGGAGGCTGGGTGCCTGAGAGGCACAGGAACTTCAAAGGTGCCTTTTTTTGCTGTGTAATTAGCAGTGCTGCAAAGCGTAGGAGAAGTCATTAGACTCTATTTAATGTATTTCTCTCTCCACGTGCCTCTTTATTGCTCTGTGCTAAACCCAGAGCAGGAAACAGCACAGAAAATATATCAGTGCTGGCTTTCAAGCAGGCTGGCACAAGAAAGATGCCCTTGTGTGTCCTGAACAGAAAGCACTGCAGAAAGAGGGTCAGGAGAAACTTAATCTTTACAGAACTCGACACAGGCAACTCTTGTGCAGTTTCAAAGCTGTTAATTTTGTAGTATTTGTTGGGCAGGCTGGTAATAACATCAGCAGAGCTCGGGGGTTTGGTGACAAGCTCAGAGAAGCAAGCAGCAAAAATCCAAGCAAGCTCTTTGACGTAAATGGTGCTTAACATTTTTCAAAGAAAAAGATGTCATAGGAAGAAAAATTCTGTGAGAAAATCAGGAAGCTACAAAGGCAATTAATGCATAGGTAATTCAGCTGGAGCTGGCAACAAATGACTTTGCTTTCAAAGCTGGGGATGACATACTGAAGGGTAAGAACTTAATAGGATCAATCTCAAAAATAATAGAAGGAAAATTACTAAAGGAGGACAATCTAGCATTGGAAAAAGCAATTAGAACAGTTAGGGGATGAGACAGCCAGAGAAGAGATGAAAGTACTGACGAGCCCAGGCTGTGGTGGGCGAGGCAAAAGTCCTGGGCAGCAGCTGCAGTGGCTGAGGAGGAGCTGTGGCAGTGCCCTGGGACAGCGAGCCCTTGGCAGAGGAAAATAAGGGAAAACACACCTGGAGCACCCCCTGCACCAGCAGGCAAGGCAGCTGGGTGGAAAGGGAGAGCAGCTCCCCAGGATGCAGCTCCAAGAGGGACATGGGGGGATTTTGGCTCCAGCAGAGAAAAGGATGTTCATGAAGCACAGGCAGGTCCTGAAGAAATACTCATAAATAAATACTCTAGCACTGGGAAACAAGGAAAGTGGATTCTTGGACCAGGGTGCAGGTAACTGACCAGGCAGGAGCTACCCTTGTCTGGCAAAGGGCAGCAAGGCTCTTAGGTGAGGAAATCAAACAGAGCACAAAGGAGAAAAAACCCAAATCTGAAGTTTTACATAGCAGATAAACCATCACTGTGACTGTGATCCTTAAAAACCTGAAAGCTGGGGCAAGATCCCAGCTGGCAGAGCCCATGAAAGAGCATGCTGCAATGGAGGAAGTTAGGAAAATGTCCTTGATTTTGTAGTGTCCAAGGGCCCCCACTTGGGAATGGCCAGTGCAATGTCAACAAGACACAGCACAGCAACTGCATTTTATTGTAAGATGGATAAAGGGCTCCGCCTTTGGAGCCAAAGAGGCTCAGGAATTACGGAAATGGGGTTGGTTGCAATGGAAAAGAAAACCACAAGTGGCTTCTGGACACACCAGGTCAGGCAGAGAGCAGGGACATTCCCTCCTGGGTGACAGCACAGCAGACCTGTCAGATGAGCTGTGGCACTGGCCATCCCTTCCCAGAACCTTGGCTGCTTCCCCCAGCCCCGGGGAATCAGTTTGTTTGTACTTGGAAAATGCATGCTTTAGCATCTCTGCTATTTATAACTTCCACGTGCAGAAGATATTCATGATTAAAATTTTTATTATAGCTCGCAATGCGCTGCATTCCACAATGTATTTAGGTTATAGATAAACACATATATAGATATATATCAAATACTTTTCATCTCCCAGCATCTTGGATGGAAACAACGATAGCTAATGAGAAGGCCAGGGAATATTATATTGGAGAAAACCCAGAGAACTGGGGGTTGTGCTGGTTTTAGTGCAGCTAAATTACGGGAACTGACACCTTTTTGTTCCTGCAGCCATATTCCAGTTAAGTTCAGTTTTTATTTTAATAGTCAAATAAATCGGAGCAGTGGGAAGGTCATGCAGAGAAACAGTTCTCTAAAAAGCCTCAGCAGGAAGAAACAATGAGGAAGATATCACCAAGGCTTTGTTCTTCCTGCCATCCATTCTCTCTCCTTCATCACTGCCTGATAAGAGCCTCTTTTCATGCTGAAGGTCAGAGAGATAAGGGGCATCTGTGCTGATAATGTTAACTACCTCCAGCCAGGTCAAAATCAAGTAACTCACACGTCCCTGGAGAACTGGTGGGCTGAGCAGGCTCAACCTAACCTCTGAGTTGTGGCTAACCCAAAGTGTGTTTGAGTGCTGATGACTCTGTTAGTAGCAAGGCAAAAAAATAAACAAACTCAGCCTCATTTCTACTTGCCCTATTTCCAGAATGTTGTCTTCGAATTTTTTCTGCGCAGCCAGTCAGGCTGGGATTTGATCTTCAAAGGTCCTCTCCAACCCAAGCCATTCTAAGAGTCTATAAACTTATCACTGCTAAAGGCATCATATCTGCATTGCACTTGGAGATGCTGCTGGGCTTAGCAAAGTGCCTGTTCCTCTCTGAGAAACCATTCCTAAAGCTTAGGAATGAAACTCAGTTCTCTCTTCTGGCTTTAGGGTGCTCAGTCGTGTCAGTCCAGGCCACCTAATGCTGCTGGGTGGGAACCTTTGGCCAAATTTGGAGGAAATATCCTCTGTGAGAAAGGCAGGTTACAACCACCCCTCCTCCACTGCGTTCGGGGAAAAAAGAAATTTTCCTCGAAGGAAAGTGAAAGAGATAAAAACTATTTCTTTAACCAACACACAGGAAAAGGATAATAATGCTAAATGATGAAATCTCTCGCTATGGAGAGAAGCCTGAGAAGATGTCAGAGTCCTTCTGTAGGTGTGGTCTCTCCCCTCCTCAGATCTGGGTCAGCGAGGCCGTGGGCCTCCCACCTCTGGGCCTCGGGGGAAAAATTCTCCTGATGTGTTCTGATGTTGTTGAAACAGTCCAGAAGGAGAAGAAAAAGGGAAAAACCAAAGTCCCAGGAAAACAAAGGTCAGCTCTCCATATCCCTCTGGAGAAGAGGAGCCAAAAGCTGGCTGAAAAGCAAGCAAGGAGCTTCCTCCGCTCTGGCTGCTGCAAAAGCCAAGGAATCTGTGTCCGTGTCCTTGAACAATTGTTTTGAGAAGTTCTGTCCTTTTTTTTTCCTCTCCCCCCTCTCAGGCTCAGTTTAAAGGCACAGAAAGGCACAGAGTTAATTTCTGGGCACAGAGCGGTGATGGGGGATACACATCACAGAGCCACCCCAGGACAGCAGGACACTGTGAAACTGGGCTGGAACAGCCTGTGGGGCTTGCAGGGGATTTGGGAGGTGCCAGGCTTCACCTCTCCCCATCTCCTCAGAATTCCCTTATCTCCTCACGATCAAAGCCAGCTAGGAGCAAGGCTGCTGTTCCTCATGTCCCACTGCCTTCTCTGTCGGAACCCACGACATGTCTCTGTCTAATTTAGGGGACCTGACACCCCGAAATTGGGGTGCCCCAGAGGGTACTGCCTTTGATCTTTGTCCTTGGAGAANTCTCACTTGTGTGCCAAGGCCGACTGAGGCCGAAGCCACATTGCTCCTCGCAGGAGCGTGACTCTGTGCATGTATTCAGGCACCAAATGCTCCAGTGTTTTGCCCTTTTATGCCTGGCCATAAACTGCCTTTCCTCAGCAGAGGAGTGGAGCTGGATTATGTGTTTTACTGAGCCTGTAAAGGTCACAGCACCGGAGGGAGCAGCAGGTGCCCAACACCTCTGGAAGGCAGCCTGCTTGCACAGCCACTCAAATGCAGTGCCTGAGCCTAGCTGCCAAAAATTGAGTAATTGCTCCAAAATTTAAAAATCCTATGTCCTGACCATTTAAATACATCCTTGAGCCAAAGGGAAGGGATGGATTATAAATGTGTGAGATTGCTCGAGTCTGTAAGTGAACCTTGAGCTGTGCAGAGAGCACTGACTCAGGAGAGAAGTCCCTGTTTTCTCCCCCAAAAAACAGGGGTTGTAGCTGAGGGGCTACAAGGGACAGGACCAGCAAACAGAAACAAACAAGGAGCTAAAGCATCCAGGTTATTAATCATATCCTCATTTAATTAGGAGGGGTTGTGTGTCTCCTCTTTAATCTATATGATCAGCATCAACTTATTTGCAAGATTGCAGCGTGTTGAAAAGGAAATCTGTGAAGCACTGGCATCTAAAAAGCCGTGTTTCAGAGAATTCTTACTAATATAGCTGTTTGTTCAGTACCAGGGGAAAGCTCTTCCCAGATGAATCCCCTTTAGTTTTGCACTGCTTTTTCCTCAGTAATATTCTTCCCTTATCTTTCACTTTTCCTCCTTTCTCCTGCCTTTCTAACAAGAGTCCCCTCGATGCAGAAGCACAAGATAATGCTAATTGAGCTTGTCAGGCCTAAATAAAAGATGGGATAATGCAGGGGGCTGCAACCTATGTGGTTCCATCTGGATGCTTCAACTTCTATCATGTAGCAAGAGCAAACCTCGCTGTGCTGCTCGCACGTAATGGGCAGAGAGCTATTGACCTGTCAGGCAGGGCACTGGGGTGTTAACTACACCAAAAAACCCCAGAGCCCAGCCCTGAAAATTCCAGAAATAAATGCCAGCACATTTCCTGGAATATCTTAAATCAGCTGGGGCTCATCTTCAGATTGCAAGCTGATATTTTTTTTTACTTAAGAGTAACATTTCTGCCCTGAATAAGCCCCGAAATGGTTTGGCCATGGTGGTACCCAGGGACACATGAAATCCTGTGGTTTCAAAGATTAAAAATGCAACAGAAAGGAGGAACCTCCTGATTCTGCTGACAGCACTCACAGGAGTGGCAGGACTGGATCCTAGGATGGAGAATGAGCTTTGTCTGGTCTAACAACAGAAGATGCAGCATGTGAAGCTGGAGCACATCGAGTGCCTCTATTTAGAGGCTCTGCAAACACCAGATGAATATTAACAGCTTGATTCAAGTCCATGGGTTACATGTAATTAGGCCAAAGCCAGCAAAAAGACAAACAGTCCTACACCTTCAAATGAATCCTTTAGCTTGCTAACAAAAAGCAATTAAGCTGCCTGCCAGTCTGGAGCGAGGCTCCAGGGCTAATTTCACACAGGGGCCTCTGGCTGTATGGGAGCATCCCAGCACACCACTGCTGCAACCTATTTCCCTTCACTTTCCAATAAAAATCAGCTGGGAGTCCCCCCCACAGCCAGTCACAGGGTCCAGAGGGAGCACTCAGCCTTGGGAATCAATTCCACTGCTCTAGAGGTGGGCTACAGCTCCTCAGGAGGGAACAGACAGTGGGGGTCCAGCATTTCTTCACATGGCTTGCACTCCGTGGGGAAATGGAACAGGAATCACAGAATCACGGAATGGTTTGGATTGGGAGGGACCTTAGAGATCATCCCATCCCACCCCCTGCCGTGGGCAGGGACACCTTCCACCGTCCCAGGTTGCTCCAAGTCCTGTCCAGCCTGGCCTTGGACACTGCCAGGGATCCAGGGGCAGCCACAGCTTCTCTGGGCACCCTGTGCCAGGGCCTGCCCACCCTCACAGGGAAGAATTTTTTCCTTATGTCTGATCTAAATCCACCCTCCTTTAGGTCCAGGCTATTCCCCCAGTGTCCTGTCTGCCTGTCCAGGTGTCACTGAGGGCAGGCACTAAGTGCAGGAGAATTTCCCATTGCAATTAATTATTGCTGATGGCTGTGGATGAGTTTTAGGAGCGCAGTAATTGAGATCTGGGTAATTACAGTTGTGCTGTGGAATGAGGAAAAGGTTTGAGTCTGTCACCTGCACCTCAAACACAGGTTCTGCCTGTGGGCAGTGACAGCAGATGTGTGTGTTGGTCAGCAGGAGGCTCTGAGGGGCCACAAAACTGAGGGACAAAGAGGGGGATTTCACTCAGCTGGCAAACCAAGGCAGAGCCATTTCATCCTCTTTCTAGAACCTCCTTGTTTTGCTGCACCATAAAAAGCTTCAAGAAATATTAATCCCAGCTTGTATTGGCAACATAACAAGAGCATAATTTCATTTCCTGCTGTATGACAGAGTTAAAAACCACAGACAGCTTAATTCCCAAGGAATTCAAATTAATGGTTCTGAAATGGGGCTAGTGAGATGAACACGTCCTGATGCTTTACAAGAGCTTAGATTTGAGTCCAGATTTAGGAGCTGGCCTTACCTCTACAGGGGAACACCTACCACCCCAAAACCTGCCACCTGCAGGGACTGGCCAGCTGCTGTATTTCAAACTAAGTTTATTGATTCGTAAAATTCCTCCTTAGCAAAACCACCAGGAAATAACTGTGCAGGTCGTGCAAGCAGAGGAACATTTTCTGACAGTCCTAAGGGTCACAAATCACAGTGGGGAAGGGAATTTCTGCTGGTGTTGTGAATTAAACTGGGTAGCAATTACTGCCACGGTGCTGAGGGAGTTCAGCTGGTGCAGAAAAGTGGAGGAATCCGTGTGCTTTGCAGATGAAGAAAAGTTTGAAACTGCCACCTGGGGGAAATCCAAAGTTATCTTGGAAACAATGTAATAGGGAGCTGAAAAATCTTTATGTTTCTCTGTGCCTTAATTTTTAAGCTCTCTAGTCTGAGAAAAATCCCATGTTTAACATCCCCTACACTTCTAGTCAAAGTTTTATTTATTTTTTAGCTGCACATGCCATTTCTGTTTACTGTACAGCTTTTGCTTTGCTGTTAAAATATCTCTCATCTTCATTCTCATCCTTCACTACATGTACTAATCCACTCTGTTTCATTCCATCACCTAAAACTGCACCTGCAGGTTGCTGCCCAATGCCCTGATTCCTCCAACCCAAACACTGGCAACTAAGTTCCAATTTGGTCATACACTACTCGCAGAGTCACACTTAAAACTCAATTTTTTTTATTTTAAAGACTGCAGTCTTTTGCTGTAGCAGCTGTCTGAGACGAGCTAGCTTGAAATAACAGGCACACCAGCCAACAGGAGGATACAAAATACAATATACAGAACGATTTTGTAACTTTATACTCACTGCTGGAATGAAGTCATTATTCCAGCATCACACACAGACACCGCATTACACACTCGAGGCTGCAACACCTTCACACACGGGACTTAGGGGGAATTTTTCTCAGGCTGCCTTTGGTGTAAGTAATCCCCGAGGCATTAAGCATCTTTGTGCTTTTATCCTCAAACATCTGAAGGCTGTGAGGGCTTGCATCTCTCCGGTGGGTCGTGCTGCAGAGCTGTTGAGCACGGTTTATCACCCTACCTCACCTGCAGCTCTGACCACCAGCTCACAGCCCATGGTTTTCATCCTGCCCCTGGCCCCTGCTTGCTGTTCTCCTGTGGCTTCGGCCTCAGCACACAAGTGAGACAGGTTCAACGCTTTCGCCCAGAAACTCAGTCAGAGGCCGCAAAGCTGCTGTGCAGAGGTTGTTTATTCTCATGTTATCTATAGCTACGGTGTCCTGAAAAGCCACAGGTCCATCCAGCAGCAGAAGTACCCTGGTTCTGCCCACCAGCTGGGCGTACCGAAGCTTTTATATGTCGTGGGTTCCGACATTCTCCCATCGACATTGCTCCTGCTGCTGCACAGTCAGAAATGTTGGTGCAGTTCCAGTGACTAATTCCTGCCTGACTCCCCAGAATATCACGGGTTTGTCCATAAGGAACAGCTTTCAGAAAAGATGTGTAAGTACGAGTTCCCTGCAGCATGTACCTGCACCCGAGGGCACCACCGGGGCCAAAATGTGCCTGTACCCTCAGGAACACCAACTACCCCGTTTATTCTGAAAAAATTACCAACTGGCAGGAGGACTGTATGACTTCAGGTGCAGCCAAGTGGCTCTGATGAGAAACAGCCCATCACATAAAGTGTCCTCATCACCCACTCAGTTACTTTCTGCCACTTAGAAATGATGGAGCCACCTGGCTATGCTCACGTCATTCCATCATTCCCTTGTCCTTCCTCTCGTGACTGTGACAAATTCCTCTTCCCTTCCTCAGGTGATGGTATTTCTGTCACGTCTGGGAAGGTATTGAGATGAGGGACCTGGCAGTGCATAACATCCCCCTGCATCCTGTGCTGCTTGTATAAAACATTCTGATCTTCCCATATTGAAACAGCACGAAGCGTATGGAAATTTGGGGGATTGCATTTGGATTTTGTTTGCTTTCTTGGTGAAAGATGGTGTCTGCCATAACCAAACTACGGTTTGGCAAAAGAGAAAAATGGGCTGTCTGAAAATAATCGATATTGAAACTGCTTCAGGGCGCTGCTAGAAGTATGTATTTATTGAAGTCTGAAATAGCTGAGGAAAAAAATCCCAACAAAATTATGGCAGAAAAGTTCTTCCTTCCCTGAGTCAAGAACCACTCGAAGCTGTGCAGAGCTTTTGACTCTTTGCTTGCCTCGCTCTGCCTTCCACAGACACCGGTGGTTTTGTGCTGTGTGCCTGCAGTGCCTAATTAGCACCGAGCCCTGATCCCCAGACTGGGGAGACACAACGAAGGGCCAAGGAAGAGCAGCTCAGAGTCTCCTTTCTCAAACCTCACGGCAGAAACTCACGTGTGTATACAGGAGAAAAGCTGAAGAATAACTGCTACAAATGCATTGGGTGTATTTGTCCCTGGAAGAGAGGAGGGGAGGAAGCCTGTTTGCACTGCAGCAGTGCCTGGGGCTCATTAACAAACGGGATTAATGAAGATGTCCTCCCCACTCCACTGCAGGGGAATCAGCAGGCAGAGATGCACTCGCGTCTCATCCCCCACGTCTGTTTTATTTCTCTGCAGTGATGCTCGTGGCACAGGATTTCCTGCTGATACACTGGAGAAGAAGGCCTCCACCCCACCCCAAGGACTCCTTCCCCCTCCTTCCCCCCTGGAATGCTGTCATTCCATGTGCATCCAGTACAATATAAATACCAGGAGGAAGAAATGCCCAGTCTAGCACCCAGCCTGCTGTGATTCAGCAGGGGGTGAACCTGATTAAGGGAGGTTAAAAAACGACCCACATTTGTAAAGCTCGGTGTTTATTAACGACTTGTTTTCCTCGGGGAAGAGATTAATTGATGTTTGCCCTTAGAAGACACATGAAGGAAATTTGTCCCCCAGAGAAAGCACGCAGAAAATGTAGCTTCCAAACCCAAGCTGCATGCACTGCACGGGAAGAGATTGGAAGTGACTGCCCCTTGCCTTCCCGGGAAATGTCACTGCTCTCGGCATCAGCTGCGGCGAGGCAGCTTAAGTGACAAAGAAGTCTCCTGTAGCATCTCCAGGGTCATTTTCCCTAGCAGGGGCTCACGGTGCACGCTGAGCTCTGTGCCTTGCCTCGGTTATCTGGTGAGTTCAGTCCTCCACGCCCGGGTCTGTCAAGGGCAGACTTTCTGATGGGGCCAGTCCCCGCTCCCAGCTGCTCCAGACACAAAACCATTGACACAACAGCCCTCTCTGGACCGTTCACTTCAGTTAATTGTTATGATGGGTCCCTCTAATTCATGTGGGATTGTGTGTAATGTGTCATTGCATCACTCGAATTATTCAGGGGGAAGAATGATGAGTGGTTTGTGGCACAGTGAATAGCAAATACTGCTATTCTTATGCCAGTCTTAGGCTTGGGCTTTGTCTTAGTGACAAGCCTATTCGATGACAATAAAGGAAGGGGAATTAGAGAAAATGGCCAAGGAGAGAATCTTTGTTTTCTGTCCCTCATTCCAGTCTCCCTGGAATGTGAGGAGTAGCAGTGAACAAAGAAAGCACTTAAAGCATTGAAACAGACTGATAAAGCAGCGATGCCTTTGTGATAAACTGCTTTTCTGCTCATCTGGAAGGTCAGCGGTCCAGTTTTTCTCATACTTTTTACCATGATAAAGATCAGATGTCCAAAAGTATCAGCAATTTGATGGGTCTGTGCTCAGTTTGACCAAGTGAATTTAGGAGCCACTTGAATCAGCAGATAATCAACAACAGTTGTGGAACCTGTTCAAGAAAACAACTCAATACTCCCCTCTGTGCTTTAACCAGGAAAGGAGCTCACCCACACATTTCCCCAGAGACTTGTCCAGGAATTTGGGAATGGAAACAGTAGCAGAACTGGTGCTGGTTCTGTTTTTTCTCTGGTTTATCTTCTAGAGGAAACCCAGAGTCACCCAAAGCAGAGGAGGAAGCCTCTACTCTGCCTGTACCAGGTGACCAGCCAAGGACACAAAGAACTCCCCCCAGTCCTGTTTCTGTTCCCAGAGGATGCAGCAGTCCACCACCTCACTGTCTCCAAACTTATCATGATAGTGGTCAGAACTGGAAAGTAAAGTGCCCACTGGTTTATCTGAAGTACTGTGCACACAAGATTTCGCTTCCTTCCATACTGTTCCTGACCTTAAAGGGCCTTAAAATGCAGAGCCATGCTGCTTTAGTTTTCAGTCTGTTGACAAATTTAATCATCAAGGTACAGGCTGGCTTTTGGGTACACAGAATGAGATTACAGTGGAGAAGCCAGTTTTGAACATTCAAATGAAAGTTCAGTTTGAGAAGGGCTCTACAGCCCTGAGCTGCCTCAGCTCAGATCCATCCTGCGCTGGGATTACTCGGGAATCTCAGATTATGGTTTTACAGCCAGGACGCTCTGGTATTACAGATGGACATGATCTAATTTCAAATGGGAAGACTGTGGAAAAAGAAATTGCAGGACTGGGCTCCTGACACACACTGTTTCACATGAGAAAATACAAGTAGGATAAAAAAATATACCACGACACCCACCCCCCAAGTTAAAACCAAACATCAGGAAGCAGTGGGAAGGTTTCCCTTTATACACCCAAGATGGTCAGCAAGGTCATTCCACAGGAGGAGACAGGGGCAGATCACAGCCCATGAGCCTTTTCCAGCTAAAGAAGCACTGCAAACAGAGCAAAACCTCCTCCGCAGGCATGATTCAGGCTGGTGAGCAGAAATCCCAACTACCTGCTGTCAGAAGCTGGGGGCAGCAGTCTCCAGCATCCCAGAGGGTACCCACTTGCTTCAAGTCAGACAAATGAGGCACACGGGGAAAACTAACAGCAAAAAGAGGAGGTAACTCACAGCAATGAGCTGGTAGGAGTTGTTCATCATGGCTATGAGCATGTTCAGCAGCACAACGAGGGAGATGACGTTGTAGGTCCCAAACATCGTGGCCCCAACAAATTCTGTGAACTCGTGTCTGGCTTTCACGTTGGTGACGTAGAGATTCAGCAGCCCGAACACAGACCAGAAGAGTGACTGGAGGGTCTCGAAAAGCCTGCAAAGAACGATGGATTTTTAGCTGGCTACCTGATGCTGGGGGGTGGAAAATGATCTTCGAGGTAGGGAACACACAGACACTGGGGGACACCACAGAGCAGCCACTCAGCACAGCCTTTTATCCCTCCCTGGGGACATCCTGTGCTCAGCCACAGTGACCCACCAGTCAGTGCTTGTGAGAGTTGTCCCATCAACAGCATTTGCTATTTGCCCAAGAGCCCAGTCCATGTCCTTGTGAGATGCAGCGAGCAGAACTACCCCGAGGAACCAGAGGCTCCCTTTCCCACTCTGCACACATGCAAAGAACAGCCACAATATATTCCATTTAATTAAAATTGCCATGCTGTGATACTGCTGTTATCCATAAACCCTCCTGTTTAATCAGTGCCTGCATCATTAACATGTCTGCAGGATAAATGCTCAGGGAACCCATCCCCAAGTACAGCGTGACTGCAGCAGTTAAACAGTGCACAACAAGGAGGCACCACGAGGTGGGAGATGGCAGAAATCACAGCCACTTGCACCTTTTGCTCTAATGCAGGTTGAGAGCTTGCAGTTGCTTCAGCTGCTGTGATCCTGTTTGCACTGCACCTGCCCAAAAAGCTGCTGTGTTTGCAATGCACCTGCCCAAAACTCTGCTCTGTTTGCAATGCACCTGCCCAAAACTCTGCTCTGTTTGCAGTGCACCTGCCCAAAAAGCTGCNTTTGCACTGCACCTGCCCAAAACTCTGCTCTGTTTGCATGCACCTGCCCAAAAAGCTGCTCTGTTTGCACTGCACCTGCCCAAAACTCTGCTCTGTTTGCATGCACCTGCCCAAAAAGCTGCTGTGCTTGCAGTGCACCTGCCTAAAATGCTGCTGTTTGCACTGCACCTGCCCAAAAACGCTGGTGGCTCTGAGTGGTTGGTGCAGCAGCTCCCACCCACCGCAGGGCAGAGTCCCTGGCAGAACCCTGCATCCACTGCTCAGTAATGACTCAGATGAAAAGAGAGTCATCACATTAATTCAGCTCAAGAGTTTCTCCTCTTTTGGAGCCTTCTTTCCATAGATGAACTAGACCTGACCCCACGGAGCTGATGAGATCATCCCAGGTCTGTCTTTGCTTCAGCCACAGACAAGTGACCTTTCGCCATCGCGTCAGATGCGTAATCAGCAATCTAAATAATTGCTCTATTTGGGCATCTTTGTTTTGGCTTTCCAAAATATGGCATTTATATCATCCAAAAATGACATTTATATGCCTGTTTAAGAGTTTCCATTTTGGCCTGAGGTCAGCAGATATTTTCAAATGCGACTACTAGACAAATCAATATGAATAATTCAGATGCTTTACTTGACATACCAGGAATCTGTTCTCCCATCATCTCCAGGCATTTGTTCACATGTATCCCCATGCCTTATATGAGGATTTAGTTTATACTTTGTGAATGTATCTTATGTTTTTCACTGGCCAAAATCATAAAGCTGCTTTAAAGCAGAAATCCTTTCTCCCAAAGCTCAGGCTTTGTTAGGCTCATTAAATAACTGAGGTGGTAAAATAAGGATTCACCAAAGAATGCCAAGCATTTCTTTACTAGAAGTGGTGGGATGCTGGCTCTCTTTTAAAATATTTGTAATATTTTTACTATTAACAGTAGAAGTAGTGCTGGGGCTGTAGGCACAGGAGAGTTCCTGTCATTGAACTGAAATCAGTTCTAGAAGTGATCAGTGCGTTGTTCTGGATGCACAGTCAGGTGTGTGATTTGGGCCCAGACTAAGGCCAACATATTTAAATGTGAGCATGCAGTCCCCGTGACAGAGACACCAAGTGGTTCCTGCAGCTCTGCACAGCAGTAAGGCTCAGGCTTAATGTCCTCAGCGTTTAATGACAGGACAGGCCCACAGCTTCTTTTCACAGTCCATGTTTCAGGGGGGCTCACACTCTCACACTACTTTGGAGTAGCAGCTTTAAAAAAACCAGAATTTTGGAAACTGTGATTGAGAGACTATCCTGTCCTGCTGAGTGTATTTTGAATCTTAATCAAACAGGAGAATTCTCAAAGCTCCACCTCTCTCCATGGCAGCTCAGAGAGAGCAAGTGCCCCATCTGCCACAGGATGGAATGGCAGGGTGACCCTCCAGAGAGAAGGACACAGCAGGCAGGGAGCTGTGACTTCCTCCACCCCTTCCTCCTTTTCCTCACTCTCCTCTCCCTCGTTCAGTTGCCAGCATCACAGCTGTAAACACATTTTCCAATCATCTGCCTAAGCAGCAGGCACTCTGCTTTCTGAGGGATGGCAAGGCCAAAGCAGAAACCCTTCAATTATTCATGACTTCCCCTCGTTGCTGTCACAAAGGAATATTACTTCTCCATGATCTGTGTGTGCAATGCAGAAAATTTCCTCACCAAGAAAATGTTAAAACCCACCCTTTGAGAGGAAGAGGAAATAATGTGCCAATAAACAGGTGTCACTCCTGACACGAGCTGCACGCACACGAGGGGCGTCCTCTTTCCTCCCCTTGCAGAATCAGAGCTCATTGTGTGACTGCCCAGGAATGCTGGTGGGAATCAAAGTGCACTGGTTCAAAGCTTTTCAGATTTATTCCTTCATAAGGAATGAACCACGAGCAAAGTCAGGGTACCCAGCTCTAGCTGGACTGGCTCCAGCCTCGTTTGCTTCCCCCCCCCAGCCCAATATTTGGATCTGCAGCTGCTCCTTCCCAGCCACTGCCCCGTGCTGTGCATGTTCCCCAGCCAAATGTCAGCTTGTGCTGGGGGTGTTAATAACGACCATTTAAACTTTTAAGAACACATTAAATAAATTTCTTAAGCGAGCCTCAAACAAAAAGTACCTGCAGAGTGTTCCGTCCCCTGCCAGGAGACCTCACTCCTAATGGATCCCCTCCCACTGTGATTTTGTTTTACACAAACCTCTGCCACAAAGGCTGAGCCCCCTCAATTTCCTTTCTGTGCTACATTCCCTTGGCAGGGGGTTTAAGTGAATGTTGGGGTGGGAGAAATTGTGGTTTGTATTTAAGCTGATCTACACACTTTCTGCTAAGTGCTTCTTGTATAATTTTTACCTGCCAAGACATTACACCTTCTTACAGACTTCAGGATGGTTGGTCTGGGGTATTTTTTTCCTGCTGGCCCAAAGCTCTTTTTCCTCAGTCAAATCCTGCTTTCTCCACTTACCTGACACAACGAAATCTGTAAAAAAAGTGGTTTGCAGTGCTGACAGGCCCAAAGCAGAATGTTCACCATAGCTCCAGAGAAAGGCAGGATTTGGTACTGGATAAAATCCAGTGGGTTTGACCCTTCCTGAGGTAGAATTTGCCCCTGAACACACACAGTGCTTGCCAAACCTTCCTCCCTCCGGCTGCTGCATCAATATGGACGCAGAACAAGGAATAGCATTTGTTATTTAATTCCTTTGCAAGGGCAGCACGACACATTTCTGGGGCACGTGAAGCAACTGAAACAGAAAAAAGTCTGAAATCTTTAATTCTGCTTCTCATCAGCACAGTGCAGGTCCATTCACTTCCCCCCAGAGAGAGATGGGTTTCATGAGAAAATTAATCAAGCCTAGGGTGTTCTCTGCAGAGGGAAATGGCACGTGTCTGGTCTACCAGGTCATGATGCTCTTGAAGGATGGGCTCTCCATGAAAATTCCGTTTTTCTTTTAGGAGAGAGCCCACAGGACAATGCTGGAGCCTTTCCTCTCCCAACCAAGTCATGTGGCCTCAGCCATCATCTGTTTTTGGTAACGGTGCAAATCCCAAATCCTTTCTTAACCCCAAGCCTTCAGCTGACAGAGGGTGGAGAATCATTGGGCATCATGACAAGTTTTATTTAATTTAGCATGAAGTGGTGGACAACAGTTTTGTTTTGCTTGTTTGCAGGGCGTGGGCCTTTTTCTAGACCGTGCTTTATTTATTTCTCCTGCCATTGTGAGTTAAGTACTGTGCAAGCAGCAAGAACAATCGGGTGGGGGCTGATTATTATAATTATTTCTACTATTAGTAATTAAAACAAATACATCAGAAAGACAATTCATGTTATTTTTCAGCATGTGCTCTCTCTTTCAGCTCTGCCAGCTGTCCTCACAGCAATTTCCATGCCAGCATCTCAGCAAAGTACCAGCATTCCCAGCAAAAAAAAGGTTCTGCTGGGATTTTAGTCTGCATGGAAATCAGAGAACATCATGTCTCCAGAAAAACAGTCTAGGTGAGATTGTTGTTGTTGCTGCTGTATCACATTATTTATTTATACCTGTTTTTAACAGGTTTATCTCTTACTCTCCACATTTTATTCAAGTCCCCCTCCTTTCTTCAGTACTGTGGCAAAAGGACACTTCCTTTCTCAAATATACTGAAATTGTGCATAGACATAATAAGACTTAAGGCGCAGGATCATGTAGGGAAACTCCTTGGTCCCGAACTAAAACATCTCTCACTGCCAGACCCAAGTAAGGGTCTTTGTGACAGCAGAGCTCAGCAGAATGTCTGCCCCACTTAACTCACACCTTCCCTGCAGAGCCAGCCAGCTCACCTGGTATTTGCAAATGAATAAATAAAGGCTCTGTCAGTGCAGTGACAGGCAGCAGGGGAGACAGGGGACAGGGGAAGCAGCCTCAGAAACAGAAAGGAGAGGATGTCTTACGTGGAGAAGGCATTGTTCTGTTTCTCACATCGGATCCCCTTGCAGTTGTTGGGTTCCTCCGAGGCACTGGTCTCGTAATAAAAATAAAGCTGGTTCAGTCCATTGGCAAAAGCCAGAAGCACCAGGCAGTAGATAAAAAGGAATTTGAGGATGTCTAGCAGCATGCGTCCCAGAGAAATCTGCAGGGGTCCCAGGTGCGAGTTAGCTGTAAACAGGGATATGAGACGCAGGGAACTCAAAATGTTGGATATTGCAAAGAGGGCTTCTGCAATGAGAGTCGGGTGCCACATCTCCCACTCCTCCCTCGGCCGAGAGCCGTTGTACTGGAAGAAAGAACAAGGGCATGAAAGTGAATTGTGCTGTAATGACTCTGAGACAACTCAGAGAGTCACACCTGCTGATTCTAACCCTTCACAGGTAAATCCTAAGCAGCTACTGGGGCACAAGAAGGACTTTTAACCCCTTCCATCTCAGCTGCTGTCAGACTCACATTCGGGATTCAGGACTGATTAGGGCACAGATGAAGGTTTAATGATGGTTTTTTATGAATTCTGCCTACTACATTATGACCCCCTGATGGTGAGAGATGTGGGACCAGGTTTTCTTTAGAGGCTTTGGGTATGCTGGCTGTTCTTAGCCCAAACTGAGAAATTTGAATTGAATTTGGTTTACTTTTGAGTTCACAGTCTGTGAGTTCCTTAGGTCCATGAGTTCACACACAATCGCCTTCTCTTTCAACATTTAAAGGGGTTGGTTCAGATTTTAGCAGGTTCCAGACATAAATTTCCAATTACTTTTGTTCTTTTTCCTCCTAAATATGACTGCGCATTATGAACAACTGCACATTCCAGGAACAATGGGAGGGAGGGAGAAGGAAGGGAAGAAGAAAAGCAATGAACTATTGGATGCTTTCCTTCCCATGTAATCTCTAAAAAACAGTGCCAGCAGCCCAGAACCAAAAGGCTTTCTTCGTATTAATTTTCTTATTAGTTAATTTGTCATGGCAATTTTAGAAGAGTTGCTAAAGCAGAGGTCTTAATTACAGCTGAAACACTGGGTACAGCTGAGTGCATCAATTACAACACTAACTGGGTTTGTAATGTAACTGTAAAAGCAGAAGCATTTTCTGAGCAAAGAGCAGCCAGATGCGAGCAGGTAACACAAAAGAGCTGGTTCTGTAAAATGTAACTGCTTTGGTTCTGTAAAATGTAACTGCTCTGGCTAAACGACAGTGGCACAGAGAATGGAGTCGAAGACATTTAACATCAAGGAGTAATTGTCCTTTTAACATTTGTCTCTGCTCATTTAACATGCACAGGAAGGCAAAGCTGCGCTCAGAAGAACACAGCTAACACCATAACCGGCGTGTTTAGGGCTCCTGAAATAATTTTGGTACCTTTGAAAAGGAAATGGTACCGAAATCGCACTGACAGACGAGATTGCAGAGACTTTCTACTTAAATCTGAAGGTCCAAAACACGAGCTCCCCGTTTTTTCAAGGGCTCAGCAAAACGTAGGTTGATATTTCAAACTCCTCATCTCGTCTATATGAAGGAGATGAGACATGATACAAAGGCACTTCAGCATGACCTCAGATTGCTTCTGACATTTCCCAACTGTTCTTTATTACATGAACATCATGGCCTGAGCCTGTTAACTTGATTTGAAGAGGGGTCTTAAAATGCCTACAGAGAGGCAGAGAGGTGAACTTTTTGTGGCTATCCAGCAGTGGGGGTGGGTGGCTGGGACTGGGGAGCCTGGACAGCAGATTTGCACAGTTATTCCCAATTCTCTTCTGCAGGCTGGCTGGACACGGCAGCCCAGGGCCTCTCTGCTAATGTTTAGCACAGATTGCACATAAAGGTATGGGAAAAGGTCTTCTGTGTCCCACACTTAGGTTAAGGCCATCTTTTGGCCCTTTATAAACTGATGGTATCTCCTTGCTTGGCAAATAGAATCTTCAGAGGAGACTGGCATCACAGGTAACAGAGGAACAGATTTCAGAGTTATCTAATGAAGCTGGGTATCTGGGAAGGCTGGAGTAGTTTGGTTTAGTGTCTATTCAGAAGATGAAACACAGCAGAGATGTACACAGAAAAGTACAAATAAATTACACCATGCTGTCACATTTACCCTTCCTCATTACACGATAATTCAATGCAGCAAATGAAAACTGATTAAGAAAGTATTTCTACCCTATAATTAGCCTGAAGATTCCATTGGTATCAGACAGTATTAGAGCTAGGTCTTGGAACCAGTCAAATCAAGGTAAAAAAAAAAAAGCCTTCACGTAAAAACAAGGATGGAAAACATTTGTGTCAGTATGCAATTTATTTTTTCTGCTATTTGGCAGGAAGTTAAATGTCCATGTAATCCTTTGAAGTTCTACGAAGTGTTAGAATATGGTATATTGGCATATATCCCAGCCTGTTCTAGCTCAGGGTTGTTCTATAAATAACAAATCATGTTGCAAAATGTTTTGAAGCCATTATCAACGTTACAAACCCTCACGTTTCGGAGCGCACTGCAACCCCTGAGTGACACGGGGCAGAGGGAACTTCTGTGACCACGTGTTTCAGAACTGCTCCCACAGAAGCTCTCATGCACCCCTCAGAACTGTCTGACTCTGGCCCTCATCAGGAGCTGACCCGAGATCGGCCAGGTTTCATCCAAGAGGGTTTGATCCGGGCTCAAACAGATCCATTCCTGCAAACCCTCCCTTGTGTGCTGGCACGTGGGGTTCTGTGGTTAACCTGCACCTTTCTGTAACTCTCACAGGGAACACAAACAGAGCTGTACCTCCCTTGTACCTGTGCTTTGGCTGCGAGTTTAAATCCCAGTGTGTGACTGCATAAACCCATGAATGCACGGCTCCCCTGGTAATTTGTGTGTGAGAAAGAACCAGATTGTTAACGTTTTTAAGATTTGTCCGTGCATTTTACCATTTCCAGCTTTCTTTTCTTTCTTTCTTTTTTTTTTTTTTTTTTTTTTTTTTTTTTTTTTTTTTTTTTATTGCTTGAGGTTTGAAGACCAACCTTTCAAGTCTGTAATTTCCTCCCTGGTTCTGAATGTTGGGAGAATAAAAGACATAATCTGTTCCTGCTTTGATGCTGTTACAGAGCTGCCTCTTCAGGGAGCAGCAACCAGCTTAAAGCTTTTCCCTTTGAAAAGCTGACTCACCACGACTGCAGCCTTCAGGATTTTACAAAGGCCCCACAGCAGGGCTGTTTGCATTTTGGAGTCAATGGGCTTTGTGAAATTTTCTCCTCTCTCCCCCTCTGCCTGCTGGGCAGGACTAAACAAGGTTGCTCTGGGGAAGTGCTTGTCCTGGTTTACTGGGAGCGGGGCTGCCACAAGTAGAGCCCTTCCACCAGGGTGAAACTGGAAAGAGCAGGAGTGGCCAAGGAGCAGATCCCAGTTACTTGATTTACACCTGAGTAATTTCACTGACTGCAGTGAAACTGCTGCTGATTCATACCAAGGGAAGAAGTAGGCCAAGCACGAAGCTCCAGCTGAAGCCAAAGAGAGCTGTTGCATAAGGAATTTTACAGGATGTCTTTTGTGTCTTGTCTTTGAAAAAAAAGGGAGACAGAAGGAAAGTGCTTCAGGCCATCCCCTGGCTTCAAACCCTGTGCATATGCTAATCTGGAGCATCACAAGTTGATAAATGTGGAAGGTGCTTTTGAGGATGAGCTCTGATGTGCGCTCTCACCACAGATGGAACACACAGCGAAGAACCTACAGGGTGTTAAAGCCCCAGCTTGCTCCTTTGTCATCTCCCTGCCCATAGGTCACATATTGAAGAATAAATTGACCCTTTAATATCAGACAGAAGCCTCTGATAACAGTCTTGCTCTTCTCAGTAGCCCTTTCACAGACTTCTGATTAGTGATCTCCAGATCTGCTATAATCTGATACAGATTATGAATCTTGGCTCTAGAAGTATTCTTGAAACAAGTATTCTTGTTTTTCCTTTACCACTTTATTTAAAAGCCATGTTTTCCCTATGCATTGTTGAAGGAGGTCCAGTGCCAGCACAGGAAACAAAGTGCTTTGGCAACTGAGTAGCTACAAAAGGCACACAAAGTGGAGAAATTTCTCCCCAGTGCCCAAAAAACCTATTTAACTTTTAATCAAAGGGTCAGAATGAGCAGGACGTTCATTCTCCAAACAAATAAATAAGCTGTCCAGGTGAATTTTCAAAATTGGACTGCTTGAAAAGCTGCTGTTTTCTTTGCTCTGTGATTTTGATTTGTACAGTTTGTACCCTGTGTACTACAGCTCTCAGCAGCACGTTACAAATTCCCTCTCCCAAGTTACTGTACCTTGACGTAGGCAACAATTTTGAGGGAGATAGTTGCAAGATAGAGGGAGTTCATTGCAAAATCCATCAGATTCCACCAGTCATGTACGTATTCATTGAATCCACCATCCCACATTTCCTTGATTTCTCCCCAGATGAAACCTGTAGAAAGAAAGGGAGTTCACTGTCATGACAAGGCATTATTTGCCATTAAAGCTCTGCGTGTATATGTATGATGTAACACCAGACAATTTGACATTAACAGCTTGGAAAAAATGCCTCATCCCTCCTGCCTCCTCCAAAGCACAATGCTGCTGATTATATTTTACAAGCCTGTGGGGAATGTAGTCTGGAGAGAGCTGTAAAAGACCTTGGTTTCCTACCCAGGGCTCCAGATATGCACATGAGGAGGAGACTGCCTGAAACACACGTTATTTATAACCAGTGCGAGTGAATGGGCTCCGCTGAAATTTGTTCTACGTGAACAAACTCTTTAAGCAGCTGTCTTTGGTATAGTTCCTAATAGATTGTCTGCTCTCACAGACACCATAAGCAATTCACTGCTCTGCTGGACAGCACTGGTTTTCCCTGACTTTCTCTAGCAGCACCAGAAGCAGTTCCTGCGTGCCAGCACAGCTCCTCCCTGACCTGGAAATATCACACCGAAGAAGGAAGAAGCGGATCCACTCTCTGTGCTCAGCCACTGTATTTATGCATCTTGCTGTACAAAAAGCCCCCAGGGGATTATTTGTGAGGAAAGGTAATACTCAGGATGGAACAGGGCACTGCAGCCTGGCACCACATCCCTCGGCAGTGACTCACCTCATGTCAGATATGGCTGTGGGCTTTGTGAGGTGAGCGTTTGTTCCCAAGGATACGGCCAGAGCCCATCGTGGCAACTCTGAAATGCCTTCTGGTGGTAATTTTTGGCACTTGCTAATGCTCACTACACCTCCTTGCAGCTGGAAAGGGTGAGGGACAGCTGCTGAAGTTCATCACCAGACTGCTAAACTCACCTGATGCAGTTCTGATTATAAGTAACTTCTATGTTCTTCGTTGTAGAACAGTTTGTGTATTTTTGAAAGCCTGAGTCCCATTAAAAAGCAAATGGCAGCTAGGCTCCTTCATCCCCTAGGTGCTTCTGAAAATGTCTTTAGAGCCCCAGGTAATTTGGATTACCCAGTTTACATTATCCTTGAATGAAAACCTGAAACGTGTGTGAAAAGGAAACAAAACAAACCAAAACAAAGTACACCTCCAGGTGCATTACCAACATAATCACCCAAACTGCTGCCCCTTCCTAACCACAAGATATTGCAGTGGTCACTGATCTGCTGCTTGCAACTCAGCTTCAAGGACCTGAAGTTCAATCTGAAGAGCAGGCAAAGCTGCAATGAACTGCTGCAGGCCCCCAGACACCAACCTGAGCTGTTCAGCTGCCAGCCAGCAGCTCAGTGGCCACACAAGCAGAATGTCAGGGCCAGTCAGGTAATCTTATTACAGCTGCCTCCACGTCTTTGCATGCACGCAAACCCAGAAAATAAAGTAAATCAATGGAGAGGAGCCTGCTGAAGAACTCACACACTGTATTTATAGTGAGTTATCGTTGCTGGTTACTATAGTTACAGCAATGCTGTGTGTGCCTGTTCTCTCTCCTTTTATAGTGGAAAATATTTCGTAAATAATAACCTTTAATCTGGCGAAACTGTTCTAACTTCTCCATTTAATAAACAGTCATACAGTATCCCTATTTATCTGAAACAAATGAACTCAAGAACAGACAGCTGTAAGAGGTGCTTTTGAAAGGTTTTTTAAATGGGTTATCCTTCTTTCATCTGCAAATCAATTGTGCTGAAATGCCTACAATTTCCCTCAATTTTAACCACGAATTTAAAGATAAAGTGAAGATATCACCTAAGCTCAGGAACGACATTTAACCTCCTGAGCTTACTCTGAAGTTTCTACCAACACCTGCATTTCAATGCATAAATCAGCTTCATCAGATAATGAGGCTGGTGGTGGAGCTGTGCAAGGAGCACAGTGCCCTGGCTCGCCATCCAAAGTGATTTGTGAACATGTTTGCAACTCTTACTTTCCTTCCTCGTTTTCCATCAGCAGTGTTAGGTTTGGCACAGGAACAGCTGGGTTTGTTCAGCACAGAGCCAGCCTGATCCAGAGCCACCACAGAAACAAGGAGCAGTGTCCTGGGGTCACCGGGAGAGGAGAGCCAGCAGGTGTGGGAAAGCAGGAGAGCCACAAAGGTGTGAGAAAGCAGGAGAGCCACAAAGGTGTGGGAACCACTGCCCAAGAGCAAAAGGCCTGGTGACAGCCCAGCTCCCAGTGGTGCCACAGGCTGATGGCACAGCAAGGGACATGGGAACCATGAGGAGATATCAGGATCCTGATGGAGCTCAGTTTGGAAGGGTAAACACTCCTCTCTCATCAAAAATACATCCAGCTGGCTTCTCTGCTCTTCTCCCACTTCGTCCCATCTCACTGCCTCACCTGAACATCCTGCCCTCAGCACAGACACCTCCTTCTCTTCCCAGCTGTGGCTGCCCAAGCCAGACTGGAAGAAGAGCCTCACATTTAGACAATCAATGCTCCCTCCTTCTCCTGCTGATATCAGAGCACTTGATGTTGACGTGCTCAGTGATTATCAGCACAGAGTGAGGCTTATCTTCCCTTTCCTGCGTTCCTTATCTGGGAGCCTGGGAGGAATAAGCCGGGCTGGTTCCTGCGCACTGCTGCCTCCGGGAGCAGGTCAGGGAGCAGGGAGAGCAGAGCCAGGCTCTGGGCACTGCCTGTGGCCTGTCCCAGGCAGCAGGACCGAGCCAGCAGCAGCAGTGACGCTGTGTGTGACCCAGGAGCTCATTCCCAACCCGCTCCTCGCACCGAGCGTGGGGGCAGCAGGGAGGGAGCCGCGTCTGCCGTGGTTTGCTCGGGTCACGTCTAAAGGCACATCAGATGGCACAGAACAGCAGAGCAGCCCTGGGCCAACAGGATCTGCTGTTCCAGAAGGAGCCCAGCTGTTCTGTGCAGTTTCTGGAGCTGGCTGCCAAATCTCTTCACATGCTGGGCTCAGGGATGAGTCCCCACATGGTTGCCACGGGTGCGAGTCAGGCCCTGTTGCTCAGCGTTGCCGGGTGTGGGATTTACGGGATTTACCTAGAACCCAGGGCAGGATGGGATGTGGGATTTACCTAGAACCCAGGGCAGGATGGGGTGTGGGATTTACCTAGAACCCAGGGCAGGATCATCCACTCCACGATGGTGGGAGGTGGCCCCTGCATGTGGAGGTCGGTCCTGACGATGTGCTGCGACGCCAGCAGGAGCATGAACAGGAAGGTCAGGTAAGAGCCGGTGTGGCAGATAAACTTGATAAATGGCTTTTTAATGAACAGTCCCAGCCTGCTCTTGGGTGCAATCAGGTACGCCACGGATAGCACAGGGAAAAGCAGTCCAATGGTGACGCAGGTCAAGAGTTTCACTGCCCAGTGTTTCCGCCTCCATCCTGGAAAGCCGTCGTACCAGAGCGTTGCTAGCAGCTGCTGGCAGTTTGGCTGAGCAACAAACTGGGGAGGGAAAGAGAAAGAAGGATTATTACTGACTGGTACTCCACATGCACTCCCCCTCACACATGTGTTAGAGCCCACACAGACCCTCAGATTATGTTTGGGGCCGGCCATGGGCTGGAAAAGCATATTTTGGAGATAAAGGGAAAAAAGGAGAGAGACTTCACTCTTCTTTTTTCTATGCAGGATTTAAGATTCCTTCTCAGGGAAGAAATTTTTTCCTATTTGCAGCATCCTTATGTGGATCAGCCACTCACCACACACACAGAGCCTCATGCAAAAGCAACACCACAAAAATTACTACGAGCTGTTTCTCCCCCCATGTGTCGGAGCACGTTTCTGTTCAGAACGTTTCAGGTTTCGACCGCCTCGAACGAGTCACTGTCAGCATCCTCTAAAAAGTGACTAAAAGATGAGACAGGAGGGAAAAGGTGCAAAGCTCTGAGAGTGTGTGTGAGAGGGAGAACGTCTCCCAGAGTGTGTGGGCTGCTGCAATGTGTGTGTGTGGGCTGGGCTGGCATGAGACAGCAAACAGCAGCGTGAGGTGTGGCCAGGTGACATCTGGTGGGAAGCAGGACAGCACATTTGGAACCCTGCCTCGCTGTTCGGGGAGAGAGCAGCTGTAAAATGTAAGGGATTAAGCAGAGGCCAAAAGGAATCTTTGATCACAGCAGCAGCAGTGACATTCGACAGTTCACTTTCACTCTGTAAAAAATAGCATTGTGACGGTGATTTACTGCACCTCGCCCTGTCCACACCACACAGGCTCAGGCTGCAGCTCCTCCAGGCTGCTCTCATACCAAACAGCCTTTGGGATTTCAGACCAAGCCACAACATTTCTGCTCAGTGCCAGAAGACTTCCTGATTATACCTGGACAGCCCCATGGTTTTTCTCAAGGCTTTCCAGACCCAGAACTAACTAGAGATGTCTGCAAGACCAAGACAACTCTGTTTTTCTTCAAAAATGTTTAGCCCACACCCAAATCTTTTAAATATTCATTCCCCACAAAAACTGGCCGGCACTGGGAGGACTTCTGAGCACAAGCAGAGCGCTTTCATTGCCATGTTCAAAATGACTAAACCAAGGTCAAACAAAAGGACAAATTAGTTGCTCATTCTGATGAAGTCATTCACTTCTGGAAATATTTTTAGATTTCGTTAATGTATTTTTTATGTCTTAGCAGGCTGTTTATATCAGAATCAGACCATTCTTGGACTGGGTAGTTCAAATCTATTCAATGACCCAAACTAGCACTGAAAACAAGATCTCCAAGAGAACTCTCTGGCATTTATGAAGCTGGATCTTTATGTGTTTTTACAACAGTAATGATTTCTGCATTGGCACATAACTGATGACACCCTGCTCCAGAGGGCTTGGGAAAAGAATATCAGAAGAGTGTGTGATTTGGAATCAACCAGCCCATGCAGGCAGCTGAAAATGGGCAATAGCTCAGGGGGTGATGGTCTCCAGAAAAAGCCAAGATCTGTTGCTTGTAACGATGAGAAAATATTATTGTAAAATTCTGTATCTGGGGACAGTGATCATAAAATCCCAGAATGGTTTGGGTTGGGAGGAACCTTAAAGCTCATCCCATTCCAACCCCCTGCCCTGGGCAGGGACACCTTCCACTCTCCCAGGCTGCTCCAAGCCCCAATGTCCAACCTGGCCTGGGACACTTCCAGGGATCCAGGGGCAGCCACAGCTGCTCTGGGCAGGTGAGAGAAACAATTCCACAGAAACTAAAGAACTGCCAAGCATCGACTGGTGTTTGGCTGCCTTTTAACTCTGATTTCAGAAGGGTCAGCGCTTTGTGTTTAAAACCTGGAAGAATCAGAAGGTTACACTGCTCTGTTTTCTCAAGATCCCAATCAGGAGCTGTTACTGGATGTGTTCTGCAGTGACTCACAGGGCAAGAGATGCTGCTGCTTCTCTGAGATGAGGCACAACTTTTTCTTTTTTTAAATTTTTTTTTTTTGAGGGAGAAAATGTTATAAACACATTTTCTCTTTATCACATATGATAGAAAGCTCTGAGGGGAGAATAAAACTGTTTTTCCCTTGAGTCAAAGTCAAAGTCATTTGAGAAATCAAATGACTATATGTTCCTCTGGTTGCTGTGCAACTTGCAAGCATCTTAAAAGTGCCTCTTCTCTGCCTAATAGCTCATTTCTAAAATCTGCTTTCTCAGTTGTATCTGATGTTAGTTCTTCAAATGGAGACAAATTCACACATCATGAAAGAGCAGCTTTAAAGAGCAGATTGGTAAAAGGGAATGGAAATGGAAAAAGCCATTAAATTTTCCAATCAAGCTGGTCCCAACCTCAATGAAAATTGCCCTAGGGAAATTTAAGCACACCACACAAAGAGACTCCCTAATGTCATAAACCACTAAATGCTGTGTTTATTAAAGGTAAGGCCAAGCACTTACCAAAGTAGACTTTTACTAACTTGTATTAGTCCAACTTATTAATCACAGATTTAAAATCAGTAAGCACTGATGCTTTTATCTCCAGTAGTGCAGTTGGCTGAAAAGCAAAATTTCCAGTGTGCAGAAACACTGGAATTCTGAATTATAATGAAGAAGCCAACCAAGCCACTGTTGTGCTGCCTAAAGAATTGATTGGTTTTTGATGACTTTGCTTCTAGGTGCTGTTAACTAAACTAAACCACCAAATTAATTGACTAAACTAAACCACTGCAGGCTCAATTTATTAAAGATTGTCTAGGAGTCATGGTGCTAAATCAATGCACATAAATTACAAAAATATATTCTTTCAGATGTGAAGTACCCTGAAAGCTCTGATAATATTGAGGAATTTTTGTTATCCTCCATAATTTCAAATTTCTCCTTAAAGTTAAGGAATTTTCTACTCTGCAAATAGCAGAGCAGCGAAGTGGAAAACAACTTGACATCTTCAACAGTACTTATACCAAGGCCTTTCCTAAGTGAAAGTTAATTTTCCACGTAAGTAACCCCAAATGTGTTTTTTCACGTTTTTGCAAAGCCTTTCATGTGCCACAGACTGAAATAGTGCCGGTGTAGATCACAGCCTTTTATCACTTCACATGAAGGTATCTTGTGTGACAGGATTTGGGATCAGTTAAAGTTTTCTGCACAACGAAAAGCAGGGAAAAACCTGCAGATTGTCCCAGTTTTGTGGATGGTCCAGAGGCAGAGGCAGATGTACTGCACCAGAAGCTCTGCTGAGAGAACACACAACTATCAAACACTGTTTCCCCAACACTTGACAAGCATTTTATCCAAGGACTGCTGCATTACAGGAGCCTCCAGTCTCTACCACAAACAGCAGCACGAGCCATCACCCCACAGACAGGATGGAGAATGTTCTGACAGCTGCATTAGTGGAAGGAAATGTCACCAAGAGGTGGCATTTGTGCTCATTCAGTGAATGCAGGAACCAAACATTTGATGCTGTGCAGGGTTTCGCTGGGGTAGAGTTAATCTTCCTCACAGCAGCTGGGGTTTGGCTCTGTGCTGGCAACAGGGCTGATAACACAGGGATGTTTGAGTTATCGCTGAGCAGGGATTACACACAGCCAGGGCCTTTCCTGCTCCTCACCCTCACCCGTGAGGAGGTTGGGGGGCACAAGGAGCTGGGGGGGACACGGCCAGGACAGCTGATCCCAACTGACCCCAGGGATATCCCAGACCATACAGCACCACCATCAGCACATGCAGCTGGGGGAGAAGGAGGACGTGGGGGATGTTTGTCTTCCCAAGTCACTGTGACACCTGATGGAGCCCTGGGGATGGCTGAGCTCCTGCCTGCCCATGGCAAGTGGTGAATGAATTCCTTGTTTTGCTTTGCCTGCACACATGGCCTTTGCTGCACCTGTTTAAACTGACTTTATCTCAGCCCACGGGTTTTCTCACTTTTCTCTTCCAGTTCTCTCCCTCATCCCACTGGCAGGAGTGGGCGAGTGGCTCCTGGGGCTGAGTTGCTGGCTGGGGTTAGATCACCACAGAAGCACTGAAGCCTGTGGTTGTACAAAACATTGTCCAGGGTGGTCCCCACCTGCAGATGCATTTCTGGAGGAGCTAATCCCAAAAACAATCTCTTTGTCCGTTACCTGTTGAGCAGAACCTGTCCCTAGCTGAAGACAACAGTTCACTGAATGGTTGGGAGATAAAATGCAACCTGGAGCCCCTCCTTGTGAGCACAACACCCCTGTGTTACCTGTGAGCAAGGTGCTCAGTCTCCTGCCTTTTGAAAATGGGGATAAATACTTTGCCTTTCCAAGAAATGAGATCAGCAACTCCAGTCATGTTTGGGAAGCACTCTAGAGATTACTGCAGTACAAAGTCTTTTATGTTCTCTTTTTCTTCTCTCAGCCTTGCCAGGGTCTTTGTGTAACATTTGGCTGGCCGGTGGATTGTGCTATTAGAGAATTTCATTTTCAATGTTCATCATGCTCATTGCCACCTAATCCTATACCAGGGGGGAAATTTTTAAGGGGAAAAAAGCAGCTGCTGGATGGAATGTCTCTTCCTTAATAACTAATCTTTACTGATATTTTTAAGTCACCTAAATTCCACTTCTTGGGAATTAAATGTTTTCTGCATGCTGTCAAACACAGAAATTATGTTCCACCCCCCCCTCCCCTCATCTATGGGGAAATCCCTGATCTCTCGCAGCCATAAGTAATTTAGGATCAGACACAGATGGGCTGAGATGTGAATGCCTCAGGGAGCAACTGAAATAGCTCCCTGACAGACATCACAGGGGCTGAGCACAGCATCGCTCTGCCTTTATTCTGATTATCGTGACTGCCAACAGCCTCTTGTTTGGAGTTTGTTGGAGTTCTTGTCTGTACTCTTGCTGCGGATGGCGAGGGCGAATGCTCTTCATAGATGAATAACCACTAATTTGGAACTGCAGAGCTCTGTCTTAATAAGCAGGACCGAGTTCTTCTATCAGTCAGCTCCAGCAGCTCCCAGGGAGGTCACCACTGAGAGCCAAACACGGCATGGGAGCCACGAAATTACCTTCAGCTCCCGTGTGACACTCGTTGCAATAGGTCAGACCTCACCAACATCATCACTGTACCCCAGAGCATCCCAAACCTGCAAGGCTACTGGATAATACTGTCTGCTGTTGCCCTCTACAATTAAAGCTATTTTGGCTCTGGAAAGGCAGATTTTCTCAGGGACACAGCTAGATTTTGCAGCCCGTGTGCAGTGTCTGATGCAGCAGCATAACTATGTATTTTAGAGAGGTCTGCGAAGAATGTAGATTTCCTGTGAATCCCTGTCTCCCATGAAAAGGAGAAATGCCATTGCCATTCTCCATTCAAGCAGCACCACACACTTCCAGGGCCACACAAACCCCTCTGCCTCCATTTTTTACCAAGAACAAGATCCTCTGAGGAAGAATGGAAATTCAGGTGGTTGCATCAGGCTGGTTGCTCTTAAGGGAAATTCCAGTGGGCAACAGTCAAAGAGCCTCATTTCAAAATTAGCCCAAGACAGGAGAGAGAAACTCTGTGTGGCCTAATTTGATGCCTGCTGCAGAGAGCCAGTGAGCCCTGTGAGACCACATATTCCAGATAAGAAATGCCAGCCTCCTCAAGTTTGCAGTGTTGCAAACAGTGAGATGAATAAGAAAACTCTCTTTTGTAGCACATTTCTTTTTAAAGTTCAACCCTGTTAATGACTGCAAAGTTATTTACATTCTGCTGCCGAAGTGCGAGCTGCAGAGGGTAAACACCTAATGGCTGTTCATCCTGTTAATTAAGTACTTTCTGCAAGAGGGGAAAAAAATAAGGAGAAATAAGACAAAGTAGTTAGAGGCGGGGCTGTACAGCGTGGGGGAAAGGGACTACACAACTCAACATTCCTCACCAGACACTTCCAAGAGGTAATAGTTTTTTTGCAGGATGAATATCCTGTCAAAAACACAGCTGCTGCTCACATGCCTGTGAGTAGCAGCAGTGAAGCACTGACGAAAATCCAAATGGCAGCATTCCTGCCATCAAGGAGATCACACGGCTGAGCTGGACCAGCCCTTCGAGAAAACCAGGTGCTACACAAATTGCTGAAACCCTCAGCTGGTGAATAAAACAAACTCCAGATCCTTCTCAGATGAACATATGGCCTCAAATTAAGATGGGAATTTAGTTTCATCTGTTCTTAAAATATTTTGAATTATGATGACACATGAATCTTAACTAAAGGTCTCCTATCCATAATAGATCTCTCTGGTGGTAGCAGACGTGAACTCGGCTTAAGTGGTAGCAATTGGAAATTCAGCAGTGAGGTGAATGCTGGCAAAAGGAAAGAGTGAATAACCTCTAAAAGCCTGCCACTGTTCCATCAAAATTCATGGGTTTAACACCTTCCAGTTGGACTGGCTTAAATATTTAAATTAAAAGGTCCCACATATCCTAGGACAAAGACAGATGCTTGCAAATCCCGGATACCTACCCATGGAAAAAGCAATTATAAAGTCTTTAAGCTTGAAATTAAATCCGTCTCTACCCAGAGTGCTTAAAAATGTGTGTTTAGCTGTACGTTTGTGTTTATGGCTTGTGTCAGCAGGATTTAGGTGCATTAAATTCTGCACTGAATCTAGGCAAGGTGCTGAACTCTGCTCCTGGAGCAGACTCCCCACCAGAACAGGTTCCTCTGGGTCAGACCCCGGGCAAAAGCCCAACAGAACCACAGCTTTTCAGTATTTATTCCAGCAGACAGCCGACTACAGTTGATAAATAAATTCCTGAGGGATGTATCCCAGCAAACATCCCAGGATACAGCTCTCTCACAAAGATGCAGGTGGTCTGGGCTGGGTTTCCAAAGGCAGAGTGCTGCAGAACGAGCAAGTGCTGAATATGAGCAATACACCCCACAGTGAGTTCATTCCCAACACACACCTGGGTCCCAAGAGCTGGGCAGGGGATATCAGACACAGAAGCACTGGAAAAACACTAAAAACCATTTAGAGACAAATCTATCAGCACCTCCTAAGTCTTCTTTCAGGCAGCACTTCAGGAGTTACAGATTTTGGAAATGAATGCTGTGAGCTCTCAGGGGCTTTAGCAGAAGTGGGGAAGGTATTGACTTTTAAGTAAAAGGCTGGGCTCGTTCTCTCTGGTGAATTACTAACATTTACATTAAATAAGTGATAAGTAAAGCAAGCACTAAAATTTTAAAAGCCATTCAAGAGTATTTTTAAATACATACCTACTTTACCCGATTAGTGTTAATAAAAAGTTCCAAAATTCTTTTTCTTTGCTTCCTTTCTGACCTGAGATGCATTTACGCTGAAACTGTGTAATTTTGGTTTCCTTTTTCTTTCTGCCTTACCTTCTCCTGAATGAGTAAATTTGCTCCAATATCCATGAAAGAGCAGACTAGCACACTACAAACACTTCTCACCTCCTTGGGAACGTCCAAAGCCCACCTCTGCTCCTGGGTGGCATCACCCTGGCAGAACACACGCTTTGCTGAAGAAGTTTACTCAGCCCGCCAGGGTTTGGAGAGAATAAGAACAAAAACTGCAGTCACAGCTTTTAAATGTCAGTCTGCACAAGAGCTCAGTTTGGGGGGTGTCATGAAAAACCCATCTATTCCTCTCACTTCTCCCAGAGCCACCTGTGAGGTGGTGACTGTTCTCAGTCACCTCATCCAGATGGTGATGGACCTGATCTACACACGAGGTGTGAGGAGTGTGGAATCTCAGCTCTTTTCTGAATGGAGCTTCGTAACTCACTTCTCTAAGGCACAGGAGTGAAGCTGAAATTCCCAGAGAGCAGGTAAATAACAATGATCATTTCTATATCCAAATGAGAGAATCCATGCCCCCAGTTTCCCCCCCGGAGTTATTACTTCAGGGTGTCACTCAAAGCATGAAATAACATGATTTACTCTTCCCCACTGACACAAAGCTGACTCCAAATACACTTCAGACCTTCAGACGTGGGAACACTGAACACTTGGCTGCTACAATACACAAGGCATCACTTCTCCTCTCCAGTTCCTGTTGTCTATAGAAAGCCCACCAATCATGTCCTGTACTTCAGCTTTGGCTTCCCAAGCCTCTTCTCTGGCTGGCAAGAAGACTGATGGGAAACATGAAGTTAAGGGAACTGTCAAACTCACTAAATCATCCTTGAATGCTGTTAAAACAGTAGCAACCTCTTTAGCTTTCAACATATCTCCCGTCTTTGTCCAGGAGATCATTAAGTAAGAGGCACAGGGCACCAAAAATGACTTAAAGAATGATCCTGGCATTTCCTGCCCGCTACACATCACCATAATGCAATCCAAGTCCTTGTCCTTGACCTACATACCAATCTTAGGGTGCTTTTTCAAATTTGTGCATGACAAGATTAGTCAGAGATGATTTTGCTGTCAAAAGACAGTGTTCTGCAGTTCTGTTCCGTGACAGCTGCAATATGTGGCTAACCTTCATCAAGTGAGAACATTTCGGCGTTACGTGAACGATGTACCGAATAATGCTGCTCCCTCAAATAAACATTCCAGTCCACTTTGTCAAACCGGTGAACCATCAGCCCTCTGAATATTATTTCTTCTTCCAAGTTTGGAGAGGAGTTAAGATTTAAGTGCCACTTGTCCTAATTTTTGTAACACGATGATGCAGCTGTACAGGTTAAATTTCCATGACAATTTCCCGAACTGAACAAATAGATCTGGCAACTGCACAAGCCCGTAGAGGAGGGCTCTGAGTCATGCACCGCCAGTGATCAGCAGGGATGGCTCTCTTAAGGGTGCAAATACAGATAAATCTCCCCACCTGCCACCCCGAATTCCTGCCTCTGAGGCTGCTGATAACAGCTCAGTTAGTGCCACGCTCATGGAAGATTTTCCAGGGTGGTCAACTGCTGCTGGGATGGAATTTGAGAGGAAACAGCTTCATTTAGCACAGGCCACTGCTCACACACCAGATGGGAACGTTGCTGCAGACAACAATGAACAAATGAAAGGATGGCTGTTGGAAAAGGGAAGGTCACATTTGGACACTCAGTGCTTTTGAAATCTTACGTTCAGGTTTGTGGCACAGGAGGTGAGGCCATCCTCACCATGGAACACACTAAGAAATATGGATGTTCCAGGTCCCTAGAAACCAAGGAAAGCTTCCACAAGGAGCAGCTCTGCTTCCCTCACCTAGTCCTAATAAAGACCTTTTCACAACCTGCTGATTTCCTTCAAGAAATCTGGAAGTAAAAGCCTCTTTATTACTCTTCTGAGCTGTGCAGGCTCAAGCAAGACTTTTCATTGTGCCTTTAAAGAGCACAATACAAATATTCAGCCCTGTATCATTATTCCACCAGGCAGTATGGCAAGAAAACAGACAAACCCAAAGGAGAATAACTTAGCTTTGCCTGCGAGCAAAGAAAGATCTGTGGCCATCCATCAAGATACCTGAATGGCTTTCAAAACGGGTAAACACGGTGCAGGCGATGAGCTTTGATTTTCACAGACCTCGCACTTCATTTTTCAGGCATCTCTGATATTTTTATAAGCTCTTTTTATACACTAAGTGAAGTGCCCTTAGAAATTTGCCAGGTTTATGCATGCTCCCTGGAGAGGGATGCTGTGCTCCTGACTGCAGCCACACAGTTGACAAGAGTCAAGACACAGCAGAAAAATATGTGGCATGGCAGGAATGATTATTCATTCACTCCAGAACTGCATCTCAGGAGGTGCTTGTCTATGTAAATGTCCTGGAAAAACAAACAAAAAAAAAAGGACTGAAACTGTTAAAGCTTCATCCTGAAGAGAAAAACGGCAAAGAGCACTGTTTCTAAATTAGAAAAGCAAACAATTCTGCTTCTGTCCTCTCCTGCCGTTTGATTAGAGCACGGTGAGGAAGAGAGATGGAGGTTAAGGGTTTCTGAGAGGGAATTTCTCTGGGCACTCCTTTGATCTAATTCTGTGGAAGTGCTAAGCAATAGAGTCATAGATAAAAGAATGGGTTTTTTCTGAGTGCCTTGCATTGTGTAGACCTTCTTACAGACACATAGACTAAACCTGCACAGCTATTTGCCAGCACCAGAAAAACGCATTAAAACCCCCACTACTCCGATGTCTCACTTCATTTTGGAGATGGGAACGACCTGTGATGGAGAGCAGGAAAGCAGGGATAAGCTGAATGTGTATTGCTATCCTTGTGGCTCAGCAGAATGCTAAATACCAGGAGAAATCTGCCCTTTTAGACCTGATTCACTGCTGCGCTGTGGTTGTTTTACATTACTGGCAAAGCAAAAAAAACTTCAAAGGACATAAAAATTCTCTTTGCATGCTGCCCCTGCTCTGATTCCCTAACCCAGCCATATACCCTGTACACACAACTGTGCTTTACGAGACTGCCAAGATCCTAAGAGATGACTTTTCCCCATCTTTTCTTAGAAATGCAAACAAATTAACAAATGCAGAGCTAATGTGGTGTCAGGAGAGCACAGCGTAGACTGATCCTCAACAGCTGAGCTGTGCCTTTTCCTCTTAGGCCCTCAGCACCCTTTCTCCTTCCAAAATTAGTCATGAATAAAAGAACTAGAAAAGTAATAATATGAAGACAAATGCCACATACTACAGAGTGTTTATGAAAAGCCTGCTGGTCTCTTAGACCTCAATTACTGTGATCCTTGGAAAAGAATTTCTTTAACAGAGGACTGAGAGAACTGACGTGTCCGTGCTGGGTCTAACTCATCATGTTCCACAGGGTACTAGTGCTGTCCTCATTCTTCTCCTCAGATTTTGTGACTGCCATGCAAACAGATATCACAGCTATTAAGTCCTTCCCACCTTCTAGAGAAAGTTGAAACTGAGGACACAACCATTCTGCACTTCAGATGAGAAGAGAGAGGGAGCTTGAGAACATCTCACAGCATGTTTTTACCATTTACTGCCATAAAATATACTACAAATCTACCTAAGGGCACATTTAAATCTTTCCTGTGTAATTGATTTTTTTTTTCTTTCCCCTTCTGTGTAAACAGTAATTTACCTTCTAGGATTTAGGGGCTTATTAAAAACAAACAGGAAAAGCAACAAATTTATTCTCCATTGTTTTGTCCCTCCTCCAAAGAAGAACAGTCTTCTTCCTCATGAGCAACACATTTCTCAGTTTATAAAATACTTAGCATGTGTCATGTTTGGGAGTAATCAAAACTTGTACCTCCCAAGGGGTTTTTTTGGGGGGAAAAAAATAGAATGGGAGATTTTTCTAGCCTTTGTAGAGACAAACTCCATGATCTCCTCACCCATTTCCCCTTAACAGCTTCCCTGAAAAGAATCTTGAAGTTGACTTTATCTGCCTGATTAGGCTGAAATGGAATAATTTCGTATTTTGGGGGAAAATTTCAGGTTTATTTCACTCAAAAAGAAAAAAGCTTCAGGAAATTTGTCTGAAATCAATGTGAAATTACACAGAGCTAACAACTGCAGTAACAATTGACACCCCAGAAAATAACCAAAGTCCACGTTGGAGTGTCCTCTTAGGCTACCAGAGATTTGATTTTTATCTTTGTCAACCTTAAGATGTAAAAAGCTTCTCCATCCAACCCAACCCCATTTTAACGTTAAGACATAAAAAGCTTCAGCAGAACAAGATGATCTACTTTTAAAAGTCTGCTGTTTTTCTCTGCAGAACTGTCTTTCATGAAAACCAAACTCGCTTCTGTTTTCCTTCCTGTCCCCACAAAAATCCTCTCAGTCTGATACTCTTCAGTCAGGACTGAAAAACATTTCTCAGTGTCTCCCTGGCAAATGTTCCTACTCGTTTTTTCAGAAGCTGGCAAGGATGTTTGTACCTTGCTTGATGTTTTGTGTTGTGCTAATTACCATGATAAGATGGCCTAATTATCATGATAAGAAAACCCCAGCCGCCCTGCAGGATGCTTCAGGGTTTTTGTGAATAACCAGGTGGGATGACAGAGTTCAGTAGCTGGTTTCCCAACCTCATTCATTCTGCCCCTGCCCACCGGTATTCCACCTGAAAACAGCACTGACTTTAGCTGGCAACACAGAGCATATTTGCTATCATTTTTAGGCTGGAACTGTCATGAATATGTCACAAAACATGGAATTTGTCCATATGCTTGGAATTCAGTCAAATACGCCTTAAAAAAAAAAAAAAAAAGATAAAAACTGTCAAGAAAGCAGGCAACGATTAAAAATTTTAAAATAAAAGAGCTTCAGGACTGTTCAGCACCACATTTCAAACACAGTGAGCTGCTTCAGACTTGCAGCTTCTGAGTGTGAACACGGGAGCAGCCACCAGTGACACAGTGGGACTGCAGTGACCTGCACACAGCAGTGCTGGGGTAACCTGGAGCTTGTGGCTGCAGAGTCTGGTCCTGCCAGGCCAGTGGAAAAACAGAAGTAGAATCCCTGCTCCTTCCCAGATTCAATGAACATTGACCTGATAACCTGCGTTGCCCTTCTCCAGAGTAACTCTTCACCACTCGCCCGTGTCTCTGAAGCACCTGTGGTGTTACCAAACCCCATCACAGAGCACAAAACACAGCCTGACATGACACCAGTGAGCCTTGCTGACATTTCCCTTCCCCAGGAAGAGCAGGGAGTGCCCAAGTGCTGGATCCCAGGAAGTTTGAGGCTTTGGCTCCAGCTCATTGCATCGAGGGGCTGGCACTGGGAAGGCAGGACAGCCCGAAGGGATGGAAGGAAATCTGCATCTTTCACCTCCTGGCTGTCTGTACCTGTGACACGTGCAGCCCTTCAGGGAGGTGGGATGGATCACACCATGCTGGGCCAGTGCTGGCTGTGGGGAAGCAGTGAACAGAGGACTGACGGGATCTTCTGCCACTCGTGTGACCCTCCAGACACAGGAGAATGTAACACACATTGAAATTCAGTTCCTCAACCAAGCAACTGAACTCCTCCTTCAGATAACCTGGAGCATCGCTGGCCAACAGCAATCTATCATCTCCTGAATTCTGCCTGGGTTTGGAAAGAGAAAGGAAATCCAGAGCCAACTAATGAAACTGTTGTCAGCATTCTCCTGGGGTTCGTGGCCTTTACTGAATCAACTTATAAATCTGCGGATTTTCAGGGCTTCTGAAAGGCTCTGTGCCCTTTAGCTGAAGGATGGCTTCCCTCTCTGGAACTAAGGGCAGGATTTGGAATTTCTGGGAATTGCTTCTCAGTTCCGAAAACAGAGATGGGTCAAGGACCGAGGATCAAGAGGTGTCACGGGTGTGAAGAAATATTTGCACCACATGAGTATTTTCACAAAACTGCTAGTAACTTGGAGACCTGGGACTCTGGGAGTGCTCCCAACCTCTCCTGCTCTCTTTAGCTGCTGCCACTTCCCTGGCCCTTTCAAGTTAGTGCTGAGTGGCTGCTTGGAAGTGCTTGGTGGCTGCAGGAAGTGAATTGTGGATTGTATTATTTCCTGCACTCCATGAGGAATCCAGTGAGTCAGCCTTCAGGAGCCAGGCAACCCCTCCTAGCTCTGGGTTCCTGTACAAAAACAGCCACTGGGAAAAGCCTTCGGAGCTAGCAGACCTGGAAATGCCTGCAGGCTGCTCTTTGCAGGGGGATGGGTTACAATGAGATGGGATTCAAGCAGCTTTGAGACAGAAATTATTGGTGCTGTAGAAGCCACCACCCACTGCGGCGAGTCCCAGGATTGTCATCGGATTCACGCTGTCACCAAGGTGCCCTGAGCCTCCTGGTTTGGGACTCATCCACGGGCACATCAAAAAACCCCACCTGAGAGCCAGCACTGAACAAACCCATAGCAACTCGAGAAATGAACTGTTTCACCCAATACCTTCACATTTAGGTGACTCTTACCTCTTTCTGGTGATACTTTATTGCTACCTTTAGCTTTGCCAAATCGTGACATTTTTGGGGGTCCAGCTCTTCGCTTTGATCATCCCTGTGATTGAGAATGATCTCCAGCTCCCGGGAACTCCGTGCTTGATCCAAAAGGTCCTTAGCAAAACGCTTGCACTGCTGCGAAAGCTCTTCATATTCAGCCTTGAACTCGTTCTCCACCTTGCTCAGCTCCTTCAGCTCCCAGCCCAGCCGGAATGCGGTCAGGATGGGATCCTCGCTCGATAAGGCAATCAATGAAGGGCTGGCTAAGGCTTTGTAGATGTTCAGCCTCGACCTGGAATGCCTCAGGCTGTCCACCTCCGAGCTGGAGACGCATTCCACACAGTTGCACCTGATCTGGTGCGGGCGTGGGATGGTCACCCGTCTTTGGACAAGCAGTTTGATGATCTCGTAGTTGTTGGTGTGAGCCGCCAGCATGATCGGGGTGATATCCGGGGTGAACTCCGAAAACTGGGTGTCCATCATCAAGGTTGGAACCTGCATTGAAGGGATAAACCACAGGGGGTTGAAGTCATGTCTCACGTGGAGCAGCAGAATTCACAAGTCCCTCCTTCGTACCTCTGGAGTGATGTCATAACCAAAGAGGGGTTTTATAGCACCCTCTGTGCTTTACCTCCTGCTGTAGGCAGGCTTATCCACACACTGCTATTCTGGCAAAGCCATTTCCCCCCAGATCCTGCCAATCTGCCTCCTGACCACTCATTCCCAGTCTGGCGTCAAAGTCAGTCCCATCCCCATTCAAATGATTTATACATGAATCTGGTCTGAAATTGGCTCATATACAAAATGGGGGGGGAAAAGGAAGAAAAAAGGCCCAGGTAATTACACAAAAACAAGGAAAGGTCTAGAAAAGAGTGATCACTGAACAGACTTCCATAACCACCATTATTTGCACCACGTATCTGCATCAGCAGGCCAAGAACCTGCTCGTAGCAGGTCCTGCACACACCAAACCCTGGCCTGCAGTTGGGCAAAACTCTTCTTCACTTTTTCCTACTGTTTCTATTTGAAAATATTTTTCAGTGTAAGGATACATTACATAACTGCCCTCAGAATAGACTTGTGGGTTTTTCTGAAACAGATTTGAAAAAAATTAAATGTAAAATTAATGAGCCATAGTCCACTACAAATAAGCCACTCCAGGGTGTGCATTATTCAGCTACTGCTGCACTTCTCAAAAGATGAGCTTAATGCACACCCTGTTGTGTCTTATTACTATATGCAGAGTGCAAAATTAGATGGGAATGCTCTTACATCCCAAGCACCCAGTGTGTTTCCATTTGCAGGCAGGCAGCTCTCTTTGTTGTGTGTTAATCACTACTCAAACACTCTGTTCTCCCCGTGCCCACCACTCCTGCCCTGGCACATCCCGCTGCTCCAGGGGGCACGGCTGGGCTGGGGGAACAGTGGGGCTGCTTCCCTTTGTAAATATCAAAGGTGTCTTGGAGAAACTGTTGCCCAAGAGTCCTAATGGCAGGGGATGCTGCTCAGTGTGCCTAAATCTAAAAACAAAGCAGTGATGAAGGAGCATGAGGTAAGAAAACCTTCTGTAGGATACACCAAGGCTGGTGATGAGACCTCCAGCCTTGGAATCTCAGTTCATTAAGAGCCCCTAGAGCACGAAAGAGCCAAAGCTGATCAATAAATCCTTACAACAGCGTGACAGGGACAGTTCATGACACACAACGCTCCCAAAGGTGGTCACCACACCGAGGGGCAGGCTCAGTTACAGGAGCAGGGCTCACTGGGTGGCTGCAGGCATTCTGGGGAATAAATCTGCTCCCCTGGATGCGCCACAGGAGGAGTTAAATCCCTGGCAACCTGCAGACACACGGGTGTGGAGAGGCTTTGCCAAGCAGGCTGGTCCCCAGAGAGGCAGGAGGGAGAGAAAACAGTCCTGAGGATTTGCTGTGGGTCATGGAGGGCTTAGCAAGGTTGGACAAATGTATTTTAAGATACCCAGTAACAAATGGCTGGAAGCAGCTCTCTGTGTAAGGTCTTGCACTCTCTTCCTTTCCCTTTGCTTAGCTCGTTTAGGTGGTTTGTTAAATGTCAAGAGAAAAGTGTGGGTTTTTCTTTTTTTCCTCTTTCTTAGAAGCTTTTTTTTTTTTTTTTTTTAAAGACCTGATGCTTGAATATAACTGCAATTATCTTCCTTCCTGTCCTTTTTCAATCAGTGACTGGCTGCTGTATTCAGAGCCTGTGCCTCAAAGGAAGAACGCTTTCCCTACTCTATCACTTCTATTACTGTCAAGTTTAATCTTGTTTTTCTACATGGAAGTTATTGTACCCAGGGCTGTAAAAAAAGCATTTTCAGCTTTACACAGATGAGGTATTCATGTTGCTCGGAATATGAAACGGGCACTCGAGGAGAAGGCAGTGATGTCACAGGTGGGGACAGTGCTAATCCTGCCTGCTCCGGAGGATTTCTAAATCTGGATCTAGGGGACACCAAAATGGCTTTCCCAAGGTTTGGGATCGAATGCAGTGACCTCTCATCCCTTATTCTGGCTCATATCACAAGCCCTCACCCCCAAAACAAAGCACTGCTTCATGGGGACTCGACCAGGGGCAGGGAAGGTGTGCTTTCCTGGGCAGCACTTTTAATTAAGGCATAAAGAGGGAAATGGTGGTGCAGAGCCACAGAGGCTCCCGGGGAGCAGATCAGTGCAAGGCCTCCAATCACAGCAGCTGGAGCTATTTCTGAGCAGCAAAGCAAACCAGCAAAGCACAGAACAGGGGCAGCGTGACCAGGGGCTGCTGCAGCCTCTTTTCTGTGCCTGCCTGACCCAAAGGCCGTGAATTGGCCCAAAATTGCCTGTCTCGTGGTAAGTATTTTTGTTGTCTTCTCTCACAGTGTTTTTTGATAACCTGCATCCTACACTGTCTGTTTTAAAGCTGTGGCTATGCAAAGCCTTTGCTCAGGGGCTGTGTTCTCTCCCTGGAGGGGCAGCAGAGATTACAACCACGCTGATGCTCCTCCTGTGATGCTCCGCCCAGCTGAGTTCATGTTTAGATCAGCTTCTCCTGTATCTTGGGTTAACTTGCAGTGATGGAAACAGAAGAGGAATAATTTATTCTACCCCAAGGGCTCTGCTAAGCTCTTCCAAGGTTATTTTCATTAAGTGACCTGAAAAACAGAACTCTTTTCCATTAACCTCATCACCTGACACCAGCTGTTAACCCAAGTCCTTCAGAACCTTACTGCCACTACTTGCACAGGAGCAAATACCTTGTCTGCATTTCATCTTGGTTCTTTTCATTTGAGAAATTAATGCTACCATTAACAACTAGTGACTGAATGCTTGTTATCATCTGCCTAGATTTAATCCTCATAAGGTGCCTGCTTACCCCGTACCACTGCTGCTCTGAAGGATGCTGCAGCGAGTGAAAAATCCCCTTTATTTGAAAAGGAGGGTGAAGAAACAAGCTTAATTCATTAAAGGAGAAGGATTAGCTCACATAAAAGTGTTGTTCAGTACAGCTAAGCTCTCATATGAATGGAAAAATAAGTTTTCCAGCAAAATAGTGCATGGCTGGAAAGGAGCTCTGGCTAGAAAGAGAGCAGGAATCTCTGCTGTTAGTCATGAGTACAGTGTAAGAAGAATTAAACTACAGAGAAAGAAAAAAAGAAAAAAGCTGTCACTAAAGATCTGGTGGCCTTGTTGTAGGTCTTTTAGGAATTTTACTTTGAATTTAATCTAGTCTGGTATCTGTCCCTGGAGCAGCTCCTCTGGTTTAGTGTCGTGTAAAAGCAACCCAGCTCAAGTGCTCCAAGACTGCTCAGCAATGCGAACCACGCTGCAATAAATGGGAAAACTAAGGAGATTCAGCTCAAAAACATTCTCCTCAACCAAACTCACAGCCTAATGGGAACGCACCTTCTGCCTTTTATGGATAATAACGTTTTGTCTGAAAATAACTCATGGTGCTTTTACCTGTTACATTTGGAATTGCCCTGTTTTCAAGCCATCTCCATTTCATAAACGATCACCTCCCCTGGATCAGTGCAATACACTGTAAGTATCACCACGATAAACTGTAAATGCATTCATCTGCATTGTTTTCAGCTTGTGTAGCTTTTTGACTCAGCTATGTGCTACAGAAGGTTTTTCTAACTGCCACCACAGACTTGTGCAAGCCTGACTGGAAAGCTACAAATATAATACTTACAGAAATGGAAGCCTGGGCAGTTTATTGATCAAGGATTTCCTGCTTCTACTTTGTTTTCTGCAAGCAGCCCCACGAGGGAAGCCCATGTGCCATCCACAGGTGTGGCCACAGGCACAGCCAGTTCCTGCCATTCTATAAAGATGATTTTGTACTACATCAGTTTGGGCTCAGTGGTCAGAAGGAGCTTTCGCAGGGATTTTGTTCAGAGTCACAGTCCTGTGGTACCTCTGGCTGCAGCTCTGTAAGTAGAGCACGAGGGATGGAGTCAATGCTGCCAGGTCAATCCTGCCACCAGCAACAGGAAAATGTGTCTTGAGAAATACACATCTGGTGACTGGCATGGCCAAATGAGCCCTGCTCCTTGCCTGAACAAATTCCTTCATTGCCAGAACCCCACGGGCCTTTGTTCCCTTCTCATGGAATCACAGAATGGATTGGGTTGGAAGGGAGTTTAAAGCTCATCCAGTGCCACCCCTGCCATGGCAGGGACACCTTCCACTGTCCCAGGCTGCTCCAAGCCCCATCCAACCTGGCCTGGGACACTTCCAAGGATCCACAGCTTCTCTGGGCACCCTGTGCCAGGTCCTCCCCACCCTCAAAGGGAAGAATTTCTTCCCAATATCCCATCTACCCCAGCCCTCCTTCAGCTCAAGGCCATTCTCCCTCACCCTATCACCACGTGCTCTTATGGAAAGTCCCTCTCCAGCTTTCTTGTAAGCTCCCTTTAGGCACTGGAAGGAACCTTATGTGGGACCCTGGGAAAATGGTACATGGCTGTATAAATTTCAGCATTTATTTTAGGTGATAACACTGGTGTGGGTTTCACTAATGCAGTATCTTAAGCGGAGAGGCCTTGAGAGACGTCTGGTATCAGAGTGATGCCAGTATTTATATTAATAGGGAGTTTGTGTTTTTCTCTCAAGAGCAATTCATTGACTGAAATGATGTAATTTGGTTAATGAAATATAATGAACAACACAAACTGCTCTCTAAAAGTAAAGTAGTTTAAGGGCTTTTATACTGGTTATGAACAAGCTTTGGCATAAGGCACACGTTGTTGTAGATGTACTTATGGGCAAGCTCTGCTGTTATTGAAGTTTTCCACAGATTCCAATACAGCAGTCCCAAAATATCCAGCTGAAGAAAAGGCTCTTTCTGGTCTAAAATCTCCTCAGTGACTTACAAATGTGCCTGTAAAGCCAAGTAAAACCTCTGCCCCTCAGACCGATACTGCAAAACAGTGAAAATTAGTACCTTTTAGTGCCTTGTAGCAAGCCAAATGCTGATACAAGGTTACCAGATGGTGCACATTAACGCTAAAATAGGTATCTTTGAATTAAAAAGAGCATGCTTTAGAATCATAGAACTCCTAATAGTTGTTAATTAATTAACAATGTAATACATCACTACTGAAACAATGTGAAAAAGTAAATCTGCGCTATCTGTATAACCAAATATCCTCCTCTACAACCAGTAAGCAAAAGTAAAATATGGGTAGATCTGCTCTAGATTCTTCCAGTTTTAATTTGGCTTCTCATCCATGTGTTTAAAAATGGAGGTAGGCCCAGGGGATTAGTCCTCAGAGCTAAACTGAAACCCAGTGCACTTGACAGTGGCAGAACTGCATCAGAGCTTGTGTTCAGCCATGTGTTTAGGAAATGCAGCACAGCCACAAAGATTGTCAAAAGATGTCACCGTTTGTGGCTGATGCTACATAATAACTTCTGCTGGGGATTAAAACAGAGGGATTGGGAGAGGAGCCTTCGGGAGGAAAGGATTTTGCAAATACGCATTTCCATGGCCTGTGGCAAGTTCCTGCAGTCAGAGCCCCCCCTCTCCCTGTGTCTCTCTCTCCTGAGCCCTCTCCTTCCCATGCACGTGGAGGAGATGAGATGAGGCACTTGATGATGAAATGAAGGAAGAGTGCAGTCATTGTGGCTGACTCTGCCAGTCACCCAGGGATGCTGTCAAAGAGTTCCCTCGTGTTTGAACCTTTTGTACTGAGCTGGAGTGCAGCCTGAGCTCTGCTTTGCCCTGAATTCCCGTGCCTCGCTGCAGGTCAGAGCCACTGAATCCAACAGGGAGATGGGCCAGGGAGTGCCCTCCCCTGTTTAGAGGAGCCAGGGCAGCGTTGTGCCACGAGGAACTGCAGCCTCTGCTGGCTACGCCTTCTCCTCTGTGCAGGAATGTTTTACAAGCCTGTTGTAGTCCCAGCTTATCACATATTATGTGGTGTTATCTAAATGATAGCCATGCCCAGGGAACCTTGGCTCCATTGTGCACCTGCACAGTCTGGGGCTCGCTGGATGGGGACACTTCTCCAGCTGAGACCAACGTGGCACTGAAGTTCAGGACTGTCCCAAATGAAGCTGCTGAAGTGGCCTCAGTGACACGGGGACCTGGCTCACAGCGTGTCATGGGTCTACCAAGAATGCAATATTCTGGATATTCCCAAAAGGCAGAGATCCCCTGGCTGCTTGCTGGAGCTGTTTCCTGACACTGTGACACCAGCATAGGTGTAAATCCAGAATTACTGACGTGGGAGTGAAATGAATTATCTCCTCAAGATTGCATAGGCAGACTAATTCGCATATTCCTGATGATTGGGGTTTTTTCCCCCTCGTCTGGAAACATAAAATGCTGTTTGTTTGGGTTTTTTCACCTTTCTTCATTACCATTTTAAGATTTACTTTGTGATACGAGCAGCTGTTTTGAGTAAAAGTTTTTAGGGTTTATTCTTTATTTTTAATGCTGTTTTTAAGGTTGGAAATGAATTTTATTAAAGAGCTTGCTTAATCCAGTCCTATAAATTTCTTAACGACTCAAAGGACCTTGGAACGTTACTGCATCTTAGATATTTTTTCATTTTATTGATAAGCTTTCCCCTGACCCCAAACACAACTGAAACAAAGACAGTCCATGGTTATCTGGAAATTTGCAGGCTCTGTTGTCAAGGTAATCTTTATTTTATTATAGTTACTATTTTTCTAATATTTTTCAGGCTTTATTCTGGGAGGGAGAGTTGTCCAGATTTTTGATTCATTTTTCTTGGTCTCTGCATTATCTATTCTTAGTGGTAACAAGGACAAGATGTGCTAACACAGGTTAATAATCATGCTATCTACAGCCTTTTCTATCATCTTTGTACATAAAACATCCCTCCTTCCTGTAATTCATCACCTTGTGCGGATGAGAGATGGTTCATTAAGTTTAGGTGAGGTAATATGTTGCTAACAGGGCTTGAAAAGGGAGGGCTTTTTCCTTGGGTTGTGTTCATATTCAATCACGTTCCTTTAGAAAAAAAAAAAAAAAAAAGAAATCAGATTGGATCACGAGACAGTGTCAGAGAGAGGAGTGAGTGAGTTACTGCATCTGGCGCCAGCCCAGCGCTGCCTGATGGTGCACAAAACACATCCTGATGCTCACAAACCAGGAGGTTCATTATTCCCCATTTTGACTACTAAGCTGTGCTTTTGGCACTGTTGTTTTGCCAGCCAAGAAGACACTGTGGCTTTGGAAAAGACCCCAGAGTTTGCAACGACAAAGAAATGACAGCCTAGACAGGTGACAGGGGCTTGCATGAGAAAAACAAAAAAATCTGTGTGGCTGTGATCTTCCTTTATTCCCACTCAGGCAGTGACTTCCTCTGATTTTCCCAGTGCTAGGAAGTTGAAAGCCTCTAGGTAATGATGTGCCCTTGATGCTGCAGAGCCTGGCACTGCCTCATCATCCCCTGCCTGAGGAGCACTTGGAGCACACCAGCCCTCTCTCACTGCCATGAATCAAGCACCAACGATTCACATGGCCCTGAGCCTCTGGAGCAGTTTTCCAACATCCTCCCAAGGCAATGACAGAGCAAAGACCTTGGATCACAGCCTTCCCTTGCTGCAGCAGTTCAGAGACAAGCAATACTGCTCCCAGTCAATGCCTTTCTGATATTCCACCAGCACTGCCACCAAAATGCTGCCCCACCAGGCAGTTTTTTGCCATGGGATAGCAAAATACTGCTCATACAGGGATAAACAAGCCATAAATGTGACTTTGCCAACCCAGCACAGCTCTATTCAACAGCCAGGTAAGGGCTAAGGGACTCCTGCTAAGCTGCCCTGCAGTTCTTCACAGATCTTTATAGATCCCAGAGCTTTGTTTTGGAGGAGACTGCAATTTGTAACATTCACTTTTCCCACAGAGAGAAGCTTCCCTTGGAAAAAATGTGTTAGAACTACTGCACCAGAAGAGTCTCCCACAAATCTGGATCAGGGAATCTAAACAGCCATGTCTAAACAGCCAGCTTCTGGGTTTGGGCACTCACACAGACCAGAGGCAAACACGTGTTGGGTGATGACAGGGGATGCTGTAATTGGGGCTTAGGAGCAAAGGGAGGTGGGTACAGTAGGCACATTCATGGATGCTGAGAGATAATATTGGTTTTTTGAAACTAAACTCCTTAATCAACAGATCTACAGAGAGCCCAGAAGTTTACTTGTGTAGCAGCACAAATGGGATTTTTTTTCCCCCTACAATAATTCATCCACCCAGCTGAATCCTGAGAACCCATCACATATGACTGAAAATACACTGTACAGTGTGCCCAGAGCAGGCAAGTGCTAAGATCACTCCTATAGATCAGTAAAGACAATTCTCTGGGAAGCATTTCGGATAATTCCTGACTTCCCACCTTTCTGTATGTTAAATTACAAGCATGGCATGTTTGTGCATGCCGTGATGCAGTTCTTGGCTTGACCCCCACCAGCATCCTAGGAAATAATAACAGACTTTATCATATTAGTAACTTTATGTTGACCCAGGAGAAGGAGCCAGTGCCTTCTTGCCACTGTCAGAAATTTGGTATCTGCCACTGCCTTGACCTTGATGCTGCTCACTGGGTCCAGGAGATGTTTCACCCCAGTTCTTCTTCACCTAGATTTAAGATTACTTGGGGACCGAGGCGATGGGGAGGGAGGGAGGAAAGAATTTCACAGTTAAATGTAATCATTAGCTGAAGTGATCTTTGATTTCTCTGTTGTTTAGTTTAATTAGATGGAATTCATTTTGAAGGCAGCCGCCAGTGTCAAAGGCATGTTAACTATAACTGTGAATTATTACTGCATCAATAAAAATAATGAAAAGCTTGGGTGCTAATGGAGCCATTAGGCTTTGAAGCTGCTTCTCTGTTTTCAGACATGCTCCTTCTTCCTTATTGTGCCTTTCAAATATTTCCATGCTGAGAACTTGTGGCCGTATTTTTCTCAACTGCTTCTGCTCCTCAGAACCTGCTCCTGCTCAGGAGTGTTTCTAACCAGGTTCAGCCTTTCCTTTTCACTTTGGACTCCTCCTATTAGCATGGAAATGACTGGCTCGAGTCCCACCCATCAGCCTGTTCCCCTCTGTGTTACAGTGCTCCACAGACACAGTTCGGAACTGCCACAGAATTCCTTGATACAGATGCCTGCTCCTCAAACTCTCCTCTTTCCAACAGCCTGCAGAATCTAGATTTTATATTGTGACGTTTTTGAGAACTGAACTGTTTCTTTTGACTTCAAGCAGCCCCATCAGTGGTAGCACAGGGCTGGCAATGAGCTTGTACATCTCATAAGCAAGTCTAAAACCAAGGGCTGTCAGTGGTTAGGAGCTAAACTTGGCACTGGTTTCTGCACACAGGACAAGAGTCCTGTGTGAGTAGGGAAATTAATTTGAACCAGGTTGTCTCAAGAAAGTTACTGGATTTGGGCAAGAATAAAATGGTTTGATGCAACCTACATTTTCTGTTTCACAAAAGGCTGTCTCTAGGCTGTTGATCGATGGGATCTGAACAAAGATTAAGGTGGATTTTCACTCACCTAAAAGAGGATTTTTGAGGTCAAATTTTAGGTTCACTAATACTATCCAGTACAGCAATCTTCTACCAATCTGATGATTAGCAACTAAGACAGAAAACTTGCCTTTTATTCCCTGTAGTTTCCTCTTCCCAACCACACTCTTCCAGAGGCTGTACCTGCAAAGCTCCTTCTTCTGGCACACACATGGATCACATTGCTTCAGAAGGCCTTTGGGCCATCTCAACAAACCGAATCGCAGCCATAAACCCTTAAGATCCCTTTTCTTTTCATTCTCATTATTGAGGAATTGCATTTGCAGTCCCATCTGTGAACCAGCTTCATTTGGAGCCCATCTGCCACGAGCAAATCGCTACGTTTGGCAGATACCAGAGAGATGCTCGTAGCCTCCTTATGTAAACAGCTGATGCCAGCTCCGATTGTTGTGAAGAAAACAGCCACGGTGAAGGTGGAGTAATTCAGATGACTGATTAGAGAAGGAAGGAGGGCTCAGCAGGCAGCACAGACCGTGTCTGGTGTGCTGCAAGCACAGCCCCGGCGGGGGGACAGAGAAGCAGGCGAGGTCTGAGAGCTGTGATTCACCTTCAGGGGGCTGCTGCCACCACTCCACACCACTCACCCAAGCAGCTCGAAAAAAAATGGGCCCCTGAACACCTCAACTGGAAAATTTGTACTGATTTCAACAGGTTTCAAAGTGTCAGGAAATTTACCAGCTATTACCGGTAAATTGAGAGTGAATCAAATATGGGGGGGAAATGGGAGTTTTCAGACATGAATTTCCTGCTCTTTGCTGGCGAAGGTTAGGTGCAATCTCCAGCTTGGCTGAAAACGTAACCCACTGTATTGATGTCTGTGTAGTAAAAAAACCATCTGATAGCACTTTTAGAAAAAAATCCAGCAAAACTCAAAGATCAAACGGGTCGAGAGACAGAAGATTTTACAGGAAAGGAGAATTCAGATATACATTCCCTAGCTCCTACAGTAATTCTGAATTAAAAACAAAATAATAATTTCAAGTTCCCTGTTAATTTCAACCCCATAGGACCCCAGCCAGATTTTGATGTGTGCCTACTGCCTTGCTTTGCCACTGCACGTTCTGGACCTGTCCCATGCCCAGACAACTTTGCATTTTAACGTTTCTACCCCCAAAGAGAAGATCCGCCTGCTTCACTAAGCCTGGGCCCAAGTCAACACTGCATCTGCAGGTGCTGATTTTTGCTGTTTCAGACCTATCCCTGCTCTTTCTAATGGTTATTCAGTGGTCTATTGTCTTATTTAAATAACATGACACTCATGGCTGAGGATGGGTTGCCATGCCAAGTACACCTGTATTACTCCTCTGCCACTGTGCAGTACGACAGCAGCCTCTGCACCGCCCAGAAAACCAAACAATAACTATCACAGCACCAGATTAGGCTCACTTTTATTTCCTGGGAAATACATGTTCGCTGACTACAAACCTCTGCAGGAAAAGTGACACTTGCACACCCTCCAGGTTCCACAAATATCGGTTTGTTTTGTTGTTCCTCTTGATGCTCGTGAATGGGTTGCGTGATTTCCAAATGCCTGTCGTGTGTTTGGGGAAAAACAAGCTGTGCTATGCTTTAAGTGACCAACTGTGTGACTGGTCAAAGTGAACCGTGGTTTATAAAAAGCCTGGATGAGTAATTGGAGTAAATTATGTAACACTTGGAAATAACAAGTTAACCTGTAAAAATCACAGAATTAGAAAAGCTCTGCTTACTGAAGAGGAGGATGGGTCGTTTCAAGCCTGGGCTTTACTCTCTGCTGGGAGCAAAGCACATCAGAACACCTCTACGCTCTTCCCATGGCTGCACCATGACGATCCTCTCACTGACCCCAAAATCTCCCATAGCCAAGAGCATCTTTCAAAACAGCTGTAAGTTTATTAGCCACTATTCTGCCTGTAACTGATGAAGCCTTCTCCCCAGCTTTACCAGCAGACCCACAAACCCACGGCTCCGAGTCGTCTGGACCAGACTTGAGGAGAAATGCTAAGATCTTAAAATAGCCCACAAACCTTGCTCGGAGATAAAGCTAAAAAGAAACCCATCTACTCGAGCACCTCGCCGCTCAGAACACCAATCTCTCACGTGCTCTGCAGCAGCTCTGGAGCGAGGTGGTTCATGCTCCCGGCTCTCACAGGCTGCACATGTAAACAGAGCAATTTGCTCCTCTCCCAAGCCAGGCTGCAGTGCGGGAGCAGCGGGTTGTTATAGTTACTGGCTATGACTTACCCCTGCCATTGTCACGGCATTCGCAGTAAATGGTGCTTAAACAGCAGTCTAGCAAAGGTTTGCGGAATAATGACTCATAAAAATTCACTTAATAACAGGATCCAAGGCTCTGTGCCGCCCAACCCCTTCATCCATTTCCCCCCGGCCCTTACATCATCAATGAGACCCTGATTCTCTTACATAAGGAGCGCAGCAAAGGTCACTGCTTGTATTTGAAAGGTTTTTAACTTCTGCTCCCTGGAAAGGTCACCGTGCAGGTGGAAAGCAGAGCTTTCACCTCTTCCCCTCGGGCAGCTCTCAGACCTGGGTATGGAGCTCTCCTCTTGGAGACTCTGTGGCTGGTGAGTGAACCTGAACCTGCTTTTGCAGTGGACCAAGGTTTTCTACCTTGTTTTGGGTGTCTCTTTTCCTAATTAGATCCGGTCACTGTAACTCCACAGGAGGCTGGGATGGGGCAGCCTGTAAGAGTTGCTGGTACGGTGATGAGGCTGGAGATACACACCCATGAAATGGATTCTGCCGAATGATGCTACCCGGCTGCTTTTGAGATGCAAAGACAACAATTAACTGAGCTGAGGTGAACAGACACAAATAAGAACAGCTCTTCATGCCCAGCAGCCAGAGACACCAGGCTTTGGGAGAGAGGCAAATAACAACCTGCTCAGAGGCAGGCAGCAGGAAAATGGAACCAACAGGTTCTCCCAGACCCCAGGCTCAGGTGGATGAACATTTAATACAGAGCAATCAGAGGATGCTGCTCCTGCTGCTCTGCCCAGAGTGCAGCAAAGGCAGCCAGTCCCTGATGGCAAGCAGGCTCCACACACGAGCCAAGCAGCCTTCCCCACACAGGCTTGTTTAGGCAAACTGAACCCTCTGTCCATTTAATTAATAGATTATACTAAACCTAATATATAAGAAGTGCAGTGATAGCATCTTACAAATTTCACAGCCAGACAGAAACCTTCCTATGAGGTGCGACCTTTTTTTTACTACTCGGATAAAAAAAGCAGGGTTTCTACATGTTTTAGAACATCTAAGGAGCTGATGAGGACAAAGCTGTGCTAATCTGCTTCATCAGGTGCTTTTTGTGAAAGCAATTAGGTGTGGGCTTCCCAAAGGACTTTCTGACAAAAGGTCCAGCAAGGACAATTAATGAATGTATTGATACTGCTGTGGAATTAGCATCGGGAGCTGGTGTTCAGAAACCCCTCCTGTAACAGCTTTGTGATTTGACAAACGAACCAACTTTGGCCCAATTTGTTCTGCCACTACACATGAAATAAATGTTCATCACCATCACTGCATGAGCAGTCAGGGAAACAGCTGAAAGGGAAGTCCAGTCCTGCAGCCCTCTACCAGCAAACACTTCCTGCAGTCTACAGAAGAGCCTGAACCCCAGACAGGGAAGTTGATCCCAGTTTGTTCATAGAATCTTGCACCAAGCCAGTGCTAGTTTAAAATACACTGACGAAATCTGGTCTTGTAACAAACCTTGTAAATAAAGCTGGAACTGGCACCGCATCTCTTCTCCCCCACACATGCTCTCCTCCAAGTTGTAAACCCTGCAGCAGATACAATTCTAGCTACAGGAGAAGAGCTGGCACAGAGAGAATGGAAAATGGAACAGGCCTACTATGAAATGGATCACTGAACTAGAGACACTGGAGCTGAATTTCAGCTGCAATAAATCAACCTCATTTCACGGACCTCTGTGTCTGTCCAGTTAAGCCAGCAGGGCTGTGGATTTGAGTGGACACAAGTTTTGGTATTCAAGGGGTGTTACAGAAATCCACATGAATCCCATCACTTGCTTTCCATGACATTTCAGGAGAAACTTGTCATTAACCTGCAAAAATCAGTGGCAAGTCCTCATGCTACTGAAAAAAAACTTTTCTCCTATTCTGCTCTCTGTCCTGTTGAGCTTCAGGATGCTCAAATTTCTAGAAGACCAAGGAAAAAATGGCTCATTCTTCATGGGTGATCTGTATTTTGCTACTTGTATTTTGTCAGACTAAAACCCAGTACTAACCTTTCAATTTTTAGGTCAGATAGAGGAGTTTCATTATCTCTCTAGTTTTTGGGGCACACATTAGAGCCACATTGCTACAGCATGCACAGTGCTGCCATTTCTAAATAATAAGCTGAGCACTCTTGAATTCAGTCAGGGTTGATCCTTATTGTTTGCTTTGGCTACATAAAATTACTATTGAAAAACCACGTACTAAGGGGCCTATGCATTGAAAACATTTTCTTCTATGATTGACTGGTATTAATCTTTTGCAGGCAGAGGGATGTGTTCCCTTCAAAAGGAGGTTTGATATGTAAGGATTATCCAAGTTTTAGATGTTCCTTTCTAAGCAGCAAATATGCAAAAATTATCAGTGGTCAGCAATGTATATAAATTATTCTCGTTACTGGCAGTAGTGCTTACAAATGAGAAGAAAACCAGAAAAAAACCCAGTTGGGGTCGTGCAATATGTGACACTTGAAGTGGCAGCATTCAGACTCGGTGGTTTTTCCACAAAGATCCTTATGTAACTTAGGGATGGCTTTGCAGCTAAGGATCCTTCCTACAGGTCACAGCTGCTCACTGCTGTAAGTTATGTCCTGCCTCAGCATTTCTGCCCTGGAGCTCTCTGGAGAGGGAGACCAAGATGATCTGTCTGCACTACGGCGAAGGACTGAAACCCAGCAGACTGCTTGCTTGCTTGCAGTTATAAATAAGCTTGTGTGCTCCCAGGATTTACTTACGAAAAGCAATTCCACTTAATATCAGCACACCAGCGTGGCAATAGTTCATATTTACTGATTGTAATATAATTTCAGAGAGCCACAAATTCCTTTAGAAAGTGCTCGTCTATAAATCAACCTATAAATCAGTGTGTCCGCAAACACCGTGGGGCTGGAAAGAACACCGAGGAGAAGAGACAAAACTGAGAGTTTTAAGTCAGGCAGACATGTTTGCTCAGGCTGGAGAATTACCATCCACACAGGACTGCCCAGCTCTGCTCTGGGCATTTAAAGCCATGGACCTACAGCAAGGACTTTGCTCTGAGCAGCAGCAGTTTCCTGGGGCAGGATAACGGCTCAGAACTGAACGGGAGCACTCGACCGACCTGTTTTTCACCGCTGGGCTTCCTGTAACTCAGCAGCAGCTCCACAGCTCCCACCACCTCCTTCCGTATGGCGTAGAGCAGCGCGTCCCCCACGTAGACGCTGTGGCTCAGCAGCAGCTCCATGATCTCCAGGTTCTCGTTCTCTATGGCTATTAGAAGGGCACTGCGACCGAGAGGATCCATACAGTTAATGTTGATGTTGTAGTAGATCTCTGCCTCCTGCAAGGCATGTTTCACACTGGCATAGTCTCCCTTCTCCACAGCACTGAGGTAGGCTTTCTCTTCCGACGAGAGCTCTGCCTCCGCTCGCACGATCTGGAGTGGGATCCGGTCTCGGTACGGGGAGAAGTTGACCTTTTTGTAGTATAGCTGGGCCATTGTTCATAGTGACCAGGCAACCTGTGAGGGAGGAGAACCACGCACCAGTGACAACACAGCCGCACAGGGGACAAACTTCCCAAGGGCCACCAGGGGAAAAGCTCCCCATCCCTTTTTAAGATGTTGTATTCTCGACACCCCCTGAGCGACCCCACCTCAAAGGGTTACCTGGAAGCATAAAGGTGACACCACTGCTCAGGAGAGGTACTCACAATGACACTCAGCATTATCTTGTTCCAACGCTATGCCATTGATGTCTTTTGTCTGGTCAGAAGCATGATCTCGATGTTCATGGGTAATCTACCACATGCAAATAAGTGCATTTCTCATCTTTGCTTAATTTCCCACTCAAGGTTCTTTTTATTTCCTCCTTTTCCACTGCTAAGCCAGGTCCTCAGCATCTCCGAACTGTCAGTGATGGGAGCTGCTGATTTACACCCTCCTCTTTACAGTAATAGATTCATTTTGAACGTTTTTACTGCTTCTTCTCTGCTTCTGTCTTTTAAAACAGTCTTTTATTTTTCCTTAATGTTTACTCCTTGACTAGGTCACGGTTTTATTTTTAAAGCTTGCATGTTTTTAAACATACTTTCTCACTCTTCTCATTTATAAATAGGACATAAAGACAGGCTGATGTAGAAAGCCCCCACCCTTGCTCTCCAAAGGCAGCAATGTTGTTTTGTGGCCTGGGAAAAGGAGAAGTAAATCCTGCCCTGGAACAAGTGCAGCAAACGGAATGAATTGGGGTTCCTTCCCAGGCCTCAAAGATCTCAGCTGGTGACTGGAGTCATAGGAAACACGGGCTGGGTATTCACAGGTAAGGAAAAAAGGAACCAGGCTTGTCTACCTCTGCTCGGCATTGACAAACGACACCAGGTCAGCACCAGGGGCCACCAGCAGCTATAATTAATTGGGTGACTTATTCCATCTGCCTGCCCAAAGCTCAACGGCTTCCTGCAGCAAACCAGACGGAGTTCTGGTCCGTTTTAGTGCCCCATCCAGGAGGAAAAGGAGGTGCTGATAAAAGATAATGAGGAGGAGGCTGTGGTGGCTGCAGAGCAGAGCCGGGGTTCTGCGGGTACCACCCCCTGCGTGCCCGAGGAGCCGCAGAGCCCGGCTGCATTTCTGCCTTTCCAGAGTGGGTGGATCTGAGCTCCAGCCCAGCTGACACTGCAGAACAGTGGGTGGCTGTAGCAGACAGCAAAGCTGCATCTGCAAACTTCCTGGGGAGCCAGGGAGCTGAACCAGCCAGTTTGGCACCTCGGGGAACGCGCTCGCTCAGGATCCCGCTCTCCCCCAAGTGCGACAGAAGTTTGTGTTTGTTACATACCCAGAGATGCTGTCACATCGCTCACACGTGTTTCTCTGCACAGACAGAACCACAGAATCCAGTGTTTCAACCTCAAGACACACTACAAAGGCACTGGAGGCAAAGGGACTCATAATCTGAATAGAAACCATAAATATATTGGCTTATTTTCTATGGGAACATGATTCCACTAAAGCTTTTAGAACTAAGGAACAATCTCAGTGACTCAAAAGCTTCAAGTAAACTACACACAGAAACAGCTACTCTGGTTTTGAAAAGCACCGAGGATCACAGGTCATTTTCAAATTTTGTTTTTGAAGACGTTTCCCTCTGGGATCCAGCTAATTCCCACTGAAACACTGACAGGAGACGAAAGGATGCAGCACAGGCCTTGGTAACAACCAAGGACCAAAGAGATCTTTGGGAAAAGTAAGGATAAACCCAAATGGGAAGGGAAATGTTGTCCTTGTGTGACAGTCTGGCTGATGGGAGCAGGGAACACCAACCAGTGGGACTGATGCCCGAGGACAGTAGTCACTGTGTAAAGGTCTCCTGGGGGAATCTGTTGGCTCCAAAACAACCTGAGGGATTCTGGCAACAAGTGCAGCTGCTAAAGTGGAATTGGATATTTTTCACTGCTCTTTAGTTTAATTGGACGTTTTGTAGATGGTGAGTAACATTTGCAATGAGTTATAACAAATGTCACCTTATGAAACATCATGCCAGCGTTGGATCCCTTTCCCTCCCAACAGTTTTGCAGAAAGAAAAGAAAGCTCCAGATATCCTAACTCCTCAGTGAGATCTCATCTCCCAGTACAACTCCAGTCCAAAGAAAGCTACTAATGTTAATACCTCAAGCACTTAAGAAGCTGCAATAAAACCAAACAGGAAAGACTCACAAAATTAATGATCTCCCTGAATTCCTCTCATGCCAACACCTGCATAGCCTGACAAACACATGCTGCTGACTGGGTTTGGAAATAACAGCATGCAGGAGTAAAAATAAATAAATAAAAATGTCTGCCTGGAGTTCATGGAAGATTTCAGCAAAACCTTTATCTGTTGAGCTGCCCCTTTGCCAGAGATCCAGCACAATTCCAGATGGACCTTATAAACCTGATGTCTTTCTCTACCAAAATTATTTAAGAGAGCATCAGTCAAACCTGTGGATGGAATGAATGAGCACAAGATCCCTGCTCGAGCTGTCACCCCTCAGCACCTCCAGTCTCCCAGGGGCAGCATCTCCTGGTGAAGCAGACAGTGCTGGTAGGCCCTAGAACACTTTTGTTTCCCAGACTGGTCCTGCCTCCTGCTTAACAGCTAAAAAATTACAAAAATATTGATGAAATCCAGGTAAGAGAAGGGGAAGGCAATGCACAGGTGCTGCCTAGAGAGAAGCAGCAATGACATCCCTGAAAGGTAGCAAAAATAGAAACACACTCACGCTAAAATTTTGGCATCGGTGCACGGAGCCTGAAAACACACGTTTTCCATGTGAATTCTCTTCACAGAGAGGCATTTTCTGCTACTTGAGTTAATATTTGGGGCAAGGAAAATTCTTTCCAGCCTATGCCTGACTGCAGATGCCTCAGATGATATCCAGTGAGTGGCTAATGCAATGGTGATACCTGCACCCCAAACAGGTGGAGAGAAACAAGAGAACCATAACAAGAGAAACATAACAAACGACTCAAGATACAGGCAGGAGGACTTAGCACTCAGTTTGGACTCTATCACCTCTCTCCAGCAGAGATGCCCCTCTCCCTGAATTATTAGTTCAAATCTCCAAGCCCTTTCAGCCTGACACCACTTCTGAGGTGCCTGGCACAAGAAATCAGAGTTTTAGCCCCTGAAAAGCAGCCATACCTGGCAGGAACAGCTTGCCTGGTTTGGGGGATGAAAGTTTCTGGCTTTTTGCCACCAAAAATTCCATGACCTGTCACTCCAAGAAGTTTTTAGGGTCTGTTAGGAGCTGAGCCATCCCTCAGCTCCCACTTTACAGACACCACACGCTCCCAGGCACCCCTGCCCCAGGGGAGTCAGAATGACCTGGATGAAATGGGATGAGTGGAACTTCTGAAAGGGAGGGAGCCAGAGCCAGTTTACAGCCACGTATCACTGGGCCCATTATGAAACAGGACCTTCCTGGACTTTATTTGCTTTGATCATCATCCTGACGGGTGTTCCCTCCCACCAACACGCGCTGGCAAAGCTCCGTGTGTGGCTTTAAAGGACACTGCACCTTCTCTCTCAGACCTGAGAAGGGTTTATGGGCTGGAAAAGCCACCTGCATTTTCCAGTTGTATCAGCCCCATCAAAGAACTGACCCCTTGCAACACATCTCGCTTCACTGCTTCCCCCCATCCTTCTTGCCAAGGCTGTTTCTTCTTTTTAGTGTTTCAGGGAGAGCATTTTCCTCGTTTTGCAATTCTAATCTGGACTCCAGGTCTGGGAATCACGGCCCGTAACTGCGAAAATGGCCTGACTTTCATCGTGCTCACACACTGCCTGCTCAGTACTATTGATCTTTTTAAAAAAGGTTAGCAACCTGAGCTATGAAATAGTCCAGAAGGGCCACTTAGGTAAATAATATTACATGTAGTTAATGGACCAATTGAATTTGTGATTGGATCCTTCTTTTAAGTGCTCTAGATCTTATTTACTAACAATGCCTGGCTGAGCACAGTATGAGGAAATAAAACCGACTTTGTAACGTTCTGCAATTCCCTTCCTTCTGCAAAGATACCCTCTTGTTCCAGAAAATTGCTTTTTCCATGGAGTTCAGTGGGAACCAGATTACAACCCTAAGTCTCGCTGCTTCCCATGATGTCTGTGCATCACACTCACCAGCAGAAGCAGAATTTTTTTCCCTGATGCCTTTAAATGCAGAGAGAGCCATGACTGAATAAATGTATGACCTCAGACATGTTTTAAAATTATAAAATTGCAGTGACCTTCTGGTGCCTACGGCTGTGTAAATTCCTTTTAGCTAAAGCCTCATGATCTCAGGAAGTTTATCTCCAGCTCATAAGTTATATAAGATATATCACTGCCTGGAATAAGTGCTGCCCCAAACTTTCAGGGCCGCAGCACAACACAAAAATGAGAGACCGACAGCTAATAAAATTGGGGATGAGTAATCTACTTTCACTGCCCAACATGAGAGAAAGGAAGAGCACTAATAGCACATGTAATAAAAATGCAAGGCTGCAGTGGTCCGTGATTCACAGTGGAGATACGTCCTTAGAAGACACAAAGGAAAACTCCCTATAAAATGTTTTTCACTCACCATCACTCCAGGCCTAGTTAGGAACACATAAATTCCCTGGGGTACAGCACAGAACCCTCTAACCCAGGAAGTGTCTGTAAAGGAAGACAACCTCAAACTTCAGATTACGAAGTTTACAGACGCCAGAGGAAAATTCTTTGCCAGTAACGCAAAATGTCACAATTTGACTCAAGTCCCAACTGCAGTTCTTAACTCCCTGGGGAGGGTGACAATTATCAAAGATATATACGTTTGATTTGGAAAGGACAACTCTTTGGTAGAAGTCTCTTCCGCTGCATAACCAATTGATGAGTCACGACCAACTGCATATGGGGAGATATATACGTATTTTTGTATGTGTGTATGTGCTTTTTTAGATACATATCCATATAAAATATATGCTCCTTGCTGGAAGCTTCAGCTTTGTGTCCTCTTGCAAAGCACTGAGGATTCACCTGGCTCGTTCTGTTCAGAGATGAGCACGCTCCCTTTGCAACAGGATGTTCTCCTCTACATCTCCTCTGCCAGGCAGAGCATAATTCATGGACGGAGAATTTGGGCTGCAGACAGACAGCCAGGCCTGATGAGAAGTCTCAAATGCTCAGGACTCCCTCAAGTCTCCTCTCCCCACAGCAGAGCTTCCTGCATGTCCAGGGACAGGCTCCGTGTGCTTTTGATGCACCCCGGGGATGGACTGCAGTGGACGCTTCCCCAGCGCACGTTTCACACGGCATTGATGGGGTGCTAACGATGCTAAAATTTCAGCCCAGCTCCTCAGCCACGCTGGGCTGGGAACGGGGAGAGCAGCTCTGTAATAAAAACCAGCTGCAAACCAGATTTCCCTGCAGCACAGCCAGAGGAGTTATCCCTGCACCTGGGAGAAGGAAGCAGAGGTGCAGGACCTACAAAGCAAGACACAGCTTCGGGAAGGGTGACAGAAAAAGCCTCTGGTATAGAGCCAAATGCAAAGCTCCTCTTTGGGAGGGGGAAGTACTGACCCAGCCATGGAATATTTCAGTACTACCTCAACAGAAATCAGCCTGGGCTACTAAAATGATTAAAATCACTTCCTAGTGATGGAATGGCTGCAGAACACGCTTTTAGCTACTATTATAATAAAGTATTTACAGTCTGCAATTCTCCCACTTCTTTCCACACAGCCATCATGCAGGTGGTAATAAATAAAAATGTACCATTGTGAGGAGATTAAAAAAAAAAAAAAAGCCCTGGAATATATTCATAGTAGCTATCTTTGCAAATGCAGGCAGAACAGAAAGCTCATTTTGTCTGTCTGACGTCATTGCTCTGTCCCCTACTTGTTTCAGATGGGCTATGTATTCATTTTCCACAAAAGAGATGTCAACTGAACTGAGAAATACTGTCAAGCACGCTGCCCTGTTGTCTTATCTGCTAATGCAGCACTAATGTAGCATGGCATCGTTATCATCTCCAGGCTCTGTGTCCACTGCTGCTGTCCCTGCTGCTTGTAATCTCTGGCTGCTCTAGATATTGAACAATAAATTATTTTTTTAAATTTTTTTTTTTGCCTGTTCCCACTCTGGCTCATCACTTCTTCAATCAGCAAGATAATCTGGGAGCATCATCTCGGCGAGAGCTGTGTGGACTGTCAGACCTGCCTCAGCCTGGAAGTGCAGCTGAACCACCCAGTTAGGAGGGAAAAGACAAGATGATGGCACAGTGGCCAGGGAGAGGAAAAGGCAGTGGCAGCAAGCTCTGAACTACCAACAGCGACAGTTTAGGCTCTTTTTCTCATCTAGCAATGAGTGGATTTATCAGCGGTTATCAGTTCCCATTTCTGAACAAGCTCTGCTGGGCTGCTTTCATTGGCACTCGTGTAAAAATAGAGTCAGAGCCAGCACATGCAGCATCCATCACCTGCAGCCCCTGCTCTGAGCCACCAGGGTTACTGTGCTGCAGTAACGCTACCTCTGGCTCCGTTTTTGGTTTATTCCTAATTCTGTCATCCAAACCTGACTGGAGATTCTTGGAAGGAAGGAGCAAACTCATGTGCTCGACTCTCAAATGAATGTTTCCCAGTTGCAAAAACAGGGCTATTTTAGACAATACTGTGTTCACCTGCAGCACCTTTTTGATATGAAAAAGTGCAAGACCCATGAATTCTCTTCCCCTGAGCTAAATTCCAAACCGTGGTAAACACGGAGTGATTAAAAGCCAAATTCATTGCATCTGTAGAACACTGGGGACAGGAAGACAAGGAGTCTGTGCCCCTTGGAGAGCAGGCACACCACTGGCATTCCACAGCTGTCTGAACAAATGGGACCAAACAGAGAGCACTGGGTGGGCAAGGAGCAGCCACCCTGCTGCCACTGTGTGCCTGCACTCTGTGGAAAGGGAAAAACTTCCAGACATCTCCCTTTTCTAAAACCTTCATGGGAGGAAAAAAAGATTTTTTGGGGGGGCTTCCAGACAGAGGAGGAAAAATCTGAAAAATCCAAATATCTGAAGTACCTAGAGCAGGTGACTGATTTGAGTAGAGCACAGCTTGGTGTGGGGAGATTTCATCTCCTTCACCAGCTCCAGACAGTGCAGCTCACAGTCCCTTTCCATGCAGATTCCTCATCACGTTGGATCCTGCCTAGTTCAGGCACACCTCACCACCAAATCCCGCAGTCTGAGCCGCCCAGATGGCTGTAGAGCTGAGAAAGAAGAGACATTTCCACAAGCAAAAGGTCTCTCTGGATGTATTTTATGATGGAGACTGAGCGTTACAGATTGCGGGGCAGTCGCGGTTTGTCTCGGACGCGGTTCTGCACGGGTCAGCCCCGGCCATCACATCCTTCACTGGCACTTCTGCTGAGACAGTCCCTGGACAAAACAACTGCTTCAGCTGGCCACTAAAGCAGGGTGGTTTATGGGGAGGTGGAAATGCCATCCAGAAAAGAGAAATCTTCATAGAAAGAAAGTGGGAGGGAGCTCCTCCTGACAGCGATAACAAACAGAATAGTCTGCAGATAAAATAAAGAAGCAAAGCCAAGTCCTAGTCCTTAAAGACAGCTCAGGAAAGAGCCTAGAACTGCAGACTGGACAGTTTTTGAAGATCCACTGAAAGGCTGCAGGCAGTAAAAAAACATTCATTTAAAGTGGAAAAATGTTGTTCTCAAGAGTACTAAGCAGGCAAATCCAAAAGACATCAAAAATGCTGCACAGACATAAAGCAGCTTGGGAGGGGAGTAACTCTGTTATACTGCTTCTGAGTGAAGGAATGCATAGAATCAGGTTTTTGCTTCCATTAATGCCCGAAAAGGTTCCTGAATAATAACTGTAGTATCAAACTTGCTTATTCAACCTCCACATCATTCCAATAAAGTCAGATATTTGGGTCAGAGATCTGCAGGAGCACCCACGTTATTTCTGGATCTTTGCCACACTTACATGGTGCCCTTTGGCTACCAACGACAATAACACCCTGATCTTTTGAGCCACAGATCTAAAAGTCCTTCTAAAAGGACAGACAGCATTCTTCCTCCTGTTGCATGGGCTGCAAGTGTGCAGCAAAACAGAAGTTATTTGTTTCATCCTTGTGACAGCAAGTGATAACTGCACAGGATACCCCATAAATACAGAGACACATATATATTAGATACCTACAGCTTAATAGGTGTGACAGATCTTTGGTGCCTGTTGAGACAAGCCCAGTGCCAGGGCAATCTGGAGTGCAGCAGTTTTATCCCATGAAAGTGATGATAAAAACTAGATATGTCCCATATCACCAGGCAAAAACCTTATTTTAAATATCCCACAGGGCTACTCTGTCATACACTGAAAAATGTGCATGACATTATCTTGGAAATCAGTTCTTGATCTTCCTAAATGGAACTTCTCACGTGGGCACAGGATGCCTTTTTTCCCCCCCCCAAGCCCTTGGCTGCAGTATACCTTAATGTCACTGCTTTTTTTCTTTTTGTATTTCCTTTCACAAGACACTATTCTAAAATTTTCTCCCATTTTCTTCTGGACTTAATTTTGCAGTTTGCTCCCCTGTTCAGTTAAGTGTTGATTCACGACACCTCAGCTTTCAAGAGACATCCGAGGTGAGGCTCAGCGGTTTCTCTTCAGCAGAATTTTATTTTGTGTGCTCTGGGGTTCAGGCTCAGCTACAGAATAACTGCAGGGGGTTCATGTTTAAATTGAGCTGCATTCCCTTGGCTGCAGGAGTGGGCCTATGCAAAGGGAATGCACAAATCCATAAATAAGGCTTGGCACGATTTCCCTGCTCTACTTAATGCCGACATTTGCAAGCTCTGTTTTCCCAAACCTCTTGCTTCCAAATTCCTGCACCTGCTAATTTGTTAATTCTGTTTTCACTGAGTTTAGACTTATGTATTCTTAATTATGCTAATGGAGAATAAACTACTTAAAATATTAATGTTCTGCAAACCTTAAAAAGAAAACAGTTAACAAATACCTTGCCCCTGGGGTCTGTCTTAACTGTTGGAGTCACAGACCAGTCCAACGCATTCATTTTTCTCTTGAGGAGATGTCCTGTCCTCTTTTTCTCCTTTCTCCTCCCTCTCAGGTCTCTTCTGATAACAGCCTCACTTTCTCCTTTTCTGTCTGACCTCTGTTGGGAGGAAGATCTCGCAGTTAAATGAAAATCACCCCCAAGGTGGTATAATTACCACAGATGACTCCACCAGTTTTCTTTTCCTCTCCTGGTGTTGATCTCCTCTCCCCTCCAAGGCTCTGTAAAGGCTCCTTGCCCTGCTGCTTCCAGCCATCCCTCAGAAAGCAGTGTCTGGAACCTGCTGGGCGTTCCTGGGGTGCCACAGACCTTTTTCTGTCCCCCTCCTGTCCTCTGTGCATCCCTCAGACACCTCTGTCAGGCAGCAGAGTAACAATTCTGGCAAAGGAATGAGGCAGGAGACGACGTGTGCTCCCTGCAAGGCAGGAGCTGAGCTCTGCTCCTCGTGCACCCACAATTTCACCAAATTCTCCTCTGCTCTCCCTGAACATCGCTTTGCACACCTGTTTTCCTGGCTTCTACTTAACCACGGGTCAGATCGTGGCAGACGTGCACCAAAATTGTGATCCACCGCGCATGAAAGGGATGGTGAGCACGGAACCTGCAAAGGAGAAAGGTGTCGAATTGCTTCATTTACCCAAAAAACAGCTACCTGCAGATCGTCCCTGGCTGCCTGGGGTCTCTTCCTCTCTGTGCACTCCTGATAAAAGCTGTGCTTTTTATGCTGCCAGTCTTTCCTGAACGTCTGCGTGGAGCTGCTAAATCACAGATTACAACGTGTAGGATATCGTTCTCACCATCTCCCTGACAAGGCAGCATTGTTTCTTACAGGACAGATGGCTTACAAGATACTGATCTCTGCCAAGGGAGCAGCACTGCACTGTCTGCAAAGTGGCTCTAAAGTGACTCTGAAAGCAACTGTTTTGGCATTAAGATTGAGATTGAGGATAAAGCACACCAAGGAGCAGGCCATGTAGGAAGCATCACTCTCAGCAGCGTATCAAGGAGCTGTTTCACCCCAGGAGAGCAGCTTTCCCCAGGGTTGTGTGCTCCCCTAGCTGCTCACAGTCTGCACGACTAGACTAGATTACAGTCATGCCATGCTTGTCACTTCCCTGGGAGTCTAGCCACACTTGCTGGGGTTTATTTTCAGCCCTGAGCTTTGGGAGTTCAATAATTATATGAGAATGTGTTCTGGGGAAAAAGAAAAAAAAAAAAAAGTTTCTAGCCTCTGGGGTGTGAAGTAAAGAGTGTGAGTCACAGAGTGAACTTCATTGATGCAGAAACCAGACAGAAAGTGTCCCAAATTCTCTGGGTTTAAAAATCTCCTAACTTTAAGCCAAAGTTTGCAGATTTGAGGTGTGGGACAGAGAGGGGAGAAACGGGCGTTGGAGCCCATGGACTTGGCAGTACTAAAATCACAGAATCACAGAGTCATAGAACATCCTGAGCTGGAAGGGACCCACAGGGATCATCCAGTCCAACTCCTGGCCCTGCACAGCACCCCAGCAATCCCACCCTGTGCCTGAGAGTGTTGTCCAAACACTTCTTGAGCTCTGTCAGGCTTAGGGCCCTGCCCATTCCCTGGGGAGCTGTTCCATTTGGGGATTCCAGATCCTCTCTGCAGGCCACTGCAGCTCCTTCTCCAAGTCCTCTTCTGGCTGGATAAAACCCCAGCATGATCCGTGCAGCAAGGGATGTGTCTGTGCTCTGCTCTGCTAGCAGGTCAGGGCGACAGTGGCATTTTGTACCCTGACTTAAGCCCACACAACACTCCAAGGATTGCTGCTCTGCTATTTATAAAGCTAAAAGGGAGTTATCACTCAGCCAGCACCGTGCAGAAGCATCACTGGTGTTCTCCATGAAGGCAGTTTTGTAAGTCCATTAAATCATTCCAGCTAGATATCACCCACCCTTGTTCACATGGAGCGACAGAGGATCCCTTTGACTCAATCCAATAAAGCAGCCACCAATTTAACACCACTTTTGGCAGAGGAGAAATGCATTTCTGTACGTGCCTACTTAACAGCCAAGGCCTGCTGAAGCTTCTCTGCTGCAAGACACCTCTATTACTGCCACGCTGAGCTTAAAATCAGCTGAGGAAGTATGTTACACACTGGAGAACTTTATTTAAGCACAGTCATAACTGTGGCTGCAGGCAGAAATGCAAGCAGAAGGGGTATCACCAGACAGGCACTACTTTCAAGGGTCCCTCCTCCTGCAAATCCCTGCCTCCTGACACAGCTGCTTAGGGAGCCCTGAAAAACAGGAATTACCATCACCCCCGTTTTCTAAGGAAAGCAAAGCAGGAGACGCTTCCAACTTTTGAGAGAATATCCAGGGCAGTAAAGAACCTTGTTCCACTCCACACCTTAACCACTGACTGGCAGCTGAACTCCTTGTGGAGGACTGCAGAGGAGAGTAAGACCTCCCTGCTGATGTTTTCCCTCCTGGTGTTCTCCCTCAAACAAGGCACTGGAGCAGCAGATGTACAGTGATGATGCACTGCTGGTCTCTTCTGACAAGCACTGTTCTTTCAAATCCTCATTTTCCTTTGGTTTCCTCTTACTTTTTCATCCGAAAGCTTCCGTCCCCGATGGCTCTGAAGGGTCTGAAAATTCAGGTGTCTGATGCTTAGACAGCTACAGGAGTTAGGAGACAGTCTGAAAAGGAACAAACGCCTCAGAGAGGTTTGAACAGTCCCATCCATCTCAGTGAGGGGTTTAATCCTGGGGCACGATCACTGCTGGTGACAATTCCAATCCTTACACAGGAGAAGAGATGGAAAATTACCAGTTCCCATTATTTTCCTTTTTTAATATCCTTATTATCCTTTTTAATTCCATGCCTGGGTGATGTTTGAAGACACCCCCACCTACTTTGCCCCACCTAAAAAGAGCTACATGAATAAAACTTGTACAAGAAGTGAGCTATGATTAAGGTGTTCACTGAAACACAGGAAACAGAGAATTTAAGTAACTCTGCACACTGCTGGAGGGACCACTGCAGATGTCAGACATCACCTGGACATGATTTCACCTGGCATGTGTTACTTTTCCAGCTTTTGCTTGCTCAGGCTGACCCCACTCCTGGACTCTGAACCTCCTCCTGCTGTGAACACAGTGTTCAAAGTGTAATCCTCCCTTCCCAGGGCTATTTCCAGAGCAGCAGCTCTCAGCACTGACTGGAGGCAGCAGTGCCAGGCTAAGATCCCCCCCTGCACAACCACTTGAGGCTTTCTGCACTCCTCCACAGCTCTCAGGAGGGCTGGGGAAAGCAGCATAACCACATCAGCCCAGTTCCTCATAGATCATTAGGTCCGTAGCAAAACAAGCAGAATTAATGTGTGGGAAATGAGATTAGTGCCCAGCTCTGCACCGACTTTGGCTTCTCAAGTCCGTGATGTGAAGGGCTCAGTGTCCCCAGCAGAGCAGGGTCTGTTAGAAAGCACACCCCATCCCACGTGGCCAAATAAACTGTGGGTGACATCCCTGAGGTGCCTGGGAGCTTCTCTGGGGTTGAAAAGCCATCGGGACTCTAACTGGGACTTTCAGCAGCAGCATTTGATCCATCTGACAGTCCCACCCCATCCCACAGACGTGGCCAACTGGGGATTGTCCCACTGCCTGTCTGGCCGAGCAGCTTTTCCTGCCTGCACTTCTGTTTGCTCCTCTCACTTGGTTTCAGGGTGTGTGGCACCACTGGTGCCTACAAGCAAGCACAACGAGAGGCCCTGCTCTCGGTTGCTGTGACAGGAACCTGCTCTGTTCCTAGAATTCATTTTTTGCCTCTTCCCATGTTCCATAAATGTCACCGCACAGCTCTCCTCTCCAGTATACTGTCAGCGCTCTCCTTTCCAGATACAGAAGAGCAGATAAAGTGTCTGATTAAAAACAGATACAAAGGGCTAAACCCGGCTTGTATAAGAGCAACTGGCAGAGATATTCAATGAAGACCTGGGGATTTTTTCCCCTTACTCTTTCAGTGGGCATTGGCATCATGACCATCTACAGCTCGGTAATTTCAAGCTCTGCGGGTAGTTTTACACATTTCCTTGTTCATGTAATTAGCTGTTAGCATTCCTGAACATTGTCCATTAAATTTTATTACCCACAATCTAGCTTTCATAGAAGAACAGCAAAAATTACTGCAAAAATAGTATCCATGGAAGACATGTTACATGCATCATCATGAGGGAAAATTGGGACTTTCCTCAAATTCTGAGCTGTTCCTAGACAGACTGCATGATTGATTAAAATACTGAGTCTGATCTTGCTTCTGTCACAAATCTAAAATTAATTCTTTGACTCTTTAGGCTTACCCTGCATCCCTGCTAGCTTAATTACATGCAGGACTCAATTTGGATTCACAAAAAGCGTTCAGGTTCACAGTTTCCTCAAAACCTAATTTTTCAGGTCTCTTTCTGTAACTATACTAAAGGAATGGGCTTGTATTTAGTAGCTAGTTACCTCTAGTAAATGCATGTAAAAACCTAACTAAGCCAAAACTAACTTTTCACTCTGATGAACTAAGGCCAAATTCCTCTCAACAAACTGAGGTTATGTTCCCTGGGTCCTGTGTTTTGAAGTGCCATGAAGGACCTGGTTTTTGTTTCGTGTTACAGTACCTGCAGCCTGTCTATCTTTCCCCAGCTTCTTCAGCCTGTTTCTCTGAGATTTCCATCCCCTGCTCATTAATTACCTTTGCCAGCACAGCTCTCCAGTGGGAAGCCAGATTCAGCACCAACTTTCCTGTCCTCTCCAGCCCTCCAAGAAGCCCTTGAATTGTGTTTTCTTAGCTGGCTCTTGCTGCCAGTGACAACCTCTTTTCAATAAAATGCATTAGGCCAAATTTTCTATTTGCTTTCTTCACCCACCTTTGGCCCAGGTCTGATCCTTCCTCCCAGAGCTGCAGCTCAGGTCCATCTTTACCGATTTCTGACCAAACCACAGGGGAGGGGGTTTTACCACCAGCAAGCACCTCTGACAAGCACAAGCCCTGCTCTCCCGTGCAGCCCCTGCAGCCAGGCTCTGCAGAACAGAGCCAAACAGCCACGTTCTCCCCCAGCTCTCACACAGGCAAGCATGGAAAACTACAGCCATCAGCCATGCCCTGATTTTAGGTACTGCAAAGTCAGCTGTTCACCTCTCTGGCTCACTGTGAGCACGAGTACTTTCTTTCTCCCCACAGTGAGCCAGGGATGCTGCTGCCACTGCTCATCCTACAGATCCCAGGGCAAGGAACTCATCCACTCCTTTGTCAGCCCCTCTCCTTGCAAGAGGGGGTGTTCCAGCTGGAGAGAGAATTGGTGCAGCTCTTAAATGTCTCAGTTCAATCCTGTGCACTGAGGAATTTCTCCTAAAGGACACACTCAGAGTCTCCTGCAATTAACTCTTTCCCTGTCAGCTCAGTAAGGATCCCCTATGGCCAAATCCAAGCATTTTGTGTTTGTTAATAAATTGTTACTTGAACAGCTAAATTTGCTTTTCCCCCCACTGGTTTCCCCTGGATTTCCATGATGAAGAGGAGGAGGAGGAGGGCTAGAAGCCATATGGGCTCTACCCATATTATCACGGTGACTACAGCTCTCCCCTCTGTCCTGCTTCTGCTCCAAGCTCTACCTTAAAATAACTAAAGGTGCTCCTTGCTGCTGACCCGACTGACCCTGGCAACTGCTGTGCACCACAGCCTGCACCAGTCACTGCTGTGTTTGCCCCCTCAATCCTGCTCACCTCCTGCCCACACGCTCCTGCAGTGGGAAGATGGCACTGCAGTCCTCGTCCCATCCCCAAGGCCAGGCCTTGAGGCTCCAAGTGCCATTTATTCACAGCGTGCAATTTGGAAGGATTCCAAGTTGCAGATGCTCCTCTACCTCGAGTGTTTATTTTTCCTCCGGGTACTCTGGGTTTTATTTCATCCCTGAGGTGTCTCAGAATGGTCCACCCTCGCTCAGTCATGGATGATTTATTTTCCTAAGCAAAATCAAAATATTTTGCTAAGGGTGTATTCTGCACCTCAAAACAGGTTTTGGTGGGATTTTTTTTATATGAGGATTATTAGCCAGTTTCCCTTTATTTGTACTTCGAGTTTTCTGTGGTGTTTTTAATGACAGCAGCACTCAAACTCACTCTGAATATGCTGGGTCAGGTGAAGCAAACTGTGTCTCACTTGTGAGATACCCTCTGAAGCCAAAAAAACTGCTCAGCAAATTATCCTGCCAGGCCCAAACCTCTGCTGGCTTAGCCAAGAAACCTTCCAGGGGAGCTACAGGTGCGAGGCGTCTGGGTGAAAGAAGCCAGACTCCTCCAAGAATTCCCCTGTGTTTCAGGAGAGCTCCTGAGGCCCCTTGCAAACCCTTAGCAGGACAGTCCGGACTGTCACCCTGTGACTGACAACAAATGCCACTTGGCTGACATTTCAGGTGGGAAAAAAAATCAAATGCTGTCCGTATGTTTCCCACATTTCTTTCTGGACTTCAACTTCCTACGAAAGAAAACGAGGGGCAGCGGCAGCTCCGGGGATGCTGCACTCGTGCCAAAGACCCCAGAGTCTGCTCTGCTGACAAACACAGCCAACACTGCACCAGACAGTGCCACAGACAGCGAGGGGAAGTTTCAGCACACCTCAAAAATGTCCTTAAAGCTTGGGAAAGGTGACAGCACTAAAACACACACACACACACAGACCCACCCCTCGTCCCTCCCTGGGGGAAAAAATAATCCAAGATTGTCCACTCTGGTTTGTGCAGGGTTGGACACAGCAGCAGCCACGGAGCCACCCAGCTCCCAGATCTGTTCCTGCCAGTGGGGCTGGTTCAGAGCAGGAATGACACCTCTGTTGCAGTGCTGCAGGAGCTTTGCACTCGCTTAAGCTGATAAATGCAAAGTCAAGGTGACTCCACTTCATGGATTCCATCAGCATCGGGCTGCGAATCCTGAGGGCACTCGGCGAAGCCTGAGCAAGCAACATCAGCAGCTGCAGCCCTGCAACCAAGGAAATCACCGGGAAAATCCTCCCTCCTCACACACGGGATGCGGGACAACATCGCAGGGAGTGTTTGCAGCCTGCTGGGCTCAGGGCAGAGGCACCGAAGGAAGGAGGGATGAATACTGCCTGGTAGAGATACCTCCTACATGATATTATTACTTTCCATTAAATTGAACAAAAATAGCCAGGTTCTGGAAACAGTGTCTCATTGTAACACCTGCATGATTGGGTGAATAAATCTGTTTTAATTAACTGCCTTTTTTATAGTAGGCTGTAACAAAATATTGTGAGAAAGTGAGAGGCTGATAGTTGGCTTTGAGATTTCAAATAACCCTCTCCTAATTAAGTCTGTATATATTTATATGTCATCTTAGAGCGAGAAAACACTTAGACCAATCCATTCTTTTAACTTCCTTTCCCATTTTCTTTTCTAGTGTTAGTTATTAATTTACTACTCTCTTCCTTCACATTGCTTCAGCCAGAGCAGAGCCAAACTGTTTCAAATGCATTTTGTGCACCCTGAATTTCACTTTGCTTGTGCAGATCCACTTGTCCTGCAGACTCCGGTGACACAACTCCTAATTGCACGGCTAAAACTGAAAAGAGAAGTCGCTATCCCGGACTCCTTCCTGCTTCGTTGCACTTGTGATGCCATTGACTAGAGTCTCCAAATTAAAACTCTCCTCCAGCTCAGCAGGGAAGGTGTTGCAAAGCTTTGGGAGCACATCAAAGCATCTCTGTGCAGCGCTGCCCATTTCATGTCCCACCAATGTGGTCTGTCACATGCTGCTGCTGAACTTCTTCACTCCTCAGCCCCAAAGCCTGCTAAGCTTTGAGTTAAGTCTATTGTCACTCTCCCTTTGGGGCTCTATCTCCCCTCCTCAGCACCCCAAAAAGCAGGAAAAGAGAACAATGAGGAGTATGTCTCTATCCATGCATCACCAGTGCTGTGCTGGCCTTGGGTGTGTGTGCAGCCTTAGGGGGAGCTTTAGAACCAAGTAAAGCACAAATATGGCCCAAAACAGGACCATCTCCTGGTGCCTGATATATTTGTGTGCAGAAATAGGGTGTGGGGTAGCAGGAAACACTGAGGGGGCTCTGCCAGGAGTGTTTTGACATTACCCTGGAGGGTGGGGATGCTCAGGCCATGGCCTGTTCCTGGGCTGCAACAAACACAAACAGGATTCACTCTTGCCACAATCACACGCTGCTGGGTTTTAATATCTCCTTTGAACTAAAAGCTGTGCTTTTCTGCCCCATAAGGTCTCCCCAGCTGCCCAGACATGAAAGGCACTGTCAGCAGTGCTACACACACACATCCTGGCTGGTCTAATGCCAGCAGATGACTGGGTTTCCACTAGGAACAGTCCATTACTTTGTAGCATCCATCAGATCCCAGGGATTTGAGCACTCATGCAAAGTACAGTCTTGCTCCAAACAGCTACAAAAACGGAGATGCTCCAACTGAAAAACCTGGTATTCAAACAGCCCTTGTGTCTGCAGCACCTCCACTGCACTGAGCTGGTCCATCTGGGACAGGAAAATTCCGCAGTCTGAGGAGGCTGTTTCCAGAGTTCATTTTTCAGGTGCAGGACATTCTCTTTAGTAGAAGCTCTTGATAATGATAATTGATCCATATGGATTAAACAAGAGTGTTGGATGGAAAACATTAGATTGGGCCTCTGGTTCCAAACCAAGATAAAAAAAGAATGAATTTAAATGAGGCATGAGTAGGTCTCCTTATGTGTTGGTTAATTTGGAAACAAACCAGTACTTTTGAGCAGCATCAGTTATCCACGGTACTTACAAATGATCTTTCCTATAAAAGACTTCCCTTCCACTGAAGAACTGCCCATGCTCTTCACTTTTTATATCTGAAGTCTCAATTCTTTATGACTCGAGTCCCCGTTTAGTACTCACAAAGGCATATTCTGTATGCTGAGATTATAAAAGACGAATAAAATGGGAATCCATCCATCACAAAATCTACACAGCGGGATGGTGCCCCTCACGGATCCACAGTTCTAGCAGCACACTGTTCGTTTGCTTCTGAGCTAATAAACTGAACTCAGCAACAGCTCAGTGTGGCACAGCCTCGAGGAAGGCAGAAACCTGGCTTGGACTTCTCAATCTTGCACGATCACGGCTGTGCTGCTGTGTTTCTCTTTCCTCGCCTGTAAAATGGGTGGAAATGCTGCTAATCTATCCTAACTCCACGCTAAGAGGCTCAATCCATAAAGCCGATTTCAGCTGCAATATGGGCACAGTAATAATGCCATTAACATACTTCAGATTTTCCGGAAGTGAACAAGAACTGAAAGCCTGATTTGATTTCTTTTTTTTTTTTTTTTTAAAACTCTGCACTCTCTTCATAATGCTTCAATATTTAAGCATGGGAACGTGCTCTGGACCAGCACTCAGTGCTGTGTGGGTGCTCTCTCTGTGTGCCCCAGCTGTGCCCACTCAAGCCTGGTGATCCCTTGGAAAGGGAGAAAAGCCCACCCTTAATGTGTGTAACAGCTCTCACCTTGGCAGTATGACCAGAGGGCATCTGAAAAGGCTCTCAGGCTCAAGCATCAGTGTCTGGATCAAACAGAACCACATCCTGTGGCTGCCCAAAATTTCCTACAGGCATCATGGAAAATGAGAGACCAATCTACAAGCTGGGAAAAGCAGGTTTGGCCAAACATCCAGGAACACCAGAGCCATTGGTAGAACCTGGATCAGGGTCTGAAATGCCCATAAACAAGAAAAAAATGCCATGTAACAATGTTGTCACTGTGAATAACCTGACAGCAGAGGTTTGACAGGTGTTTGTGGTCTCATCCCGGTTTAAATGTTGGAACAATCAGGCACAGGATCCTCTCACAGCCTAATAACGAGATTAAAGGACTCTGAGAGGGGCTCTGCAGCAGGACTGCAGGAATCACACCTCTGTGACTCTGAGCAGCTCCTCGGTTCCCTTCACCTCAGCCTGTCACAGTGCAAAACAACACACTCGGCTTTTATCCATCCATCTCCAACTCCGTGCTTCCCAAGGGCTGAGCCCGAACTCCTGCCCAAACTTGTGGGCTGAGTCATCCCTCATTCTGGGGGGGACAGAAGGATGCTTCTGAAGAGGTCACTGGCATGAGTCAGGTGTCCCTGCCCTGCACACACACCTCTGGGCACTGAGGGGAAGCTCTGCGTGCAGAAGCAGGAAAAAGCAGCTCTGATGCTAAAAAAGCAAAGCCACAGAACAGCCCTGAACTGGCCTGCTCTGCACAGGTCAGTGACACAGGAGAGGGAGCCTTGTTTCCAGCTGATTTTTGCAGGAGAGAAAGATTATTCCCAAAATGTACAGGAAGGTCATGGCAGCAACATCGCTCTTTTATTACACCCCAAATGCTTCACCCTGAGTTTCGGTGCTACCACCCAGCGTGCCCTAAGAAAGAATAAAAATAAACTCTTCAGAGGACAGTGAGAACATCTGAAATAAAACATTAATTCTTCATGCCCAGATCTAAATCCTGCGAAAGTCAGTGGGAATTTTTTTCATTTCCCACCGCTGCTTCTGTGCTCACTGAGGGGCCCTTCAGTTTCCACCAGCAATTCAACCCATAGCCAGTCCCAGGACTGGTGAGAGAGGGGAGGCTGATTAGAGTCACGATTCCCTTCAGCCTGGCAAGAACTGGAAATTCTTAGAACTTAACTCAGCCTTGGACTGGAAATGTCCCTGAGCAGGAACCAGGCAGAGCTCATAACTGACAAACCTGATCTTTATTCCCTACAGAAAGACCAGTGTTGGTGGCCTGAATCTCAGCCTTTCCTTGTCTTTCTCCAGCTCTCTGCTGGGAGATTTAACTACCAGGCTCTTGGATTCTCTAGATGCTCCTCTTTGCATAAACAATTAAAAACTTTGGGAGCTTGCTGACTGTTATGCTTGAAGACTGGAGTGACATACCAGGAATCTGTAAGATTTTTGTAGGACAGAACCACCCATTTTAACCATTCATGAGTACATTCAAATCTTTGGCAAAATCAGAAGACAACCCAGAAAGATCTGCTCATCTCTGTGCTCCCTGACCCACTCCAGAGGTCTACAGCCAGTGTGGATGAACTATTTTTGTCTGCACATCATCCAGAAACCCTTGTATGTAAAAGACTTCTAAAACACCTCTTCCTTTCATCCACTGCAGCATCCTGCATTTCTTTTCAGCCAAGCCACTCTTCATCCTTCCTTTTCCCAAACTATTTCAGTCAGCCAGGGGTTCATGTGGCTCCTGTGGACAGCAATGGGTTTATTTTTGGGAGGGGTGCCTACCCTTCCCGATTCCATTTCGTGCCAGTAGCTGAAGTGATGGCTTGTTGACTGCTGATATTCATACTCCTGTCTTTGACAGGCAAGGCTCCCACTCACCAGCTGCTCAGCCTGTTTGATTAGGTTACAGACAGGGTGCAGGGAAAGCTGCAGGAGATAAAGTGGAAGTGAAGATGCTCCGGGTGTGCGCAGGCGCGGCTTTGCAGGACCACAGCAAACCTCTCCCAATTCCCAGAGTGATCCCAGCACTGAGCTCCTGTGCACACCAGCACCAAGCCCTGCGGGTGGGGAAGAAGTCAGGAGAGCTGGGAGAGTCCCACTCCAAGCCTGGCATCAGTTCAAGATCCACAAAAACCCACAGACAAATGTCAGAACATTTGCCCTAACACCCCATAAACACAGAGCTCCAGGCTTAAACAGAGATGTGCATTTTAAGGCAGAAGTTTAGACCTTGGTTTAGACCTTAAATCTGAGAAGCCTGGAGCCCTTTTCCCAGCTACAGAGCACCACCCTGCCCTGGTCTGGGTTCAGCTTGTGCCCCTTAAATCCGTGGCACAGAGGAGGGACTCAGGGTCTGTCTGGAACAGGGACGTGGTGCCTCTCTCCTCCTGTGCATCCAAGCTGGCCCTGGGGGATCAGCCAGGACCCCACAGGAGCTGCTCTCCCTGCTGAGGAACCAGGAGGCTGCTGGAGCACAGGGCTGTGTCTGGGCAGCCCTGTTCCCTCCAGCAGCCCCTGTGGAGCCACTGGGCACACTCAGCTCCAGCATGGCCCTCACAGACTCTCCCAAGAGGAAAACAAGTCTTTGTTTTCTTGCTGAAGAAATGGGAATTGCAGGAGAAGCAAACTTTTCAAAGATTCTTCAGAGGCTCAGTCTGCTCTTCTCAGATGAGCATCCCCTGATGGTATTACACAGGACAGAAAGACCTGGGTAAAGGATTTTCACTATAGCCCCTGCAGGGACTTTGCATCTTTTTGTTCAAACATTCTCTGTGCTCTCCTGCCCTCTTCCATAGATCAGATTTTACTTCCTTTGTCCACATAACCTCTTCTTTTCAGTTAGAAAATCCCTCTCTTGCAGCAGATGCTTCTCTTTGAATCAGCCTTCCCAGCAGGTCCTCAGGGACCCCCCTCACAGCCCCCTGCCCATTCAGTCACTCACCACGTCCCTGCTTCCAACTCAACCTCACAGGAGAAATGGGTGACAAGGCACTGACATCCTAGCAATCCTTCCTCCTCTTGTTCCTATTGTGAACAATTTTAGGGCATTAGGACAATTTCATAAACCTGGAGGTCTTTCCACCTGGAAACTTTCAAATACCCCAATACACATAATACAGAGATTTCCATTAACTGCAGCTCCAGGCTAAGTGAGAGATCAGCACCTCCATTTCGTAATGCAGCACAAACCAGAATGAACAGGACACAAAGACTGAATGAGAGAGAGAAATTATTTCATCTTGTTGTCCCAGCCAGAGCCCTGAGCCCCAAATGGCTTCATCCTCTCACTGCTTTTGTCAGTAAGGCTTCACACAATAAAATTCTTGCAGCTTCCTATGTTAATCCATTAATACCTCTGAGAGCAGGCTGAAATCTCTACCCTGGTTATCATTCTGGAACCAAAATGCCCAATAAACACTTTTCCATAAGCTCTATCCTTCCCTCTCTCTTTTACTGAGCAGAAAGTGAATTGCTGTTTTAGCAGGCTGTGCGTGTCAGAGCTGGGAAAACACAGGAATGCATTAAATCCATGGTCCTTCTATCCCAGGATGCCATCTGTGGTGATGGGCAGCAGCCTGGGTGCCCTTCTGCACTCTCCCTGCATCTGGCAGTTCCAGGGAGCCAGAGGTTACACCCAGACCTGCATCTTTCCTATCCTCTCTCTGTGCGTTGTGAACTCGCCTCATGTTTTTCAACCTGCTTATGCTTTTGCCCTCCACAGTATCCTGTGGTAATGAGCATTACAATTTAATTAGCAGACATGATAGGGAACCTATCTGACTCTATTCAGGTGCTTAAGCCAGTCTTGCCCAAACAGTGAATCAGACTGCTCTCTAAGGATGCAAAAAGGGATGCAGGACACGTGAGAGGGGCCAGGAAATTGCTTCAGTTCTCACTGGAACATGTTCACTGCACGTGAAGAGGGAGAGAGAGGGAGAGAAGGGAGAAGGGAGTAAGGACAAAGCAGCTTCCTGGCTTGAATCCAGAGACTGAGCTGAGAATAAATAATAATACGTGTCTAATGAGCTGACAGAAACACCCATAATTCCCATTAGCAGAAACCATCCTGCTGCCTAAGTCAAGTCTCCTATCATGGCCACTGTGACCGACACGAAATAAAGCCTGATGTGCTCTAAAGAAAGTTAAAAAAGGAGAAAATGAGGACCCAAGTCTACCTGCTACTCATACACAGAGAGAAATATTCCTCATCTCTCCAGTTCCTCCCCTTCCCAGCCATCACCTCACAGAAAACACTGCAAGGATGCCATACCTACAGCCACACTCACTGCTTTCCAAGGCAGGAAATCTCAGCAAGAGCACAACTTTTATGTCAAAGAACTCCACACAACAACACAGCATCCTCTTTACCATGATGGTAAAAGTGGCCAAAACATGAGGCAGGTTATCCAGCAGAGAGGCAGAGCTCCAGGGAGCTGATTCTCATGCAGCAGCAGGAGGGGACCAGCCCCAGCTCTCCTCATTTCAACTCTGGATGCCAGCACATTTCTTGCTTCCCCAAGAGGGAACTTAACCTAACTTACCCTGAAAACACACTGAAGCGGAATCGCTCCGACAGCTGAAAGGAGTAACAATCCTGCCCCAGCTTTCCAGCCACTGCAGCTCCCTCACACGGGGACAGCTCCATCCTCCCTTGAGTCCTAACTGCACAGGGCCTGGGCATGCAGGAGGAGCTGGCTGGCAGGATGCTCTGTTGCAGTGATTTGTGCTTACTGGCCATCTCCCCTGGCAGGAAAATCAGCTGAGAGCAGCCTTTGCCTTGCTCTGATTTAGTGCTTGTCTAGATAAGAAACCCACAGCTGTTTAAAAGCCACTGACCTGCTCTGGTACTTCTTAATCTGAACCACAAGCTGGGTCTGGACCCTTGTGCAGTTATCCATACCACTTCCACATTGCTCTCCAGGATTTCAGGTTCAGAAACTTTCAGGAATCACTCGCTAGCTTGCTTTCCCCGCCCTCCCCCTTCCCCCAAATTGGGAAAGTAGAGACTACCATCCATCCCTGGCAGCACCCTGTCTCTCTGGGACAGGCAGCGCACCTCTCACCCTCTGAAATGTGCCAAATGCAGGTGCTGACATGAACCTGCCCACCTTTGTCTGTCATCCCAAGCAACTGCAAAACTCTGCTTGTGTGCAATACTTGCATTTAGGCACTCACTCCATGCAAGTGCCTCTCATTTCCAGAGCTAAAAGACCGTGGCACATCCAGACCCCAGTTTTTGATGGTTGCATCCTGTGCTGAACTTGGTGATCCTTGCTAAACATGACTTTATAAATGCCTCATCCTGCAGGTTGGCTTTTTTCTGCTCTTCTCATGTTTTCCTTTCTCTGTCTCTAGCCAGAAATGATTTACATGTTTGTTTACTCTGAGCTACATTCATCTGAGTCATTCAGCAACCCTCTACCCACAATCATATTACAGCAAATTTGGAACTGGAGTCTCAGGGAGTGAATATTATGCTGTTGTCAAGATGAGAGTGGGGGGCCATATTCTGCCACTGGTTTTCAGGAAGAGCTGACTTTTGCTAGAAACACATCAAAATCCAACAGCCTCATACTCCCCTGTGTTCTGCCTTTCTTCGTAAAGAAGGAGAAAATCCAGGCAAATAAATTACTCTATATTTACACCACTTACAGTGTAACAATTAGTAGGATTTGGCTCATTTTGTACAAATTATAGTACTGTACTTGTAGGAATAATCTATTCTGTTTCAAACTAATTTTAGCCACCCTTGAGCGCTCTTCCATCTGTTGTAGGGAAAAAAAAAATTACTTGCACACAGCTATTGTGAATTTTCTTCTCCAAGGTATGTTTTCAAGAACTACATCTCTCAAAAAACAACATAATCATATTATTAGCAAGACTCATAGCTCAGCTGACAGTACCTTGTCTATTAAATCCACAACATGAAAAGACCTCAGAATTGACATTCTAAGGATTTTTTTTAAGGTTGCCTGAAATAAATCTTTGCAGAAAGCAATCTGATCAAAAAATTTTGAGCTTCGCATTACCTTTAACGCAATTCTAGGAGCTATTCAGAGATTCTTCCGAAGCAGAAAGAGGTTATGGAAAGTAACAACACCTTTTAAAACATATATTACAAAACCAATGAGATTTCAATACACTACAGTGAAAGCGATGCACATTAAAACAGAAATCATTCTCTCAGAAGCCCAGTAATAAAAATAAGGAATTCTGTTACTGTTCTATGCACTTGCAAGATATACTAAGACTGATCAGAGGTTAGTCTCAAGCTCAAGTCTTTTTCCATCTAGTTTCTCTTCACCGCTTTACAAGAAAAAAAAAACAAGACCACAAACCAGCACCTCGACCTTTTTCTTTACTTTTAATGCCAGAAATGTACTCTGTAGCAGTATCTGAGGCATAGTTCCTGCCTGGGAAGACTTGCACCTAGCTGATAGTGCACTGATCCCTGCTGTACCTGAGAATAAAAGTACAACCAGGTGGAACAGCAAAGCCCCACCACAGAGAGCAGCGGGCTCACAGCGGGCCAGGGGGGTGTCATGGTCAGGGGAAGCACCTTCATGTCTTCATCCACCACTTACATCTTAATGAATCTGGGGCTGAGGTGTTTCTTCAGCTGGTAATTACTGCCAGGTTACATGCAGGGAAACTGGGAGCGAATGCTCATGGACTGAACAGAGAGTGACACATCTGGTAACACCCAAATGGGGAGTGCTTTTCTGCCTTTTCTCGACAAACAACACTAGATTTCTTTACGAGGGAGTATTAGTCAAAACCCCAGTTCCTTTAGTCTGCTTTGGAGCTCCCTGAACAGGCATTTGGCTACAGTTCCAACAAACTGCCTAAAGATACCACTTCAACTTCTGAAAAGCATTTTTAAAGCAGCAATACAGTAATTTGCATTTCCACAGTACCTGCCTGGCTGAAAAGTGTTTTCAAGGGCTTCCGAGCAGCTTCACGGAGCCCTGGGAAGCAGTGACACAGGATGTGCCATAATTAAGGAGAAGGCAATCAACACCGAAGAAGACTGAGAGCCTTGCCCAGGATCAGGCAGGATGTCCTCAGAACAGAAAAAAACCCTTCTCAGCTCTCCCGTGGGGACAGGCACACACACACAGAGGCACCGCGACCATAAGGACAATCCTTTTCCCAAAAATCTTTCCTTCCAGCTTTGATCCCGGTGAGTCCCTTCCTACTCGGGACATTCTGTGCTCCTTGATCACCTCTTGCATTCTGCACAGGGCACTGCATTACATAAGCTTGGCTTGCTTGCACCGAGATGCACCGGGCACAAAACTTAGGGTTTACATCTGACCGGCAGAAAGATCAAATATTTTTGACAATACAGCGGAAAAGTTAAGAAGAAGTGATCAAACAGACTGGGAGTTCAAAGTGATGCTGCTCGAGAATGCAAGACTTGGTACGTGACTGTTCAACCATGTTACCTTAGAGCATGGAGAATTTAATGGGAGACTTGCACATTACCATATTCATAACCATGACTAACAAATCTGTTGTCAATGCCACCAAAAATATCAGGCAAGCAGAATGTTTTTATACCAAAGAGACCACTGAAGTCACGGCTCCATAGTAAACAAATGAACTTACGAAGAGTCTTGAAAATCAGCCCTTTTTTCTTTTTTTTTTTTCTTTTTTTGCCTGCGGAATTTGATACACTATAAACTGCGAGATGCCTGGCGGTTCAAAGGGGGTCGATAAAAGAGGCATTTTTCTTTTACAAGCATCACAGCAGAGAACACCCCTCCGGTATCACTGTCACCTTTCCCACGCTGAGGGCACGTGGATCACCCAGACGACTCACAGCCAGGTCAAGGGCTGCCCGAATGAATAACAATTTAAATCGGCATTTAACCTGCTCTGCGAGGGTGCAGGTGCTCGGTGCGTGCTGTCGTTTAGGGCAAGGGCAGACAAAATCCAGCACCGTCCCTCGGGATGCGAGTCCCGGCGCTGCCGGCAACTCCCGTGGGGGAGCGCGGCCCCGCATCCCGTCCAGTCCCGCATCCCGTCCAGTCCCGCATCCCTCCCGGCTCCGCATCCCTCCCGGTCCCGCATCCATCCCGGTCCCGCATCCCTCCCGGCTCCGCCGCTGGCAACTTCAGCGGGAGCAGCGCTCCACGCCGGGGCAGGCGGATGCCGGTGCCTCCGGGGGATGCGGGCACGGAGCGGCCCCGACCACCCGCGCCTGGAGCTCGAGGGCTCGGGGCTCCAAGTTCCGACAGCGACCGCGGGGCTCCCGGCCCCGTCCCCCCCGCCCGGTGCCCCGTCCCCGCTCACCTCCGCGCCGCTCCGTCAGGCGGTACCCGCCGGGGTGCCCGCGGGCCCGGGGCTCATCCGCGATCCGCCGGGCGCCCAGCGCCGCGGGG
>VXAD01010117.1:41813-57168 GCA_013399195.1 Dicrurus megarhynchus | reverse complement strand
ACACACCCCGCACAGAGAGACACACACCCCGCACAGAGAGATACACACCCCGCACAGAGAGATACACACCCCACACACAGAGACACACACCCCACACAGATACACACACCCCACACCCCAACACACACCCCGAGACACCCACCCCGCACGCACATACACCCCCCCCATTACACACCCCACTCAGGTGCGGGTACAGCCACACCTCACGCACTCACCCACATCCATCCTCCGTTCACACACTCCCATGGGTACAGCCAGCCCTCACACACACACACTGGTTTGGGCTGGGACGGAGTTAATTCCCTCCCCAGTATGTGGTGCAGGGCCGTGTGCTGGGCTCGGTGTGAGGATGGTGTTGCTCAGTGTTGTAGCTGTTGCTGAGCAGGGCTCACCCCAAGCCAAGGCTGTTCGGTGTCCCATGCTCTGCCAGGGAGCAGGTGCACAGGGAAGAGCATGGCCAGGACAGCCAACCTGAACTGGCCAAAGGGATGCCACAGTGTCCTGCCCAGTATGGGAACTGGGGGAGCTGGCCGGGGACATTGATCACTGCTTGGGGACGGGCTGGGCATCTGTCAGCAAGTGGTCAGTGACTGTATTGTGTGTGCATCACTCGCCTTTCTTGGATTTTATTCCTGTCTCTCTTTTGTATCTCCCTTTTCATTACAGTTGGATGATGATGATGGTAATGATCATGTTTTATTTTATTTCAATTATTAGGCTGGTTTTATGTAAACACACAGGTTTTGCCTTCTTTCCCATCCTCCACCCCATCCCACTTGTGGAGTGTGTACAAGTGAATGCATCGTGCTTGCTGGGCTGGGCTTAACTCCTGACACCCATGAACCTACACCCACACACATCCACCCACAGTTCCCTCACACCCCTCAGGGCCTGGCCTGGTCCCCCACCAGCCTGGTTCTGCCGCAGGGAGGTCAAACCATGACTGTCCCAGAGCCATCAGCACCTCCCAGCACAGCACCGGGTGACACCTTGTCCAGGGACCAGCTCTCGACCTGAACTCTGCAGCCATCTCAGGGCTTTGAGTCCATATCTCCTCCTCATTTCCCAGCCACTTTGTCTCGTGGATGTCAAAGTCCATTAGACAACTGATCAAGGCTCCTAACTCCTTTAAAGACAGCCTGAATCCAGTGAATTCCAGCTTTCACCTTCTCCCTGGCCAGGATAGCTTGCCAATGGCCAACCAAAGGAACTTTTGTTCCTTCCCCTTCCCACTGACCCCACCAGGTTATACTGGGATTCACTTCTCCCCTTTCTGCACCTCAGGCTAAGTGCAGGACTTTCCTTAGACCAGGAGAGAGGAACTGACCTCTGAAAGGAGCTAACCAGGAGAGAGGTCACACTGATCCTGCCTCCACTGTGACATTCCCACAGCCAGACCCATTGTGGGCAGGACCACACCCCTGTGGGAGTTCTGCCCCCTGAGGTTCTGTCATGGCCACAACATCACAGCATTAAATTCTTTTTCCTTTGTCAGCACCGTAACTGTTACAACGAGCCTTTCTCACTCTTCATGCTCCAAGTCTTGACGCTCAAGAAGAGCCTGTAATTGTCCTTATAGATACATCAAACCCATGTCCTGCCCCTTTAATGATCAAAATCGTTGCCAAACTCCCCTAAATTTTGCTGTGATATTGTTAAAAGATGAATAGTACGTGCTCACACTCTGAATCTGCTGTACCTCACTCATGCTTCCCTCGAGGAAAGAGTTTACTTTGCTCCAGCCTGTGCACAGGGACCACTTTGTGTGTGACAAGAGATGCAGCCAACTATGAGGAGAAATGCAACCACGGCTTTAATGGGGCACAAAAACATGACACAGATAACACTGGGCTCCGTAGCTCAGAGTTCCAGAGCCCGCCAGCAGCTCTGCCAGGAATGCACCAACTAAATCGGTCACAGCATCGGGACAAACTCTTCTTCCCCTGCAAACAGCGCTGGAGCCCACTCAATATTTTATCGTGCAGATGTTGAGCTGCCCTCCCTGTCCTCTGAGGTTCTGAGCAGCGCTGAGTAAATAATTCACAGCAAATCATTTATTCAAAACTTCTGCCTGTGCTTTGTGTCAGTCCAAGAACACAAAATTATGTTCTTCCCGTTCAGGTTCAGCCAACCTGTGTTTTAGGGTTTGGGTTTGAGTTGCAAGGGCTGGGACACGTGAGGGGCTGCTGCAGGGGTTTCACTGCGCTGTCTCTACGTGTACGTGCTGAGTGGGTGCAGTTGGCTTTGTAAATGACATCCATTTGTCCCTGTTCCAGTGGGATGAGCTGAATTTACTGCCAGGGAACAGCCTTGAGCCCAAGGAGAGAGTCCATTTAGCAGCCAAGATTAGGTTCAGATTACAGACAGAAAATAGTTCTAGTGAGACAAAAAAATTAAAGCAAAAGCCTCTGGTTACTGTGTAGAGACAACACAGGAGGGGCCTTCTCCAGCCTTCCCTTCTGAGTGGTGCCAGCAGTGTCCTCTCCCATATTCTCCGTAGGGTTTTTATTCTGCTGCCTTCTACTGCAGATCCTGGCCCTGAGTTCTGCCCAAGCAGAGACTCTTACAAAGTGCCCACAGTCCAGAAGAGCAAAAGGTTGATTTCTGCACAGGTAAAAGGGTGCCATGCTGTCCCAGGGGGTGACAGGAAAAGCTGATGCCACCCTGTTAGCAGGGGAACAGGGCAGAGCTGCAGCAGGGAAACTTCACTCAAAAAGCAATGAAAAACACCCCCAGAAATCCCACAAATGCAGGTGATTAAAAAGCAGTGTCATTTCTGAAACATCATACCAACCCAAAGTCCATTTTAAAAGGCTGTATATGTCTATATCCCGTTTGGGAATTCATCCCTCTGGAGCCACCTGAACTCACTCAACCATCAAGGACCAGATTTCCATGTACACCAAGCTCTGGCAGTGTGTGGTGGCACTGGTGTCAATCAGAATCAGGCCCAGCAGGGCACTGACAACCCATTTTGTGTCCCAAAAGCTGTCTGGTGCCAGTAATCTCAAGAACAATAACAAGTAAAATGGTCACGATTATTTATTTCCCATTTCTTTACCAGACAGTGGACAGTTGCTGAGCCCTAAAAATGGAGAGGGGAGCAGTTATCCTTAGAAATTTATCCTCTGGAAAAATGCCTTTTATCTCGCTGAAAAAAAGTGTGTTTTCCTTCATTGTGCAGAAAGGCAGATTTTGCATATTTTAATTAGATCAGTTGAAAACTCGGGAAGAAGAGAAAGAAGAGAACCTGCTTTGCTGTCAAGCTCCTCAGTGAAGAAAAGTTCTGAAAGTTCAGAACTTGGAGGGAACTTTAAATCTCCACAGCTAAAAATAATCCATCCCTTAAGAAAATGCCACGGATTCTTTTTTTCATTCTTTCTTTTTTTTTTTTTTTTTATCATCGCTGCCTTAGATGACTTCAGGTCATCAGAACATGGAAATTAAAGCAGGAAACTGGAAATCTTTTTCTTCTCAACTTTCTGGCTCTTTTCAGAATCTTTTTGCTGCTAACTGGGCAGCGGGTAATCCCTGCAGGGCTGCCATTCCACTTGGATTTGCAAGAAGTGGTGCAGCTTGATGAAATACAGCTTGACAAGATGTTTGGAGCTCCAGCTGGTGGTGCAGACAAGAGCAGGAGATCTCTACGCCTCCTCTTCAGCAGTTTTAATTTTTCTCTGGATTATCTTTATTAGCATTATTTTAGATTCTGTCTGTTTTGCTCCACTGAGCACACACGGAGCAAACACCCCAGGCTCTGTTGGTGGCACAAGCTCAGCCCACGACAGTGGCAGAGCCTTGATTCACGTCAGGGGAAGATCAGGCTCCAGGACTTACACCTGCTGCTCCCACTGAACTGTACAGGAAAATTAGATTAATTCCTGATGTCACAATGTTCCTTCCCTCCTGCAATGGATCACAGAGTCATAGAATCAGGAAGGTTGGAGAAAATCTCTGAGATCATCGAGTCCAACCATTAAACCAGCACCATGTTCACCACTAATTAGTGCCACATCCACACACCTTTTGAACTCTTCCAGGGACGGTGATTGCAGCACTTCCCTGGGCAGCCTGTTCCAGTGCTTGACAACCCTTTTGGTGAAGGAATTTTTCCTAATATACAACCCAAACCTGCCCTGGTGCAGCTTGAGGCCGTTTCCTCTTGTCCTGTCGCTGGTTAAGTGGGAGCAGACCCCGACCCGCCCCGGCTGCCCCCTCCTATCAGGGAGTTGTGCAGAGCCACAAGGTCCCCCCTGAGCCTCCTTTTCTCCATTGCTGAGCCCCTTTCCCAGCTCCCTCAGCTGCTCCTGGTGCTCCAGACCTGCTGCCCGAGGAGTTTGTTTCCGTGTCCTTTTTCCCTTTTGCTGCTAGAGCATTCCCATCTCTGCCTCCCTCCTGCAGCCGGGCACACCCCGGGCTGTTTGGCTGCCCACCCCGAGCCGGGTGTTTCCCGGCAGGGCCGACACTGAGCTGCACCATCTCACGAGTGCTGGCTCCTGCAGGAGCCAGGAGGAGACGGGTGACCTCGAGCAGCAATCACGCGGCTCCTTAATAGATCCCTGCTCATTACTGCCATTCGCTCCTTCTGGGAGCGTGCCTCTCTCCCTCTGCGCACACACGGGGGGGTGATGGATCTGCTGACCCCTCCCTGTGCCCGTGGTCCCTGCGTGGAGCTCTGCAGGACACACTGATCCTGGCACGGATGCCTGCAGCCAGTGTGAGTCCTCAGAAACGTCCCGGCAGTTCCCCCCACAGACACACACGTGGGTTTGGTGCACGTTGGAATTGTCAGAAAGGAAGCAAAGACCTTGACCTGGCTATAAATCTCCTGGGAAGAGCATGGTGTAATGGCACACAGTGCCAGGGACCTGTGGAGGGCTTGGCAGCCAGGAGCACTCAGGCATGTGAGAATATTTGTATGAGAGCAAAGGAGTTTAATTCCTCTCTTCCCGTAATTCACCTCTAAATTTAGCCTTTAGGATGAATACCTTTGAAGTGTTGCCTTTATGCTCTCTTGCCCTGGATATCTGTCTTCCAACCTGGTCTTTTCCTTAGTGTGCAATTATTAATTCTTTTTAAAAGAGAGTTTTGGGTATTAGAAATTCTTTAACTATGAGGGTGGTGAAGCACTGGCAGAGGTTTCCCAGAGAAGCTGTGGCTGCCCCATCCCTGGAAGTGTCCCAGGCCAGGTTGGACGGGGCTTGGAGCAACCTGGGATAGTGGAAGGTGTCCCTGCCCATGGCAGGGGGTGGAATGGGATGAGCTTTAGGGTCTCTTCCAGCCCAAACCATTCCATGATTCTGTGATTCTATCTATAATTACTCCGGACCTGCACATGCTTACTTTGTATTAAGTGGCTGGAACTATTTTACATTCCATCACTGCCTCGTATTATTCTTGCTACGTTTAGTCCTTGGTTCACAGACTTCCTTCCCCCAGCAACACCGAGCCACCCTGCATTTCAAGAAAACCACTGAAATCTCTGCATAGAACTGGCAACTTTCTGTCATTGCTTTCACCCCATGCCAGCTGGGCAAAAGGAGATGCTGTCAAATGCGTGTCTGAGAGGGCAGTGAGAAGGGTTTGCTGTCAGCTGTACCTGCAGAGCCGCAGAGTGTTTGTTTTCCCCAGCGTCATATTCCCCATCCACAGCCTCAGGGTGAGCCAAGGGGAGACCCCAGAGGCAAGACAGGAGTGGGATTTGGGGGTGCAAACTGCTTGAAATGCTGAGAAGGAAGGTGATCCCTTCTGTGTTGGATGGTCTGTGCCCAGTGCTTTAGGAATAGGGGGGTCATTGCAAAATCCACAGTTGGCTCCACTTCAGACACTCAGCACTGTCAAAGCAAAGGTATTTTGAGGGGGATCTCCTGTGGGGGGTGGCTGCCAGGTGATAAGGATTGGAGAGTTCAGCCAGAACTTCCCAGACAATATCTCAAAATGCTGTGGAACCACACAGTTCTATACTGTGCCTGTCCCAATATAGTTTTTATATGTTTATATATGTATAAGTATTTATGCTGCACATGGATGCAGCCTACACTCATCTGTATTCAATTAGGATTTGCATACTGGGGATATCAAATCCTGTGCCCTGTCCTTCTCAGGGCTCTGTTCTGGCTGAGTTAGAGAGAAAAAAGGCAGAAAACCACACTGTGGATGCAAGGGGAATAAACATCCTGGAGAAAATCTTCCAATCTCTGCTGGAAATCAGCTTCTGTGCTGGAGCAGAAGGGATTAGATCCCTCAGAGAAAGATAAACTCCTTCTATCTGACGAGGTGGAGAAAACTCTCACTTTACAGATAAATCTCCCTGTATGCCATCTTCAGGGCTGTTTGTCCTCCATGCATCTCCCAGGCTAATTACAGGCAGTGACTTTCTTTGTGTGCAGTGTCCTGCAGTTTTGAGCGTTGTGCTCTTGGTTTTTATGTGCCACGAAAATCAGGGACTCAGGAGAAGTCTGCAGATGCAGAATATACAATAAATTGCTCATGAGTGCCCATCCTTCTTTCTGTGCATCTGTTTCACCTCCCCAAACTGAATCATTCCCATCTTTTCTCTCTCCCCCTCAGCAAGGACAAGTATTGTAATTCAAGATTTTGTCTTTTCATCTCTTCAACCCTCAAGTCTCTCATACCTAAGCAGCATCATGGTTGTCCAGGTCCCACCAGTAAGACTGGTGTGCCCTGCAGTTCTCACCTGCAGCCAGACTCTGATATCATTTATGCATGGAACCTAAGCAAAATATTGATTTCAGTGGTGTTTCTCATGATTTACATTTGTGTAACAAAATTGTTCCTGCTACAAATATGCATTTTCCCTCCAATTTAATGGAAATATGATTCTTCATGTGGGAATAATTCTGCTTGGCTTTTAAAACTGGCTGCACTGGGGACCAAGTTTACCAAGTAAAAAAACTCCTGACTTTGCATAGTCCAGACTACAAATTATTCTTTGGTAATAGGAACCTCTCCTTTTCCTGTGGCAAACTTTTACCAAAGGAGTCCATTCAGTCATGTTGTCATACTTTACACAGTTATTAATGAGCTCAGGGATGGAGACACAGCAGAGGGGTAACACAATAATGATCCCTTATCGATTTCATTACAAACCTGCAGGTGTCATGGGATTTAATATTGCGTTTGAGGACAAAAAGAAGTATTTTTGTAAGGAATCAGCATCTATCTGCAATTTCAAACCATGGTATCAAAATAGGTCCTTTAGTAGGAGCCTTTAAAGTAATTTCCTTTGCTTGTGCAAAGCCTCTACTACTTTGCTCTTAGTACTTCTACCCATTATATTTTACTGCCTTCTTTCCTTTTTATGACCCCATTTTTATTTACGGTACAGCCCTTAATTTAGTAGTGCTGACACAGTTACATTTGCAGCAATAGCTTAATTACCATATATTCATGAATAGGGTGGTTAGGGATAGTAGCTACAGAACATGACAGATTCATTTGCATTATTATCATTAGCATGCTGCACAAACGAGTTTATGTTTGGGAAGGAACTGTTTAATGGGGCTATATTGGTTCCATAAGAACCCAAGTCTGGAGGAGAGGAGTGAGCTGCCACTAGCACCATACTGGCCTGAAACCTCTGCAAATTGCACTGTGATCGTGCTGACAGATGGTATGCAATGCCATTTTCCTACTCAGCAGAAAATGGAAAAATATAATAAAGACACGACAGAGATTAGAGTCTTTATCAATGAGACTTGAAATCTAGTGCACCATATGCTTGGTATAAAAAGAAACATTCATCTGAAAAAATTAAAGCAGAGCATAGGCTGAATTTATCTGTTACTCTTTGTAGACTTCGTGGTTAGGTTTTAATCCATAATTTTAAACAGAAGTGTAACTGTAGTGAGTGATAACGTGGTGCTCCAGCATCTTCCTTGCTCTCTAGTAGCAAGTCCTTCCCTCACTGCTGTCAAAAGGAGACTCTCTCTGTGCTAAGGTGATTTTGTCAGCAGGAAACGGGCTGGCACCAGCTGGTGCTCTCAGACCTCCTCCCCAGACCTGACCCAATGCCCGGGGGCAGAGGGATCTGAGCCAGCAGAGTCTGACCTTTCCTTTGGCAAAGGCCCAAAGATTCATCTTCAGACATCCACAGCCAAGGCTGGTGCTTCTGCCAGGATTATTGTGGCTGCTCTTTACTGGGTGTTCCTTAGTGGCAACACAGGAGGCTCGCTGAATGCTTGAAATGGAGGCTCACACACTCTGCTGATGAATACATCCCCTACAGGTGTCATGCAGGGATGGCCATCATTCCTGGTAAAATGCCAACGGCCAGTTCAGGTGTATGGGAAGTTCTGGGCCACCACTGACTGCACGGGGTTCATCCCTGGGCACACGTTCACGGCACAAAGAGGGAGGTGCAGAGCTGGAGGTGTGTGCCTGATGCTTGGCACAGGAGAAGTTCCACTGGAGTTACTGCACTTGCTGAACATCAGGTGTTTACTGAAGTGCATCCCCTAATCTGGAGCAGGGATCAGGTCTGAGGGAGCAGGGAAGCCAAAAAGCTGCTGTGAGTGTCCCTTGAGGACATGAACTCTGTTTATGCCATGAGATAAAAGTGGCTGGGAAGGCTGATGACACAGACAGGAATGATGACTCTGCTTCCACTGGGGCAAGGGGAGATTTCCCAGCCTTAGTGATGAATTTGCAACACACAAAACTGGTGATTTGGAAAAGTAACCACTTTTCCCCCTCTTAACCCTACCTGTTAGCTTGTTCTTTGGGGTAGGCACTAGTCTGAACAACAGCTTCTTTCAACCACACTCGCATGAGAGAACAGGAATTTGTTTGGAACAGGTAGAGAGGCCATTCAGGTCATTTTCATTCTCTTCTGACACTCCAGAACAACACAAGAGAAGGGATATGTTCAGTTTTCTTATTCATCCAGATGAGATTGCTGAGACAGCAGGGCCGTAAAACCCAAAACTTGTACCTGGCTGAGCCCTAGGAAAGCTTCATCACAGACAGTGAATATAAAGACACTTACAGTACAGCTTGTGTGGAAAACTGCTCTGGGGGAAGATTTTTTTGGTTAAAAACTGAGCTCATCTGCGTTAAGAAACATTGAGGTGCTGGGTCTGTGCCTTTCCAAAGATCACTTATAAGTCACTACTCAAGAGGGGCTCCTCCAAGGCCTCAGTGCTTGTAGTCAAATCCTGCTCACCCCTGGTTTCTGTGGCATGATACTAAAGACATAAGTGCCTTATCTACATCAGGGGTCTTATCAGTTTAACCCAAATTCCCTTCTTCTTTTTGTCCCTGAATCAGAAAGGCCAAAACACTTAGAGACCATAAATCCCATAAAATTCTTGCTGGTTTAAGTCCATATTGGTTATGTGCATCACGAGTGAGAGAGGCTGTGGATAAACCCTTCACTCAGAAGTTGGAAATGTCCATGCTGGATTGTGCTGGACGTCACTGCAGCAGCCAGGAGAGACTGCAAAGGGGGCAAGCAGACAGCAACACTTTCCTAGGAAATGCTCCCAGACTCCCACATGCAGCACTGGCACTTCCCAGTGCAGAGGTTGTGTCCTGGTATTTGAGATCTCTCAATGATGTTTCCTTCTGTAATTTTTCCCCTCTTGTTTTTGAGCTTTGTAATCTTCTAGCACCCACAGCACCCTGTGGCAAGGAGTTCCAATGTTAATTCACATATTCTCTTAAAACCTCTGGTTTTAACTGATTATCTGCTTGTTGTCTTCCATTCCTGAAGTCTTGGTTGACTGCCACACTGACAGTCCCACAACCCTGGATGTTCCTGGCTTTAGGATGTGCCAGCAGGATGGACTTGTCAGGGTTGCAAAAGAGTTCCATTGGAATAAGACTTGGTCTCTGTGTTCCCAAGCAGCAAAACCCCACTATATTACTCAGCAGTATATTCATGCTATAAATACAATTTTTTTTTTCTCATTAATTCATCCTTATTTACCACAGCAGATAACAGAACTCCGGGCTCAGATCCATGCAGCAATAAAAAACGACAGAAATTTCTCCCAGATTATAAAGATTTGTCATGTTGTCACTACATTTATTTTCTCCATCTATTTCTCTCCTTTCTGTGCATTGCTTTATGCTCTGCAGGGCCCTCAGGGGACGAAAAGAGGGTATTGTTTTGAAAAATATAAGGGTTTTTTGATTAAAGGATACAAAATTAATTTGCTTCACAGAGCCTGGAAGCATATTATTTGACAACTATACTTCACTGAACAAACACAGCACACATGGCCAAATTCATCATGTTGATCACCAGACCCTGGCCATTTGTTCTCCAGACTGGGGCATCTCTTCTGCAATCAGAGAATGTGAATTTGGTAAAACACATGGAAACACAGGTTGTTTTTTTCACCAGCTTGCACAAGGTTAGAGGAATGATTTGGCTACAGCTCCCACTGAACTGAGGAGAGCATTGGAGCACAGCACCGACCACACTGGTGATACTGGACACCACAAAGACCAGTGCTGGAGACTGAACTACCCCCACTGGTAACCCCAGTTTAGGTTTAGTAGCAGGGTTTAGTTTAGGGTTAGGTCCTAACTAACGAGCAGAGATCAGAAGAGTCACAGTGGTTTTCTCTGAAGAGTTGATTTTTCCCATTTAAAGGATTGGGAATTGAGGTTCAGAGTCACATCTTGATGGACACCAGGGCACCACCACTGCCCTCATGCTGGTCCACATCCCAGCTACCAGGCACTGCACTCTGAGGTTATTTTGGATGTGTGATGCTCTCAAAACAGAGCACAGTCCTTGGGCAGACACCAGCAGTAACTGGGAAACAAAGCTGAAGACAATGTGCTTTTTTGGGTATTTATACACCAGAAAACGGGGGAGAGAAATCTGTGTGGCTGCCCTGCCCTGGGAAGGCACATCTGTCCCGTGCTGTCCCTGTGGATGCAGCTCCATTGGGAAATCCCCTTGATGCACAACAGTTACATTGCCTGCTCAGCCTTTGTTTTGCTTTGTGTTTTTGAGTGCAACAAGGAAGAGCCCAAAATTACTCACACAGGCAGAAATGTCACTATGGAAACAAGGAGACAGTTTAGCCTAGTTTGGCCAGTATTGACAGAGCTGCTCTAATAACCCAGAAGATGGTGCGACCCTGGCTGTCTGCAGAGAGCTCCTGAGGAACGCAAATCCTTAAATCTTATAAAATATCTCTGTATTGGGCCTAACAGACATTATAAACTCTTCCCTATTCTCACACGGCCTTCCCATGTCTAAAGGACTTTGGGAGCGCACGGATGGGACGAGACCTGAGCAGGCCTGGTGAAGACACCCTGTTTTCCTGTCCCAGCCTTCCCACTGGATCAGATGTGTCTCTCCATCAGTGTGTGCTTAGAAATCACATGGTGTTTACAGGCACAGAGCAGTTCAGGTTTGTTTTCTGGACTCAGGATGGAGAGTGTCCCGTGGCGCTTGTAAGCACAAACCACGCTCTGCTGGAGGATCAGCAGTGACTCCTGCCACAGCAAACACAGCTCGTGTGTACAGCATAACCAGTTCTGTCAACCCAAGTGAAAATAAGGTTATAAAAACAAGCTGGATGAAATCCTGCTGCTTGTGAGCCCTGGAGAGAGTGCACGTCCCCTTCTCCCTTCTCCCCGTGATTTATTTGCCTCCGTTTGCCTCAGTCCACGCAGAGAGCTTTCAGGAAGCTGCTGCTGTAACCATTTTTCTCTGCAGATGTGTTCTCTGTGGGGTCTTACCCTGTAGCCACTTGTGTGAAAGATGAGCATGAGGAATACATGGAGATGAGACCCTTCCTGCAGATCAGCACCAGCTCTCCCTGCCAGCACAGACTCTCACACCTCCTGTGGTATGAAACCAATTTAAGTTGAAAACACAATTAGAAGCAGTGATTTTGTAATGGCAGTGTTTTAAATACCTTCCAGACAACTCTGTACCCAGAGAGAAACTCAACATGGCATCCAAGTGGATGGTTCCCAAAAAAGAGTGAGTGAGAATAAGCTCCCAAGGACCCCCTTAGGGAAATTTTGGATAGTTATTCCTGCCAAAGGTGGGGAACATGCTCGGGGCTCCCACCAATCCCAGAGACCCTCAGCTTGAGCCAGTTTCCCTGTGGCAAACAAAGTAATGAGTCTGATTGAGATGGTTTCGCTGTTTTTTTTGCTTTGCGGAGGCAATTACTGGTAAAGAAGGAATAGAGAAGGAAAAGACAGATTTTAACAACCCTGGGCAGATCAAACCTCCTCTGTCCTAGAATACCAGAAGTGCTTGGTGGCCCCAGAGCTCCTGCAGGGAACCAGGACCAAACCTGCTCCCTGGGAAGTGTTTCCAGCAGTGCTGGGAGCTGCAGGGGAGAGCTCCAGGGGAGATGCTCTCACCTTAATCCCCGAGCCACACTCAGCTTTAGCTCAGCCTTTGAACACAAAACCTGCTCCAGTGCAGCCAGTCACCATCCTTGACTGAGCAGCAAGAGAAAGCAAAAACCTTCTGTTTTTTCAAGCCTTCCCCCAGCTCAGGTCAAAGTTAACTTGCAGGGACAATTTGTGTCACTCTCTCCATGGAAGCAGCAAAGCCAGTGCAGGGCTGGGAGCTGAATGTGGGGAGAGGAGAAAGAGACACACACACAGACGCACTCCCAGCCCAAATTTCCTTAGCATGCATTAGAGGATGCTTTCAGTACAACCAGGGAGCTGTGACCAAAGGTTGGCACCATTTCGGAAAGGCATGATTTCCTCAAAAAAAAAAAAAATCCTTTTTAAAGATAATTAATTGACCCATTTCAGCTTTTGCTTTTATTCTTTTTTATGAGCTATTTCCTCAGCCCATCATTCCTAATCTGTAACTGTGTCATCTTTTACGCAATCACGTTTCTTACAATAGGCATCTTAAAAGAAAATTAATCCTAAAAAGTCAAATCTATCCTGGTCCTTTCTGGGCTCGTGTTTCTGATCTGATCCACTTTTTCCATGCTGCTCAAAAGGAGTGGAAACAAATCTTCCTGCAAATCACTGCCTCCTTCAGCCTGTGATTCCTCTTACATGATTCATTTAGTTCTGTATAGGAAATAAAATGAGGTGAGATGATAATTTTTTTCCCGCTGAGGCAAGTTTATATTGGGACTTCTTGGAGTCCAGCACTTCTTACTCTTCTTACTCTCACTGTGGTACTACTAAAAACACACAGGAAAGTGAGCTGGGGAAGAAGAGCTGTGAAAAACGCGAGGGATCTGCCAGGTTTCTCCATGTTAGGAAACACACGGGTTTTGTCTCAGGCTGCTCTAGTAAACAGAATGTAAAAATGCAGAGTGAGAGATGGAATAATCTCCCATACACAATATAATTTCTGTGGGAGGAAGACGTCTGCACCCTTAGTTACACTGAACATGTTCTCCTTTGCCTGCATTGTGCTTTCGAGTCTCGAGTCTCTAAAAGATTCCCCGTGGAGAACATTGAAATGAAAGACTGAATCAAGAATGAATTAATTGTGCTCAGTCATTTTAATGCTCACGTTACCTGGTCCTTCGGAGCAGTGGGAAGAGCAGCTGCTGCTCTGCCCTGGCAGTTTCTGCTCCCTGCAGCCAGGGAAAAGCTGAGTGTTTGTTTTTAATGTTTATTTCAGCCCCCAGCATCTCGGGGAGCACGTGAAACGTTTGCTGATGCCAAAGTGGTCCCTGTCCTGGGATGAGCCTGGGCAAAATGCAGGGTCCTGCTGAGCTTTGTCAGGAGCATTTGCTCTCCCAAAGTCTTCTCTACTGCAGAGGCACTTCAAATTTAGCCAGGAAGGCTCTGGTGAAGGAGCATCACATACAAACTGGTATTTCAGCACTGATATGTCAGCTTTCAATCCTGTTTCAGCTCTCCAAGTCCCTTTACAGACTGGAGGTCACCCCGGCAGGATAACCAGGGCTGACACCAGTGACCCGACCAAGCTGCCCTCTAGTGACCCCTCCCATCCCACGGCAATGAAAGTTGGTGGCTTTAATTTAAGACCTAAATAGTGCTGTGACAGCTCCACTCCCCCTCTAAATATCATCCTCCCCAAGGCCAAGGCCCTTGCCACCAATTGGGGAAATTATTCCCCTTTGTTAGACACTTTGATGTGAGGCATGGATGCTGTGGCAGGCACCTGCTCCTCTTGGAGCACCATTTGGCTTCACACAGTGTTCTCTGGGCCTGGTTTGTGGCCAAGGAGCCAGTGGTAATGTCTTGGGTGCATGATGAGCCTCAGTGTGCCTCGTCCTGGGGAGAGACTGCAGTGTTCCTTGTCATCAGGTGTGGTGGGGAGCACTGTGTAAAACTGGATGTGAAAATAAGAATAGTCCCAAAAGGCTTGTGTCAGTATTTCTGCCCACTAAACCTGCCTACTTTTAATTTTGGGAGTGTTTCTGCTGTGCTGCTCTGAGCTTATCAGACCTTTCATTCAGCACAGGCTGTCTCGGACTAGTCCAGAAGTTACTGAGCACTCAGGATGTGCAGTGGGAGAGAAGGAGAGAGAAAAGATGTCTGGAACTTGGATACTCCCTGCAAAGAAGTGCTGTTTCAAAGCCACAGATCAAGTGCTCTTTGAATTTTCAAGGCTCACCTCCTCTTCCAAAGTGGCACAGTAAAGTCACCAACCCCTCAGAAGAGTCTTATGCCCGTTGACTTTACAGCACATTGGAGAACAATCCATAATGAACATAGATTATCAAAAAAGTCACAGAGATCAGCCTGAGTGAACATTTTGGCTCTGGATGCAGTGGTGCCAAGTCAGAAGACAAGCAGATACACACAGCTCAGCTTTTTCATAAGAGCACGCTTGAAATGGATGTCATCCCTATATATTTTTAGCTTTTAATGTGAAGTTTCACCCCTTTAAAATTAACTTCCCTTCTGACATATAATGATGTGATTGTTCATCACATCTTTGATTCTCCATTAGCTGTTGGAACTCAAGACTCTCTTTTCCTCTTTTTTGAGTGTGTCAATAACAAAGTTCAGCTTAAAAAAAAAAAAAGTTTGTCTTCATATGCATTTCCCATGCGTGTGTAAAACTCACAGGCAGCTCTGGAGCTGCCTCCTGATCTGAAAGCCCTCCCTGAGTTTTTATAAACTCTACAATACATCGCTGTCATTTCGTATTTAACAGCAGGTGCTATTAAAGGGCATAAAATATGTCAGCGTAACCCCCGGAGGAAATGGGAGAGGAGCATCTTGGTTGCAGAGCTTTGTGTGCAGCAGGAGAGTGACAAGTGGTGGGTGTTTGGTTCTGGCACGTTCTCCTGGCAGGCTCCTTGCCTTGAGGGGTGGAGAGTTATGGTACCACTCGTGTGGCACCAGCTCTTCGTATATGAATTGCAAATTCCAATCCTCCCTTTTTTTTTGGGGGGGT
>VXAD01010117.1:5972-41801 GCA_013399195.1 Dicrurus megarhynchus | reverse complement strand
TTTGGGGGGGGTGGGGGGGGAGTTTTTATTGAGGAAAAGGCAGGGCACTGCTTCTTGTTTAGCAAACAGATCTCCTGATGTTCCCAAGTGGGGAGGGAAAGGAAATCCCTAATGATACAGGAGTCATCAGTCATTGTCACACGGAATCAGCTGGGGTGTAAAGGCATCATTATCACATCAGCGTCATCCCTGGGCTCTGGGGAGAAGGTGGTGACAGACATTGTGACAAAGTCAGAGAATCCCAGAATGGTTTGGGTTGGAAGGGACCTTAAATCTCACCTCATTCCAACCCCCCTGCCATGGGCAGGGACACCTTCCACTAGACCAGGTGGAAGGTGTTGGAAGTCAGACCAATGATCTTTACAGCAACCTGGAAAACTTTTTCCCATGTAGTAAACCTGGAACAGAAAGAAGCAGGAAAAATTCCGAATTTAGATCCCATCTCTGAATTTCACTGGATCTGATATATCCCCAAGGCTCTGGGCTTGGCAGAGCAGAGGGTGCTGATATTACCTGCATTTCCTAAGTGGGGGATCTCTTCCTCTGCAGTTGCATTTCAAACATGCAACGAGATAAAAAAAATTCTCAATGATTCTGTACACATGTAGGTGTGTATGTAGAGATATAGATATAAATATATATTTATATGTGTATATTCATCCACCCCTACTGTGAATCTAGAGCACAACATCCTTCCAGCCCAAGTTTAGGTAAAGGTCACAAACCACCCTGGTTTTCATAGAATGGTTTGGGTTGGAAGACACCTCAAAGATCATCTACTTCCAAACTCCCTGCCACGGGCAGGGTCACCTTCCACTAGACCAGGTTGCTCAGAACTCCATCCAACCTGGCCTTGAACACTTGCAGGGATGGGGAAGTGTTCAAGTGTTCATTCCATCCTGGCAGCATCCAGCAAAGGAGGCTTTGTGCCTTCAGGAACCTTCTGCTACATCTGGGCTCTTGCTTGTACAGCACATGGAATGCAAGCTACAACCTAAAATACTCAGAGGAATTAAAAGCATAAAGGCTGTGGAGTTGTAAAGTGAAGGAAGGAAGACATTGGTTCACGGGTAAAAAGAAAGAAGGATTTATTTCCTGTTTCATTCTTATTACATCGTGGATAATGTCGGTGAAGACAAAATGCAAATGGCACCAGGAAGAACAGAAACTTCCCCTAAATCAGGGTTTCTCACCCTTTAAGGGAAGAGCAGCTCCCTAAATGAAACCTGTCATGATTTTGGTATAAGAACAAGACAGTGCAAAGGATGGCAAGAGATGTCAGTGTAGGTGGGGCATGGGGTGTTCTGAGAGCTCGGGAGAGGATGTGTGCTCTCGAGCCAAAAGGTTGTCAGGAGACAGGGATGAGGATCAGAGCAGCTGGAAACTGCTCAGGACTGGCAGGAGAACACTTTTCCTGCCTGCTGTGAATCCTGTCTCCTGTGCACAGCTTGAAGTAATACAAAGTAGGCTCTGGAGGAGATAAATTACATTATTAGCTGTTTCTGACTTACTGCCTCGCTCTGCATGGAGATTGCTCTCTTCCATGGATGGGGATTGGGAAGCATCACCCTAAAGAGGCTGGGACCACAGAGGGTCTGTGGGGTGTGGGTGGCAAAACCCACCCAACCTCAGTGTTACAAGAGCATAGATGTGTACACACACACACACAGAGGTATAAATGTGCACTTGGGCCTGCTAAAATGCAGAGAGTAAACCCTGTTACAGAACCATGTTTTCATGCTGTCTTGTGTTCTCAACATTTTACAGAGTACAACAACAAGAACAGGGAAGGAAACAGGGTTTTTTGCTCCGAGCAAAATAACTGCAGCTTTTGACATATATTTAGCTGGGAAAAGGCAGAGTGATATTAAAAAAATAATAAGAACAGAAAAGCAAAACCCCATTTTTCAAGTTAATTAAACAACCGTAGCAGCCCAAGTTCTTGGTAGACTCCTTTGAAATGCACGGAGTTATCGCTCTTGCTTTAAAGCTGACTGTAAAGCACATCCTTTATCTTTCCTCTCCCAGCCACCTGCTCTCTGTAGATGAGTCCAGCTGCAGCCCAAGGAATTGCAATAAAGCACTGCAAGTGGAGCAAGGCAGAGGAATGAGGATGACTCCACGTCACATGTCCAAGGATCTCCTGGCACAACGTAAGGAGTCAGTCACGGGGTACCCTGGGTGTTGGGTGCAGCTGTGTCCTCTGAAAGCCCCAAATATCTGCAGTGAATGTGGCCCTCAAATAAAAGGTGCCCCACTTTTACCTGTGCCAGGATGGGTCCAGAACTTGCTGGGGTGTTCACGACGGAAAAAAATGGCATTTTCACTGTCGTTTACCAAAGCGATCCGTTTACCGCAGTCTGTTTCATCTGAGGCTTTCCAGATGCTCCTGCTGTGCATTAATCACCGACAGAAACCCTGAGGATGGCTGGAAGATCTGTGTGCTGCTGAGGCAGGCAAAGAGAAAGAGCTGGTGCAGACAACTGGGAGGTTTTTTTTGCAACACGGCTTGGTTGCAGCCGTGCTGCAATTTTTAATGTGCTTGTGATTTAAGATTACAGAATTACAGAATGGTTTGGGGTTGGAAGGGACCTTAAAGATCATCTTGTTTCACCCCATGGGCAGGGACACCTTCTGCTATCCCAGCTCGCTCCAACCCTGGCCTTGGACACTCCCAGGGATCCAGGGGCAGCCACAGCTTCTCTGGGCGCCCTGTGCCAGGGCCTCAGCACCCTCACAGGGAAAAATCTCTTCCTGATATCCCATCTAAACCTGCTGTATGGGTTGTTTGCAGCAGTTTGCCTCAGAGAGCAGTGGGTGACACTGAGATGAGGGCGTTGGTGGGTGCCCAGCACGTCTGGGTGCTGCAGAGCAGCGTTTGAGGCCGCAGAGGTCGGGGTCCCAGAGGGAACGGGGCAGCGCAGGCCAGGAGCTCCCTCCTCCTCCCTGAAAAACAAGAGATCTTCCTAAAGACAGAGATTTCTTTCTCTTCCTCACAACTTGCAGCAGCACAGACAGCCAGGGCAGGGGGCTGGAAAGAGGGAAATCATTTGGGAGCTGGAGGAGGCGCAGGGAAGCCTGGCAAGGTCGGGGGGTGGATGTTTGGCAGGGCTGGGGCTGTGGGCAGGGCTCAGGGCTCAGGGCAGCCTTGCAAACCTGCCCTTTGTCCAGGTGGCTGAAACTGCGGCTTGGCAAGACAAAATCTGCATCTTCCAACTCCACTGAGCTCCGTGGAAGAAGGCCAGAGGCTTCCTGGCTGAGTGGATGCATATTCCTGGCCCATAAAATGTTTGGGGGGGGAATATGGGCTTGATAGTGTTTTTTATGCATGCTGGCAACAGGTTTTTTAATAGGGTCACTCCCCAGAATGGCTGTAATGGTATTTATATTGTAATGTATATTCTGGAGGAATAATTCGCTGGAAGTGTCACATTTATGGGAAAATCAATAACATTTTGAAAGTCCTTTAATGTTTTATGTCACATGTGCTGCTTAAGTAAAATAATGGGCTTCATCCTCATTTAGCAAGAATGATACCTTCATATTGAAAACCAATGTTTTAAAAAATTAATTTCCACATCAGATTTGAAGCTGGGTATTTAATATATAGATATTAAGGGGTTTGATTAATATCTTAGTTCCGCTGTTCATAGAGCAGTGCTATTAATAACGACAAGGAAAATGGAGGCATTCTTTCATGCAGGTTTTTTATGGGAAATTTTATTTGAAATTTTATCTTGGAACAACAGGCATTTCATACAAGAAAAAAAAAATATTGGTTAGTTTGCAGCCAGTAATCCCACCAAAAATCTCTTGCTCAGAAAGGTTTTGCTGAGCTAAGGGCTATTTCCTTCATCATTTCTCCAAGGAGGCAAGGGCAGCTCAGCAAATTCTGCTGAATGGAGCGTTGACAAGAGATGCAGATTGACATTACAGCCCAGAAAACGTCTACGAGCAGCTGTCACAGCATGTCCTTATTATCAAATCTCACATTCTATTGTCACCAAAACCTAGATGAAATCTTTATGGGCCTCCATGACAACATCTCTGTATCAAATGGGAGGTTCCTATTCCCACATCTAATGAGCCCTGAAACCCGACGATGGCCTCAGGCAGAACATGGCCCAAGCTGGATTTCAACAACATGGAATTTTGATAGAAATTTTGCTTTTTGGGTGGGAAGAAAGGCACATTTCTGTGCAAAGTGTCTTTGCAAATCACCAGAGGGGAGGGAGCTGGAGAGGGAGCTGGGGAGGGAGCTGAGCATGCTGGGCTACGTGCTGCTCTGGTGGTCAGAGGAGTATCAGGCACACAGCTGAGCACATGGCTCTTTAATTGGCTGCATAAATAACAATATAGGATCTGAGAAGGCAAACAGCTCAGCTGTGATCTGTGTCTCCCACAGAGCCCATCCCCGCCAAGCCACCGCTCCCGAGACGCCTCTTCCAAAGGTGGCAGAGCCCAAAACCCTCACTTGCCAAAAAAGTTTGAAACTGGCAGGAACCTCTCTCAAATCCCTTCTCCACAGCTGAATTCCCATATCCTCCCGGCAAGTGCCTCATGTGCTGTGAACATTTTATTGGCTCATTCCCTGGAGCAACCTACACACAGCTCCCGCCCATCCCCACTGGCTCCTGTGCCGTGGGGAAATGAGCCTGGAGGGAGCTGGAAACCCATACAAGCTCTCCATCAAGCCACAGCAGCAGTGTCCTGTCCAGTTAAGCAGAGGGAGCTGAACTTCCATGTGAGCAGAATGGGAAAATAGTAGAAAAATTACAAAGAAATCCTTTTTTTTTTTTTTTTTTTAATTTTTTTTTTTTTTTCCTTAAAATACATTTCTAGGCAATACTGGTTTCTTAAAATGTTTCTCTCTCAGATCTTCTCTTGCTGGACCATCCTGGCTTGCTGGATGCTGGAGATGCTGCTTGAGCAGCTTCTTCACAGGGCTGATGCAAGCCCAAATCCCACCAGCCCATCCTTTCCCTCCCTGGGGAGGGAGGCAGGCTCGGCAGCAGGATTGAGTAAAATGAGGATTTTCAGCCACACAGAGGTGATTGCAGCCAGAAGGGCCAGAGCAGAGATTTAATCAGGGCAATATGCTTTTAATTTGCTTTTTTTTCCTCCTTGTAACGGGCCCACTGAACAGCCTGGGAAGAGGAATAATTAATACATGAGGCCTGAGAGCAGCCTGGGTAGCAACTGCAGAAATTTCATTGAAAGCCAGGTTTAATTGTGCCTGCCAGCTCCCTTCCAGCAAACTGCTGCCACACCAAGTGCTTTGGAGGAAAAAAGGGGACCATTTGCTGAACAGCTTTGATGTTCTAGGCTTGCTCAGGCTGCCCTGGAGGGCATTTCGTAGAATCACAGGGTGGTTTGGGTTGGAAGGGACCTTCCAGATCATCTCATTCCACCCCCTGCCATGGCAGGGACACATTCAACTATCTCAGGGTGCTCCAAACCCCATCCAACCTGGCCTTGGACACTTCCAGGGATCCAGGGGCAGCCACAGCTTCTCTGGGCACCCTGTGCCAGGGCCTCCCCACCTTCACAGGGAGGAATTTCTTGCTGATATCTGATCTAATTGTTGGGTTTCTCTCTGTTGGGGAGCCACAGAGCTTCTCTGCCTCAATGTCTGAGATGAAAACTGGGATGAGATGCTGGGGAAGCATCCATGTGCCCTGAACCCAGAGCAGCACAAAAGCTTTAAAGCACAAAGAAAAGAATGAGCCAAGGTCTTTCCACAGGCTTAGAGGAAAAAGCTGATGTTGTTCTCGTCAGTCTTTTTGAAAACTAAACAGGACCGTTTTTCTGTAGAGCAGTGCTTTCTTTTTTGGTTGATGAAAATCTAGAAGGTTTTGAACTCCTTCAAAAAATACAAAATTCCCCATCTCCCTTTCTGCAAGCCAGGGTTACTGGATGCGCTCAAATGAGATTCACCAACGTCAGTCCTCTGATCTGTATTTTATGATGAATAAACTCACCTTCAAAACTCTCCTGGCTCTAGGCAAACCTGTAGGAAGAAAACAAATGAGCAAGAATTATTGCCTTTCCGGTAGTTGTGCCATCACTGACATGATATTTTATTAAAATTATGGCCTGTCAAAACTGCAGGTTGCCCTCCACCTGCCCCAGTAGTCCCTTCAGACTGTGCTATCAGAGCCCTTGGGAAGGGATCTCCCATTGCCCTGCCCACTCTGCATTTGCCCTGCAAATTCTGTAACTCTCTGGAGCATTTAAATCATGAAAGGGAAGAAGGAGGCCAGGAGCTTGTTGTGCTGCACAGAGAATATTGTTTTTCTTTGCACCATTTTCTTCAGATGCCAGGGAAGGCTCTTTGCTCCCCCTTCAATCCTTGTGTTTCATCAACTCTCTGCAGTTCTGCTGGAACAGAAATCGGCTCCCAGAAGACATTTTAACAGTAAATGGTCCCAAATTTCCTGGCAGGAACCTGTTACCAATAACAGAGCAGCTTTTAAGGCCACAGTGCAGGGTTGCAGCTTTAACTTAGGATGAAGCAGTGGTTGGGTGTGAGCGAATACAGCAGCAGCTCCAGGGCTGTGTGAGCACTGGCAGGAGGCACTGCAGGAGCTGCATTTCCCCTCTGATCCCGGAGAAAAGCAGAAGCTCCCTCCCAAGTCTTTAATTAACGCCTGGATAATGAGAAATCTCGGTGTGGAAACCCTCCAGTAGCACAGGGCAGAGTTAACACTCATCTCCCAGTGCTGGGTTCTGCCAGTGCTGGATCCTCCCAGCCCCACCACTGCCTGTTCCCAAAGCATTACAAGAATTGGCACACTGGAATTCCCACTCAAGGCATCCCCACCGGCCAGGCTGGCACCGTGCTGGTGCTTGGCTCCTGCTCCAGAGCTCAGACTGGGAGGGGAAGACCAGGACAGGGAGTTGTGCTGGCAACCTGGAGGCAGAAGCATCATCCAGGGAGGAAATGACATTCAGTGGTTAGTCGGGGGACGTGGTTCCAAATTCCTCTATAACTGACTGTGACAAATGTTCCTGGGTGGCAGCAGTTTTCCCCAACATCCTCGAGCCACTTTGTGAAGCATGCCCTGCTTCAGATGGGCATCAAAACCCAGAGCAAGGCTGACTGTCTGAGGCTTCTTCCCTGAAGAACTGGGAAATTGTAACAGCAAAGGAAATTACAGCAGAGACAAAAAAAAAAAAAATGCAATTTTTAAGCAAAATGTTGTTACCTGCAAAACCCAGGTGGGACCTTCCCTCCCCCAGCACTCCCACTGCAGGGTACAGTCTCCTGCTGCAACAATAATATGATTTTGTGTTCAAACAGAGCTTTTTAAAGGAGGAAATAGCTACTTTCCACCTTCAGGAGAAAATGGAGGTCATTTGTCCAGGGTCGCACGGTGAGGCTTGGCAGGGGCAGCAGCAGATGAGGGACATGGGCTGCCAGGTCCCCAGCCAGACTCTCGTCTCTCTCAGCCAAATTGCTGGTGACTCAGTAATTTTTTTCTCCATTTCCTTCTGAATCTCCAGCAGTTGTGAGCTGTGGGGCTGAGGGCAGTGTGATCCCCAGACCCAGAGTCTAATCAGGTTTTTCAGTTCCTAAATTCTCGGGTAGATTAGAAAGTAATTTTTGTTGTCATATTTAGGTTCATTAGTAGCCTGTCAGATAAATTATCTCTGATCTTGCTGATGACACTTGGTTGGGCTCCAGCTCCAAGCAAACCACAACGCTGCTGGTGGCTGTCTGTGCTATTCCCAGCCACTTGTCAGCAGGAGAAGAAAAATCATTACGAATTTTGTCACTGTCATTTGGTCCAGGTTGGACAAACTATGATGGAAACTGTACTGTCTCATGAAAACAGAGCCATTGACTGTAAGTGGCATTTGCAGGCTCTTCCCCTCTGTGCTCTCTAGAGCCATCTCTGAGTTGTTTCTGAGCAGCAGGGATTGGAGTTGGAAGGGCTGTCTACTGGCAAGCATGATCACCCTTCACCTGGGTGTGGGGGTTCCCATGGGAGACTGGATTTAAACTAAGAGAAGAGAGATTTAGATTAGATATTGGGAAGGAATTGTTCCCTGTGAGGGTGGCGAGGCCATGACACAGCTGTGGCAGGAGCTGTGGCTGCCCCATCCCTGGAAGTGTCCAAGGCCAGCTGGGATGGAGCTTGGAGCAACCTGGGAATAGTGGAAGGCATCCCTGCCCACAGCAGGGGTGGAATGGGATGAGCTTTAGAGTCCCTGCCAACCCAAACCATTCCATGCTTCCATCATTTAACCATCATTTAACCATCATTTTCCATCAATGTGTGGTTGCTCTGCCCAGCCACAGCCTTGGGAGCAGGGAGACAAAATGAGAGTCAGAAATGACCAGCTCCAAAGCCTTCTGCCTGTTAATTCATTCGCGGCCGATGAGTGACTTGTCGTTACAACCCGCTCACATTTTGAAGAGCATTTTGGCAGGTTTCCACCCCCTAATACCATATAGATAATTCTCTCACAATGTACCATAGATAATGCAATTAGCCTAGAGTTTCCATAGACATGTTTTATATTATCTACTTAAAATAATCCTGTTTCCTTGCTGTAATCGAATCTGGCTGTGACTTGGCGTGCCCTAAGGAAGACACATGGTTGAAGACAAGATAGAAATAATAAACACGGGGAGGATAGGTGCTGTGTCCTTGTTTTTTGATTGAGACACTTATGGATTTGGAGTAGATTCAGTGCTCTGTCTGGCTTGGGTGGTATATTTGTGTGACAGTGAATATTTTAACGGCGTTGCTGATCACAGAATCATGGAAATATTAAAGTTGGAAAAGCCCTCTGAGATCACTGAGTCCAACCATTAAGCTGACACTGCCAGCCCAGCACTAAACCATTTTCCTAAGCACCACATCCACACGTTGCTTGAACACCTCCAACCACCTCCCTGACACCCTGTTCCAATGCCTGACCAGCTGCTCAGGTGGAGAAATTTTTCTTCTCAAATTCAGGAAGATCAAAGCACGCTGCTGGAAGAGTGTGACAGAGCCCTTTAGTCAGTGCAGCACCTCATGGCTTTGGGAAGAGGGCAGTGGAACCTGTGGATCTGCAGGGTTAATCCTGCTGCAGAGGCATGCAGGGCCTGCCAAAATCTGTGAGAAAATAAGGTGGTGAACCAATGTTCATGGCCTCAACCATCACCTCTGCCTTCCTCTGGCATTCAGCTGGTCCCGCCGGTGTCCAAGGCGTGCAGAGTGGTGAGCACTCCAGCAAAGAGCATCCTTCAGCAGCTCCTTGGCACTGCCAGATCGCAGCTTTCCCTTCAGCTCAGCTGGCACCACGATAAACACGGCTCCACCACCCCCAAAGCACAGGAAGGGCCCAATGCAAAGCAAAACATGAACAGTTATTAGTATTGGAACGAGATTCAATGATATGATTAGCAGGTTAAATAAGGACTGATGGGGGTCATCCAGCTGCCAAGCTGGAAGTGTTTGCTGTGGAAAACACACATTCCCCACATTGCATATGCTGGAAGTCTGAGTGACCACGTGAAATGTCCTGTGCCATACCCAGGAGCTCCCAAGTGATGTGAAAAATTCCCCCATCTACATCACAAAAGAGGTTTGAGGGTTTTTATTCCTATATCATCCTTCAATGACCTGTGTGCTGCAAAATTGATTTCTATTTGGCTGAAAACCTGGATGGGCTTTCAGTATCTATCAAAACTTCCCAGTCCAACACCTGCCCTCTGCAACCACAGGCATCCATAGCTTTTTTTTTCCCCCCGTTGTCTTCAAAGCATCTTGTCATGGATGGGCAGGAAGCTCAGGAATTCAGATGATTTGTATGGAAAGCAAGAAAATCCCCTGGTTAAATATCAGACCAGATTCTGCCTTGCTTTTTCACGCACCTTCTGTACCCATCAGGGTACATCTCTGGTGGGGTCTCAGCTCAAATGCCCTCAGGTGGGGTTAGTGCCACAGCCCCTGTCCCCAAGGCAGGGGCTCCTTTTTGTGCCCAGAGCACTGAGCTCTATCAGTCAAAATCCTGGGAATGGGCACTCATTGCTCCTGCCCTGAGCCACGCAAGCCACAAATGTGCTTTCCTTGTAGATATGTATATTTTATAGGCAAACATTCAGCCTGCAAACTCCAAACATCCTTTAGATGTTGTCACAGCTGAAAAATCTGGTGGAAGTAGGAGATATAATACAAGAAGTGGTTTTGCCACAGTTTAAAGTCAGATTAGTCGATATAAATGGAGGCCCTGGTTGTGCTTGTAGCATCAGAGATGCATCATCTGTTCGAGCTTCTGAGTGCCTCTTGTTCAGCAAGGCACTGGAGCATGTGCTCAGCTGCAGGAACATGAATCCCACCCCTGCACTCTGTGGGATTCCTGGCTGTGCTTAGGGATGAAGACACCTGCAAAGTGGCTAAAGTACTCCAGGAGCAGGGATGGAGCATCGCATCAGCTTCCACTCTTTGCCACACTGGCTCTTTAAACAGTTTCTGTGGCTTTCAAGATGTTTGTGTGTGGTAGAGGAGGCTGAGTACCCAGCCCCACTGCCACCTCGCTGTCTCCAAAAGCCACATTTATCCCCCCCCCCATCTGATCAGGCTGATACCTGCCTTGGACCATGATTTCCACTTGAATTCCATCACTGGTTTTGGCTTCCCTAGGCTTCACTGTCTCAGTCCAAGTACACAATTTGTTCGACTCCCCTCGACTAGAAAGGTGTTTTCCCACTTTTATCTATCTCACGGAGATAAAAGAATATATACCATAAAAATAATTTCAGATTTAAACCCCTGCATTTATAATCCTTCCCATATCGCTGCTTTTTTTGTCTTAAAATTACTGTATCAGCACTGAACTGCAGCATCTCTAACCTGCGTGTGGATGAAGATGCAGGAAATCCAAAGCACATTATTAATACACAGCAATTTCCAAAGCATTAAAGGCAGACACATATTATGGCAAATGCTGTAAAGCAGCAGAAAAAAATCTAATAACGCGTAAAGGAAGAGAAGACCGTACTCCGGAAAGCTTTTTACAAGTTGAAGAAGGATGATGCAAAATCCAGTGGGCAGGAACATCTGGAGCTGAGGTAAATGGGGACACAGAAATGCTGCGCACAAATGCTGAGCGCATCCCTCGCACGTCTCGGTCACAGGTTAATTACTGGGGAAGGGGCGGCTTTGTTCTGCGGCTGTGAGAGGGTCCCAGCCCTTCTCCGCGTCCCAGCCAGCGCTGATGTCCCGAAGGCAGGCGCTAATGGCAGGATTTATCACTGCCATCACACTTCATTACCGCAGTTTAGTGCTTAATGGAGCGAGCAGAGGCTCCTCGCTCGCTGTGGCCCCCGGCTGCGGCTCCTGGGCGCTCGGATGGGCGACTTTAAGGGTTAATTTAATGAGCCCGGCAGTGTGACAGCGCTGCTTGTCCTCACTCATCGGGAAAACAGAGGCGTGGCAGCCCCGGGTGGGATGCCCAGAGCCCCAGAGTGACGGTAGAACCGCAGGTGTGGCATGCAGAATCCCAGAGAAAGGACAGCCCCGGATGGGATGCCCAGAGCCCCAGAGTGGTGGCAAAACCCCGGTGGGATGTGCAGAACCCCGGGTGGGATGTGCAGAACCCCAGGTGGGATGTGCAGAACCCCAGAGTGGTGGCAAAACCCCCGTGGGATGTGCAGAACTCCGGTGGGATGTGCAGGGTCTGGGATGAGATACAACCACTAACAATCCCTTCCTTTTCCTCCAACCTTCCTGGCCAAAGCCACGTTTCAGTTTGGTGTTTATCAATTTATGATTGGCAGGAAACAGATCTATATTTCTGATGAGATTCAAAATTTATTCTGCTCTCAGACGTGAACTTTGAAGTCTTGATATGAACTTCAGTCCTACAGATGCACATATGAATGGTCTTCATGTGGCAGTGGTTGGTCCTATGGAATTAAGCTCATCACATGCAGAGATGTTTCCAGAACTGAGCAGCCCCTTGTGAGGTCTCATGGCACAAAGGAGGCAAAATCTGGCCCCAAAAAAAAGGGAGCAGGAGCCCCACACGGCAGCCACAGCCCAAAGGGACCAGCACAGCCCCCGTCCTGCAGGTCTCTCTCTGCCCCAGCGGGAGGGACTGGAGGGTTTATGGCTCTTGCAAGCTTCTCTCTCATCAGGGCAAGTTTGTAAGAGTGTGTATAAATATGAACACCCTGTGATGAGCAGATTATGAAAGCATCTCCATTAAAAAGGAGAAGAATATACAAATGACTGAGCAAGCAATGAGCAGTCTGAAAAAGTAGAGGCAGCAGCCAAAAATCCCGCTGCACGAGGGTGTTTCAGATGCTGGTTGTCACACACAGCAACCCAGCCAGGTAATTTGCTGTCTTTAGAACTGAAACAACTTCATTTTTCTTGCTTGAAGCGTTATCTCGGTGCCAGCTGCTCTTGTAGTGCCTCTGTTTTGCCCTGCCTCCCATCAACCATGCTGCTCTGCTGTGGGGAGATGTCACTTTGAGAGATCCCACAATCTATTACTGCCCCAATTCATCCAAATTCTTCCAGACACTTCAGTTGTAGGATCGAAAAGAGCCTCAAATTTGGTATCCCAGTCACATAACACATGTTAAAGAGCTTGGAGAGTTAAGCCAGCTTCAGCTACCCTGCTTTAATTTTTTAAATGCCAAAGCTCCCCAGAAAGCATCCTTCAGAGGAGGATACCTACTTAAATCCTAAACACTCTGATAAAAATGCTATTTAAAACACTGGGACATATGAAAAAGAGGCACTTGAAAGTGAATAAAACATTCAGCAAAGTAATTGTGCACGCACATAAAACACTCACCCCGTGCACACTCCGCTGGTTTTGCATTCTAAGCTTCAAATGATGGCCCGTGAATTAATGTTGAATATAATGTGAAGGTTATGGAGTGAAATAAAATACAGTAACAAAAAAAACCCCCGAACTCTATAAATAAACCCTGCCTGCTGTCCTGAGCTGTCCCCCAAACACACGTTCTTGTTCCACCCATGAATTGTAGTACCCGATACACCATCCATCGGGGATTTAATTTCATTATTTCATCAAGGGAAGATCATAAAACCTGATTTTACAGCTACTGTAGAGAGGCTGAAAAGTGCCCAGAGAGGAGATGGAGTGCACTGTTATTCCTGATTGACTCGAGCCAGTTAGATTGATTTCATCAGGAGGAGAATATTTATTAACGTCTTCTCAGCCACTAAATAACCAGAATGACTTAGAGTCGGTGCCTGTGATACAGGAAGTCACCCAGATCCTCACCAGCACCCTGCCCTCCCCTGGACAGGCCTGGTGAGCCTGAGGAGTCTCTGTATCCCTCTGCAAGGGTGAGACGTTCATTTGTAGCACATTTAGCATAAAATGTCTCTGTATTTCCTGCCCCACCTTTGCACTCAGCCTCTTTTAGAGGCCACCTTGCGTATAAAACCAACTTTCGTCCATCTGCATCTTCACACTTAGTGGAAAAGGCTGGGTGAATCGCCTGGATGGCCCCAGATCTCATTTCAAAGGCATCTTCATAAAGATACTGAAATAAATGATGAAGAAAAGCCAGCCCAAACCAGCTCCAAATCCAGCTGCTGTTGAACCACTTGGGACATGCAGCTTAGGAACCTCAGCCATTTAAAAATAAAATCAGACATCTGATCTTTCTCTTCTTGATTTAAACCTCATGGCCATCACTTGTGCCTTTCTGCAGGCGCCCAGCTCGGATCCCAGAGGTGATGGATTGTCTGTCCCTGCTGTGAAGGGCAGCTCTGCTGCTCTAAACTAGAATTGTCCTCACCCAGCAGGTTTAAGCTGAACCTTTTTTCCTCTTCACCTTTGAAAATATTAAGTCTAACATTAATACAAGGTCTAATTTTTAGTCTTCTTGTTCCCTGCTTCCCAGATGCAAAGTGGGCTGGACCCCAGCAGGGGTCAGTGGGGCAGAGCTCAGCTTTCTCTCTTCTTTCAGTCTCCATAACCTCTCCGTGTTTCCAGCCTGCATTTCATTCCATGCCAATTGGCACACGACAGGGAGGTAGGGAGGGAATACCTTCCTCGGGCACACAGGGGATTTTGCCCTGCCCAGAACCTGCCAGTGCCTCAGTGCTGTCCTCTGCCCCGTGGGAAAGGCAGGATCACCTGCCTGCAGCTCCTGTGCTCCTATTCCTAAACTGAAGGATGAGTTTCTCTGGTGGGATGGCAGGAGGAGAGGCTTACAAGGATCACTGGCTGGTTTGATTTCCTCAAGGACCTGCCCTGAGAGGGCAGCAGGGCCACCCCGAGTCCTTCGGCTCCAAGCCAAGCCCGGGCACTGCCAGTCTTAGGGATTTCTGTAATGGTTTGCTTGACTCACAGACAGAAACTCTGCCAGAAATCCTATCAAAAAACCCTATTTTGTGTTGAGAAGTGGAGGCTCAGGGCGGTGTTACCAACCCAGTTCTAATTTAGAACCTCCTGATAAGCTGGTGCCACTTAAATGACCCATGCTCCAACGAGGTTCCATTGCTGTCTGCCCCTGCAGTTAATGTTTCCAAATATTTCTATATTTCCATCAATCACTGCGAGACTCCTTGTTTCTCTGAGCGTGCCATGTGCTGGAAGCATCCCCTCGAAGGGCTGCCAGGGCAAATTCAGAACCTAATCTTGTAATGAAAAAGTTTCAAAATGGCCTCAGGTTTGAATACATTAAAAATGAAGATAAAATTCTCGTTGGCATCTGAACCTGCTGAGTTGATCCCTGAGCCACACTGTGCCCACAGCTTGCCCTGGAACTTCTCTTTTATTTACAGAATCATAGAATGGTTTGGGGTGGAATGGGTTATCCCATTCCATCCCCCTGCCATGGGCAGGGCCACCTTCCACTGTCCCAGGCTGCTCCAAGCCCCGTCCAACCTGGCCTTGGACACTCCCAGGGATCCAGGGGCAGCCACAGCTTCTCTGGGCACCCTGTGCCAGGGCCTGCCCACCCTCAGAGGGAACAATTCCTTCCCAATATCCCATCCATCCCTGCCCTCTGGCACTGGGAAGCCATTCCCTGTGTCCTGTCCCTCCATGCCTTGTCCCCAGTCCCTCTCCAGCTCTCCTGGAGACCCTTTAGGCTCTGGAAGGGGCTCTGAGCTCTCCCTGGAGCCTTCCCTTCTCCAGGTGAGCACCCCCCAGCTCTCCCAGCCTGCACCCAGAGCAGAGGGGCTCCAGCCCTGGAGCAGCTCCGTGGAAGTGCAGATTATGGGGTGTAAATGAACCCTGAGCTCTAAACATGGACTGGGACCCCCAAAGCAAAGATTCTTATCTGGCTTTGGTGATTGGCAGCCCAGACTCCTCTGCTCTGAAGAGACCAAAGCTGAAACTCAGCTGCCAGATCATTAAACCAGATCAGTCTTTGATTCAGGTTTCCAGCCCATCCAGCCCCCTGCATCCCAGCTCTGCAGTGGATTCACTCTCCTGGTGCAGAGATGTATTTTTTTCTGGAATGAGCAGTCCTTCGGTACTAGTGTCTGGCACAGCCCTTCCCTCTGAGGGATGTGCTTCCCTCAGTAGCAGCACTACACAAAGAAGAGGGATCTCTGAGGAGAGCTATCAAAACCAGGAGGTCAGAAGGGAAGCAGAAGAGCTCAGGTACCCAAAAGCAGCCCAGGGCACGGCTTTGCATTGCATGACAGCTGCTAAGATTAAATTGTTCAGAGAAGAACAGCAAAAGCTTTTTCTTGTCTTTTTGTAGTTCTCCCTCCAGTACTATTTTAATCAGTTTGGCAGGAGAAATGTCCTCAAGGCATCTCTCACCAATTTATTTTCTGTACTGGTAAACATGTATGAAATGACAGATGTTCCTATGGAAACTCGAAACCCGTGGCCACTTGACAAGTCGTAGGAAATGAGGCCAGGGGCTTGTTACAAGTGATATGCTCATTACCTTGCCCGCGTGGAGAGAGCAGGAAATACCCACCTGGCTTGGTGAAAGAATTTCTGAGGACAGATGTGCTGCTGTCTGCAAAGCACGTGGAGATCCAGCATGGAGCAGCAGTGCCAGTGTGTTGTTTGGAGCTGGGCCCTGTTCCCTGTGAGGGCAGCAGCAAAGCTGGGGCCCAGAGGTGGTTTTCAAGATTTCCAAGTGCCTGACCTTGCTGTTTCAGCAACACTTAACATTGCACTCACATACACACACATATACACAAAAACCAATAAATAAGATTTAATCATTTTTTCCTGGTACTCGCACAGCTGCACTATTCTGGGAATCGTTTTATTGCAGCATTCAGGGGCAAATTATTCTTGTCAATAATTGCTGAGTGACAAGTGTGTTGTGTTTTCTCCTCCTGGATGTTTCCATCTCTCCCTTCCCTGTATTTAAGCACAGACCAGCACTTCTCACTTGCTGTTCCTCCGCACCGAGGGGCAGAGCTGTGACTCTTGTCTGACACTGCCAAGGGAGATGGACACCCAGGCTCTCTTCCCAAATAGGTTTCTGCCAGATTAAAGGATTCCATGGCTTGGGATTTGGTTGCTGTGAGATGAGCCAGCCCCGTGGATGGTTAGCCCAGAAACGGGGTGTTTATGTCACCAGACTGGGTGTCCCAGCCCTCAGAGTTCAACCAGGTTTTCCCCCTGTATAAATTCTGAGGCACCCATCCATCCCTGCAGCTGGTGCCCTCTTTCCTGGTCACTCCACATGGAGGTCAGCACTGGACTGTGGAGTTTGCATCCTCCCGTGCCTCTGACATGCTCAGGGTGCTGTGATGCCTCAGGGTTGGGTGTCTGGCCATGGCTGGGGTGGGAGATGCACAAAGTTCACTGGGTCAGAGGATGCCCTGAGCTGGAGGGACCCATAAGGACCATCAAAGTACAACTCCTAAGTTCAGTGCTTCTACCGAAATCTAAGCCCCGAAAATTGGGTGATGAGGGGAAAAAACCTTTGGCCTGTCACCAGGAATGTTTGATACCTGTGGGGATTAACAAATTGATTGTTTTCTGCTCCTGAAGATGGACCCCCAGTGCCCGCACCCACTGCTCTGCCTGGGGCAGCTGGGTCAGGGTGCAGAACCTCTCTCCCCTCTTTCTATTCCCTCCCTGATGAAGTCAGAGCAAGCTTTTCCCTTCATTTCCCCCTCTCTTCCCCATCAAGCAGGGCTGCAGAGGTTCAGGCTTTCCTTCCAGGCACAGGTAGGTGGTTTGTACCAGAAAGCCCAATATCCCCTGGAGCCCCATCCCTCCAAATCAAATTTTGCTCCTCACCAAGGTCTCGCTCTGCTCCCCATGTGCTGTCCTGCATTGCAGGCAATCCCATCAGTGCTCCTACTCAGACCTGCAGCTGAAATAAAATGCTTCTTTGTGCAGAAAACACTTTTCCCAGAGCTGGCCAGGGCACCCACCACGGAAGCAGTGGATAGGGATGGTCTCCCTGACGGACCACAGCCGCTCTCCCGATGCCCTCAGCCCTCGCTGGGGCTGGGCAGTGCTGGCTGGGGACAAAACACTCTGCTAGAGCTGCTGGAGAACACATTTTTCAAAGTCAGGGCTCAATCTGTTGGGGAGAAAAGCTCTTTGATCCGTTTTCCTGGCATTTGCAACAGAAATGCAGCACAAACCTATTCCTGTGGGAATTTTCTACTCGAGATACCAGGCTGTTTAAGATGAGCTGGGGCTAAGCTGCCTGGAGATCACCACGACAGAGGCAGCTCAGCTTTTCTTTGGGTCATAAAAATATTCTCAGGCACGATTTTGGGTCAGGAAAAGGTGTGGTAGAACAGGAAATAATCTCCAGCCTCTCTGTCCTGCCTGTAGGGGCTGCAGGGTGCCCTGTGCTGGAGGTATTACAAACCACCTCAAAAAAACCTTACTGCAATCCCCAATATTTTGGCTCCAGCTCTCACAGGAGTGACTGGCACACCTCACCCCTCATCCATCCTTTCCAGCAGCCCCTGCCTGCCATGAGAACAGCACCAATTTGATCCCGCTGCTCCTCAGTCTCTTGACCAACATAATTCCCAAATTACAGCCTTGGAAAAGATTTTGACATCCTCAGCAGGAGTTGGTGGTGGGGAATGAGGAGGAGATTGTGAGCTCAGCCCCCCCCAGCTGTAAATAGTTAATGAGGAAACTGCTAACGATGAGGTTAAACCTGGCTCTCACCTCGGGTGAGTTACTGTGAGCACTGAATTCCAGGGTCTAGGAAAGCTCCTTTTTGGGCTTCATGGACTGTTTTCTCTGCAAACAAGTTCTAAAATGTCTAAAAGTATTATCAGCAGATGTATGAAACTACCACGTCTGCTTAGCAAGCACAGGAAACTGTGATCCTTTAGGAGAAATCAACCCCTCCCCCCCAGTGCCACTCAAGCATCCCCGTGGCCCTGTGGGTTTATTGAGGTGAATATTGAGGTTGTGTGCAGCCACCTCGAGAAAAAGAGCCAATGTCACCTCTGAGTCCCCAGCAGGGACAGCTCAGGTGAGGCCCTGGAGGTTGTGTGAGATCCTCCCCAAGGGATGCAACCCACAGGGGAAGGTGACCCCGTGGAGGGAGCAGGGATGGGTGTGGCAAAACAAAATCCAGCCCCCATCATTTATTGTAAAGATGGGCTTCATCTCCCCTACGAGGCAGGAGGTGCCACTGGCTCCTCTGGGTGTCCCTCTCCCCTGGGGGATACGGCCAAGGGACCCCAGGGTGACACAGCCCCTTTCCACCTTCCTCTTACACCTGAAACCCTCCCTCTTGCCCAGCCAGGTTAACATTCCCCAGCTTCTCTCTCAGTTCTTGAATAATTAATACAGCTGGAAAATACGAGTTGTAGGTGTTTGTTTTCCTTCCCTGGGGACTGTTGTTGCTCCTTGTCATGGCTTTTCCCCCCAAGCTCTTTGTAAGTGCCTGCCTGCACATCCCTGAGGGACTGCTGAGGTGCTCCGGTGCTTCATTAGGGGCTTAATTACCTTGAATTGAAATTTGGCCTCATTTTCTATTTTTAACAGTAGCCCAAAATTAAGGCATCGCTTAAGGAAAACACAAAAAAACCCCCATTTTGGTTTCCTGCTGGAAACTGGAGGGGGATTGACTGAAACAAGCTGCTAAAGTGGGCTCAAAATTAGGGATAACTCACCTGTAGTGTCACTTCCTGACACTTGGAGCACAGCACCCATCCATCATCCCTGGTCCTGCCCCAGCATCGGGATCAAGCAGGCGACTGCACCCCACAGTAAAGCAGGTCTGGAGGACAAGCATCGCTGCTCCACGGGGAGTGGAGCCCTTCCCAATCACTCCTAGCAGCCAAATAACTTCTAAAAACACATTAGTGCTTCCTGGAGCAGAGCTGGAGCTGTATTTCTGTGTCATCTTCTCGGGTAATTGTCGCTTGTTTGGGCCTGTGGCGCCTTGGCAGCGAGGATGGGTAGGCAATAATGGAGCAGGTTATTAATTATGCTGCTTTATAAACTCTCCATCTTATCTACAAGCAGATCTTTACTCTGACGAGGAGCCCGTGCACGCAGGCACAGCCAGCTACAAGGTGTTATTAATTGTAGCACGTCCCTGTTTACAGAGATACAACCCCGCTTCCACCCAGAAATGGATTAAACGAGACCTCTGCCACAAGTGTGTGTGTGAAAAATGGACCTGAAATGAAATTCTTCACCAGGATGCTATTTTTAAGCCAGAATTGCATTTTCCCTCTACAGACACATCAGCCCCGCAGCAGGGGCGTTAGATTAAACTGCAAAATTTAAATAAATGACACTTTAAAAATGCCCCGGAGTCAGGCAGCTCCCGGAGATGAGATGTCTGCAGGGAGAGAGCGGCAGCGTGGTCGTGCTGTGGGCATCTCTCCTGGCTGGGGGAGCTGCTCTGCCCGGCCCAGCCCAGCTCCCAGAGCCCCACCCGACCCAGGGCAAAGCCTCTCCTTTCCCTGTGCATTGTTCAATTAATCCTTGCTCATCACAGAGCTGCTGGACAAGGTGGAAATTGGCTTTTCAGATGGCCATGGCTCCCATCCCTCTGGTCAGAAGTGACCCCAGCACGAGAGCTGGCAAAGCTCCCTCTGTCCCATTCTGCTGGTCTGGGAGCCCATTGGCATCGTTTTCCCTGCATAAATCCACAGGGGCTTTACTTCTGCTCTCTTCCATCAGCTGGGCTTTGCACAGGCTCAGAGATTTGGCTGAAATACGGGAAGGCCCTCAAGACACAGAGGGTGTAACACTGATAAACATCTTTGTGCTTATCAGCATTTTCCCAAGAAATGTTTCATCCTCCTTGGCAGGCAAAGTGTCCCTGTTTCCCCAAAATACCCAGGCTGCCCTCAGCCCCATCCTCCCCTCCTCGAGCTGTTGTGACAGCACAGACACCCATTTTTACAGAGCAACTCACCCTTGCTGATGTCAAATGTTGTTAAAATAATCTTCTTGGAAAGCTGCTTGATTTATGGTTACTTTTTACCGCTGGGCTTTTTTTTTTTTTTTTAAAGAAAATCAATCCTTTTGTATTTTCCCCTTTGAAAAATTCCTTCAGTAAATTTCCTCCTCTGAACTGCTGTGACAGAAACAACTTCCCTGCCCTTTCTGCTTTTTAAGAAATGAGAAAATCGGAGGCAATAAATGACAAACCTCCGAGCCTCATTGACAGAAACGGGATAGTTCAGAAAAACAAATATTATTTACAGCTATCACTGTTTTCCTACTTGCTTTCTGTTTTTCAGCCATGTCTCCTGAGCTGTGCTACATCTGTGGGATGGCATTTATGGCTTTTTTCTCACGTTGTTGGCAGGGACACGGGATGCCACCCCATGTCCCTGTGACAGCGTGGCAGCTCAAATCCCTGTTTCCTGGAGTGCACCAGGGGCTGCTCAGGAATTTCCCTGCTTGCTGCTGGAAGAACAGGCAAGTGGTTAACTGGGATCCCCAGCTGCTCCAGAGGCTGGAGGATGACTCAGTGCTTGCATCAGGCTATGAGAGTTCAATTGCTTTTGTCCTTGTAGGGAACTGGTGCTATCAGCCCAGCTTCTGCACATGACATGCAGTTCTTCAATCATTTTATGCAAAAGTTCACAGTAGGACAGTTTTATTTTTGGATACGGCAATGAGTGAAAGTGTGGCAGAAGGAGGCAGGATTTGGATGGAGGAAATCAGACAGGGCTCCACCCCACGTCTCTCCAGCTTGGGGAATTTTGGATTTGAGCGCTGACGCCTGTTTTCTGTGCACACAGCAGAGCTTTGGGACTGAGAGCCCAAAGAAGCATCGATAAAAACAACACTTAGGAGGCTTTTGGGAGAGCCACGTTTTTTTTCCAAACCCCTTCTAACACCCCTCTGGGTGTCACTGGAGAGGGAGGACCCCCGCCCTGTCCCTGCCAGCTCACACCAAGTGTGAGGTCACCCCAAATCCCACCAACAAAACACCCCTGCAGGGAGATGACTGCAAAACCTCAATCCAGCCAGGAGCTCTGCTGTCACCTCTACATCCATCAGATGCACCTTGTAGGAGGGGAGAAGGCCTGAGATTAGATTGCACTGCAATCTTCAAGAAAAACTGCTTTTTGATGACAAAAGTGATGAATTGCTGTCCGTTCTGGGAAGATCATATCCGTGTGTGGCAGTCGGAGCTGCTCAGTGCTCTGAGGCTGAGGGTGATGAATCAGCAGAGTGGGGCCTGGAACTCATCCAAGGGAGGGAAAAAAAATCTCTGTTTTGTATACATATCCACATACCTCCACACATGGGTATCTTGAGTCTGAAACCTGTTTTCTGCTGCCCAAAGAGCATCAGTTTTCCATTAAATACCCCGAGATTTCACCCACTCCCGCTCACGCCTTTGTTTGCACCCAGGACAGGATGTTACGAGGATGAGAAGGGAAGTTAATGACACCCCATATAATGAGGCTTCATTAATAAACTGTTACCTCAGTGACAGATTTTTCCCAGACTGTGACTGGTCTGAGTTGTTCAGGGCTTGGAGCAGCCTGGTCTGGTGGAATATGCCCAGGGTTGGAACAAGATGGGCTTTAAGGCCCCTTACAATTCCGTGGTTCTATCATTCTATAATTGTCTGATTTTACAAAAGCAGGTATGAAACACACAACCCCTTCCCCAGATATGTGGTTGAGATATTAATGGAGAAGAAATTGCCAATCTATTAAAAGACATCTGCTTTTAAAGATAAACCCAGCTCGCCTTGCTATTTCCAAGGTGACTCTTTTATTCCCAAGCCACCAGCTGAAAACTGCTTGGAGGCAGGCTGGGGGGGAAGCAGGAGGGATCATTCCTCCTCTGCCCCAGCTCTTTGTAGCTGCTCCCCTGGCCTGGGAAGAAAAGCTACTGCTCTGACATCTGCTAAAGCCTGGGCAGGTTTTCGTGCTGCTCCTCATTTACGGTGGTGTTTGGCCAGCAGCTCCAGGAGTGGCTCTGGCCACCTCGTGTTTGCTGTCTGGGCAGGCTGCCACGTGGGAAGGGGTCAGGATATGCAAAATCTCCTCCAGCATCGCTGCAACAGGTTGTGAAATACTGACAGCACCTGCAAGCTGTGCAAGACTGCGATCTGGCACGACACCGGCTTTTCTCTTCCCCAAACAGAGGGAAATACCAGCATTTAAAGCACTCAGAGCCTGCTGAGGTCTGCTGTCAGGGCCTTATGAAATGTCAGGTTTCTACACATCTTTACAATGGCCTTAAGTGTTGTCTGGAGGTTTTGGGTTGGTTTTAAGCCTGTCTTTGATCTCTTGGACAGAAATGGCCGGGAACATCTCCCAGAACATTGCAACCCAACTCATGGAGGAAACTCCTTCTCTGAATAGGATCTTAGAAATGGTTTGTGCTGGGCAGGACCTTAAAGATCATCTCATTCCACCCCCTGCCACGGGCAGGGACACCTTTCACTATCCCAGGTTGTTCCAAGCCCTGTCCAACCTGGCCTTGGACACTTGCAGGGATGGGGCAGCCATTCCCTTCAGTACACCAGGAAAATCACTGTCTTTGGAATGCAGTAAATCTGGATATGGGCTGTCTTTATAAGGCAGAGGTTTGGGTGGATAATTTATAAAGGATGGTAATAAAACAGACTGCTCAGTTTAGATCTTAATAAAACTGCAGCGCCTTTTGTCTGATTTTATGGACAAATTTTATTAACTTAGTACCTTTGTACCAGAGACGTCTGACAGGTTTCTTATGGCTGAGAGCTCTCCTGAGCAGCAACAGAAGATCAGAAACATTTAGTGCCCGACAGCAGGAGATCACAAACCCCTTGCACACCCATCCTCCTGCAGGTCGTCAGGGCTGTGATGGAGCTGCAGGCAGAGGGCAAATCACTGAACTATGGAATGGTTTGGGCTGGGAGGGACCTTAAAACTCATCCAGTCCCAGCTCCTGCTATGGGCAGGGACACCTTCCACTCTCCCAGGTTGCTCCAAGCCCCGTCCAGCCTGGCCTTGGACACTTCCAGGGATCCAGGAGCAGCCACAGCTTCTCTGGAGGAGCCACTGGCCTGGAGCCACCGCGGCTGCTGGCCAGGGCTGGCAGCACTCAGGGACAGCTGGTGCCGGGGAGCGCCGGGAATTAGGAATGGTTTGCTAACAAATCTCATTCCAAGCCATAATCAGCAGTGCTCAAGCGCCCATCCACAGCCTCCCTGTGTCCCACCCCCACACCTCACATCGGAGAGCGTTCCCCAGAAATGCAGGGGTGAGTCCTGGCTGTGTCGCTGGGACAGAGGGATATCCCTGCTGGAGGACTCACGGGGATGTGGGGTGTGGGAGGAGACCACGGCAGCTGTGGGTGGGAGCTCCTTGGGGACACCCCAAAAACAGCTCAGCCTGCGCTGCCCATCCCAGCTTCTCCCTCCAAGGGACAAAATCCAGGTGAGAGCAACACATCCCAGTGCACTGCCCTTCCTCATCCCAGCTGGTTCATGGATGTGTTTATCTGCTACTAATATTCCAAATTATTTGCATCTTCTCTAGGACTAGGCCCAGCTCCCCTTTGTGAGCGATCCACCACCCATTTGTGCCTGGCTCGTTCAGTTAATTTAGGTGAATTTCTGCGGTGCTGATTCTGACACTTGTGTGCAAGACCTTCCACCCTCCGCCATGGCCATGGGATGGGGGAAATGGCCTTGGGGAGCTTCCCCACCAGGAACAGCCGTGGGATTTAGGGTGTTTTCCTTGGAGAGCTTCATCCCCATGCATGACACAGCCCACATAAAGAGATCATCTCTGTGTTTTTCTCTGCTCTCTCCTGCAGGCAGGACAATGCCAGCAGACATGGGATGGTGCTGGGGTTTGATTGGGACCCAAACCCCATCCCAAGGCATCCCCACTGCTGAAGGACACAGCCAACATCCTCCTCCCTTGTACTCCAGGATTAAAAAAAGGGGAGTGGGGGGGGGAGAAAAAGGAAAGAGAGAGCAGCAGCATTCTCATTTTGTTGCCATAGCAGCCTTCTGGATTATTTAGACTGATAGCATTTGTAAAAATTCAACAAAGGGTAAAGGATCACTTGGAAATGGGAGCAGATGTAACAGTGCGTGCCATATGCCACTGGGAAAAAAATCTATTGGCAAAGGCAGCATCATCAGAACGAAAGCCTAACCCATATTGTGCCACGGAAAATGTCACTTTCTCTAGATTACAGGGTAGAGCTATAAAGCAGAGAAAATTCTGCTCACATATATAATTGCTGGAAGCACAGAGCCGCGGGGAGGTGGGCTCGCCTCCCCTCCAGGACTTGATGAACCGCCATGTGACACAAAGGAAAGGTTGTTAACATTAAAAATTAATTAACCCTCGCACGCAGCTTAATGGAACTCACTCCTGAGAAATCCTGCCCGCACAATGGATGAATTGTAAGGGGCTCTGCGAGCGGGGTGAGTAACAGAGCCCGTGGAAAGCCGCTGGCTTTACACCCTGAGCTGCTGCTGCTGCTGCTGCTGCTGCTGCAAGGGCTGCAATAATGACAGAGCCTCTCGGAGCACCAGATCAAACCCAAGAGCTGCTAAAGGGTCCAGAACATCTGATGGTGCTTAGGGGAGTTATCTTGAGCAGCTGTCCCAGCTCCAAGGAGGGAGGGGACTGGAGGCCAGAGGTGGTGAGGAGCTGGGAGGCTGTGGGTGAGGAGGGGCTGCTCCCCAGCAGCAGCCTCGTCCCATCGCTCCCGAAAAGCGTGGCCCAGTGGTCCTCATGAATCCAGCTAACACCAGAGCCATGCCAGAGAGGCACGTGAGGGCTCAGCTCAGGCCAGTACATCCAATTCGTGGATGGATGAGGTTGGACAGGGCTTGGAGCAACCTGGGATAGTGGAAGGTGTCCCTGCCCCTGCAGGGGGTTGGAATGAAAAGAGCTTTAAGGTCCTTTCCAACCCAAACTATTCTGTGATTCTCTGATTATACTTGGCAGGGTAGAAGCCTGGCAGGGGAAAGCTCTGGTCTCACCTCCAGAACCCTTCTGTGAAGCTCCCTGTAATGGGAGGAGGATAAGCAAGACCTCCCATTGCCACTCACCCAAGGCTGCATGGGGCTTAAAGGGCTCTTATTTATCAGATCCTCGTTATCAAAGGGGCTATTAAATGCCCAGACCTTCCTACAGCAGCCTGGGCAGCCATTCTGGCCATGCCCCCTTGCTGCTGCTGCTGCTGTGATTTTAAAATAAATAAATCAGAATGGCCACGTAATTATAGGAAATGAGGACACACATTAGGCTGGAGCAGCAGGGAATAATTATTTGCTGTCCTTCAGCACCCCAAAGCAAACAGGAGTGGAGGGAAGGCTTGCTGTGGGTAGGGATCCGTGCTGGGGCTGATCTCCCCAGCCCCAGGACGTGTTCCCCACCCTGGCACTGGCACAGGACCAAGCACTGGCAGCCAGGCACGGGAAGCAGTCACCAGAGCCGGGTGATTTGGCACAACCAGGAGAGCCAGAGCCACGTGCAGAGGGGAGGCAAGGACATGGCCAGAGGCACAGCAGGGGTGGAGATGGGGAATGGAGCTGAAATATTCCAAACTGGAGCACGCAGAGCCCCTGAGTCATCCCAAGGGCCGGCCCCCGCAGCTCCTCGGGTGCCCATGGGGGTGGGACATCACCAAAGCCAGACTGGAGGCCAGCAAAAATCACCTCGTCTGCAATTTCCAAGGAAAAAAAGTTGCTTTATTAAATTACCAGCCTGTGGAAAACGTATATCCTGTTCCTCTTGAGAGGAGAGAGACACATAAAAATTGGGCTCCTTTTGACAAGATACCTTCAGTGAGTGTAAATCACTCATGGGTTGATTAACTTCCCTTCTTAGGCAATTCTGCAAGTTAAATGACAAAGCTTCCTCTCCTCCTGAAGGCTTTTACTGAACTTGTAATGAATCCAGGTAAAATAATGTCTTTCTTTTTTATTACTATTATTATTACAGAGCCAAGGCAGCACGGCAGCGTTGCTGCCTGGGAGCTGTTTGTCATTGCTACAGGACACCTCTTGCTGTTTACCTGGTTTTCTCCTCAAATACCAGCAAATTAAAAAAAAAAAAAAATGGAAAGATAATTTCATCAACCATGACAAATGATGACATTTTGTGATGCATATGCAAAACAGCAAATGAGGCATTTGCTGATGCTCTTCCATTTACGACACAAAAGGGGTGGGTTGCTGGATATGGCCTCTGGCACCAGCACAGGAGGGAGAGGTGGATGGGGTTGCCAGAACCAAAATATGATAAAAATACCAGAAATCCCCAGAAAACTCAGAAATTCCCCAAACTGGCCACATCCAGTTTATATCTGTGATAGCAATGGCAACAAAATCCCACAGGGCTGGGAGCCAGGCAGCCCCCTGCCCATGGGATACTCATCTCCTGGCCCTGTCTTGGCTCCATCCTGCCCAGCTTCTCCCTGCTGAGCTGCTGAGGCACTGAAGATGAAGCTTTCCAGGCTGCTCAGGAACTATTTTAATTCCAGGCATAATTATTTGGAGCAGCAGTTATGTTCTTGGTGAAACTCAGAGACACCTCCCAAGGGATCACTGAGCACCCCGGGTTATCACCTGTGGCACTGGTGACCACCCCGGTGGCTGGGGGAGTTTTGGTCCCTTCGTGGCTGAAGGAGGAGGATGAACATCCCTGTTCCTGCCTCTGCACACCCTCATCCCAACTGCTGAACCTGTGTTTTCCCTTGGGAAGCTGCCCCAGGATGGAGGAACTCATTTCATCTCCTCGGCTTCACCTGCAGCATTTTTCCTGTGAAAACACCGTGGCACAACAAAAAAAAGTCTTGATGTGTGTGTTCTACTCACACCTTAAAATCTGCAATGTAAAATATAATCATCTTTAAGCCCACCTGCAGCAACATTTCCTGCATGCAGGGCAAAGAGCTGGGGCTGGGGCTGCTCCTTCCTGCAGAAATTCAGATAAAAGAGGGAAAAAAAAAATCCTGCAGCTTCCTACAGCAGGCTCGGGCAAAGCAGGGATGTGCTGTTAGCACAGAGGGGTGATCCTGTGAGCTGCTGGAATGTTTTCTTGGATTGACTGATAATAAATGCTGATTTCTTTGGGCTGTAGTAAAAGCAGGGACTGCAGTGAGGAGGGAAAGGGCAGCTCCTCAGCGAGGCTGGCAAAGCCTCTCACACCTCGCACAGAAAGTCCAAGTATCTCTGTGATAAGTTTGAAAAATGATGGAATACATCCTTAAAAATAAACTCTGTCAAGGAAAGCTGATAGCAATAAAGGAGTTATGAGAGGAGAGGAAATTTGCCATTCAGAGACAGATAACCTTGCAAATACTCAGTATTCCTGACACAGAAAGAACAGAACCGACACGCTCCCTGCTCTCCCGCCTATTCCAAAGAATCCGAGCTTTTCCACAAGCTGTGAAAAGGATCGTGCTTTATCTGCTCCTTCCCAGGTTCAGCTGAGGTTTCAGCAGGAGCTTGCTGAACCATCAGTGCCTGCAATTAACACTTGCAACTATTTTTACAGCGGGATCTGGGCTGGGTGTTGGAGAGCCCCCGGAGAGAGGCTCAGGCATGCACTGCGGCGAGCGCGGCTTTGGGAGGAACATTACCCTGGCTCCACAGGCTGCTCCCTTCCCTTCCATCCCCACAATGATCATGGACCCCTGGGGGAACCCTGAAAATCTCTGGTCTCAGCCTAATCCTTAGGGGGACCCCACTGGGCACCCTAAACCAAGGGCTCAGTGTGGTCCTCACTCCCTGCTGGGAGCACGGCCAAGTGCTGCTGCCCTCTGAACATCATCCTTGGGACTTCCCGAGCCTTGAGGTTGGAAATTTGTCATAAAAAGCTTCCAGGTGTTATTTGGGCTGCAAGGCAGCCAGCCTAGAAAGAAGAGGCTGGAGCCTGAGGGTTCTGCTGCAAGCTGGGGTGGGGTGGAAGGCTTTGGGCTGTGCAGATCTGAGCTCTCCTAGCAGAGAGTTTGGGAGCAAGAGAAAATTGTGTGCAGGATTGCTGTAGGAGGCTATGAGAAACTGTCCTGAGGAGGAAATGCTGATTTATTTTGTAGCAGAGTAAACCCAGTGTGGCTTCATGGAGCTCTCCAGCTTTACTCCAGGTCCCTCAGCCAGGACAGGCTGCCCACTGCAGGTACAAATGTGCCCTCTCATGACATGTCAGACACTTTCCCTAAGCAGAAAAAACCATCTGGCATTGGAAACTCTGGAGTGTTAATTCTGGAAGTGAATACACAACCTGAGACCATTTCTGGGGTACCCCAAGTCTCTGGTGCCACGGGGGTGATGGTGACCACGAAACCTGAGGTGATGTCCAGTGCTGTTACCCAGACTGAGGATGTGAAGAGCAGAATTTGAGTATTCAATTCCTGGCATGACCCAGGTGTAGATGGCAGGTCATGCTGTGGATCACTCATAGCCACAACAATGACATTTTTTGCCCCTTTCTTCATTGCAGGCTCTGCAGAGCCAATGACCACTCACCCTGCCCCAAAGGACACCTGCTGGAAAGCCACAGGCCTATCAGGAATAAGTAAAAAAGCTTTCAATACAGTTTTCTTTTTGGTATAAACCCAGGAGAAGCTACAGGGAGTGGAAGGAGGCAGGATGGGAGGCATGGAATGGGAGGGAGGTCTCAGGGCTGCCATGGGCATCACTGTCCCACAGGAAAGCTGCAGGCACCACCTCCAACTGATTTAATTTGGGGAGAAAAAGGGCTATATTTGTATTTGTGGCAGTATTTCACACCCCTTTGGTGGCAAGAAGGGGCTCCCTCTCCTCCCTCAGCAGCCTTATTCCCTGGCAGCCACGATCCAATGATTCTGCTTTTTAATCTGCCTGGGAGAAGGGGGATAATTAGTAACGAAGCACACGTGCTAAGAACATGCAATTACAACCATTGGGTTATAATTTATGTCTTATCCTTCTGTGCAAAGTAATTAATATAGTAAAAGATTATTTATACCTAAGTGAGTAGAAGGCAAAGTTAGCTCTGCTCAGCGATGGGACCCAGCTGAACAACCGTGCCCAAAAGTGGCTGGAGGCTGGAAACCCAGGCAGAGGCAGAGGAATTCCTGAAGGAAAGGAGCTGGTGTTTGGGAAAGCCTCCTCTTCTGGGTACTTTAAAGTGGAGGAAAAGAGAGACCTGGCTGGTCCTGCTCTGTCTTTCCTCTGCTCCCACTGCAGCACCTCTTTGGGGCAGGGGCTGCCCTGTGGGGTGGGTCTGACCCTGCTGAGGTTTTGGGTTTTATTTTAGGGTTGAGATTTATTAAAGAAGAATTTAGAGACTTTGCTCCCCATCCAGTAGCCACTTGTCCTTGTTTTCTGGCCACAAGCCTGGAGCAAGCAAGGCGAGGGCTGGCCCATCCAAAGGCTTCCAGCTGCCACCAGCAAGGAGGGGAAGGGCAGAGCGTGGGGCAGCAGGGACAGGGGATCTCAGCCAGCCACCAGTGCCACTGGGAGAGGGAACTGGGACCAGGAACCAGCTCTAAATACAGTCATGCCCATGCAAAAGCCTGAGCAAATTAGCAGGGACTAATTTTTTCCTGAGGATGCACAAGCAGTCGGGACCCTGCAGTTTAATGAGTTTTTTCCCCTCAGCTCTGGCCTGCAGCTGGTGCCCACCAGCATCAGTTCAACATGGACACTTTATTAAAAATCACTGCAAACTCCTGCCAGGTCACAGAAATAGGGAACTGTTAACCCTCAGCATCCCAGGGAAAGCTGCAACATGCCCAAGGAGCCCTGGCGTGAGGTTTCCTTGCCCTGTCCCTGCTGTTTCTGGAGCTGTAAGCACCAGGGACCGAGGATGAAGGCAGCAGGGATGAACAAAGCCCCTCCCCTGGCAGGACCCCCTTGGTCCAGGCTCAGAGGCAGATTTTGTGTGCCTTGGCTCTGTTTCCATGGCAATTTGCTTGGGAGCACCACTGCCGAGGGAGCATCCCCAAGGGATGCACCTGGGAGCAGAATGGGCTGCAGGGCTGGGCACAGGGCAAGGGTAGAGCTGCTGGTGGGCTTGTGCATGGGAAATGTGGGGAAAGAGCAGGGACTTGCACTTCCACTTCAATTTTTGACTTCGATTCAACTTTGACTTCAATTCAACTTCCAAACTGCTGCTCTTCTCCTGTGCTGTTGGGATTTACAGCCCCGTGTTCATCCCCAGCTCCCTCCTGGCTGGTCTCTAGCACAGCCACTCCCTTCTCCCACTCAGCAAGGAAGGATGAGGCACTGAAAGCCACCCAGCTCCGTGCAGTGCCTCTGCTCAGATGCTGCCCTGGGCTCGAGTGCTTCCCGACAGTTCTGGTGGCCATGGGAGGTGCTTGTCAGCAGATGCTCCTCACCGCTGCTCCCAGAAATTGTGTTATAAAGCACTGTAATGAAAAATGGATACAGAGAGGCCTCCAAACACCCTCTGCCAGCAAACACCTGCTCCGGGTTTCCTTCCTTCAGCCTCTTTTCAGAGGAGGCAGTGGTGAGAGAGTGGTGATGCTGCAGAGCATCAACCCCTTGAAGGAGCATCCCACGCCCCCAGAGCAGACCTGGGCTGGGTTCTGCTGCTTTACAGCTGAGCTCAGCACAGGGCAAGGTGCAACCTGTGGTGTGAAACCCCATTTTCATTCACAGCCCTGCCAGGAAGCTCATTAGTCTGCATTCTCCTGGAATAGACCCGTGGTGCAGCCCATGGGCTGTCAGCTCCCAGGGGTGAGCAGGGAGTAAATGACTCAGTGGTGCTCCTGCTGAGCAGCATCTTCCTGTCCATCATCCCCAGCTGGGCTTTTCCCATGTGGAAACCGGGGCAAAGCAATCAGCAAGCCTGGGATGAAGGAAGGGGCAGCAGAAACAGCTGATGTGCCCAGGACAGCCTGTCACTCCTGGTGATCAACACCATTGATAAACTCTCGGTGAATTGATCCAGAGGGAGAGGAAATCCCATCAGGTCTGTGGTTTAATGGCCCTGTTTTCACAGCTATGCTGAGATTGCTCAGACCCCAGTGGAACTGCTCCCCTCACTGCCCAGAACCACCCTGCAGGTGCAGAATCCAGAGCCAGCAGGTGTGGATTGGTGGCTGGGCCCAGCTTGGGCAGAGCACCCCACCCCGGATGGGGTTTGGTACCCAGCCACAGCCTCTGCTCCTGCATCCTCTGCTCTGACCAGCACATCCCCGTGCCCAAACATCCAGAAAACCACCGGGAAGGGAAAGATTTTGGAACACAGCCCCAGCTGGGAGTGCTGGTGGCACGGTGCCTTTGCAGCACTGCTGTTTGTCCTCCTGCCAGCGGCACCGAGAGCCTCCAAGAGGATTCTCCAAGGCCAGAGGCTGCAGATGCGAGGGCAAAAGCCAAGCAGCACTCTGAGCTGACAGCTATGCATCTGGCATCTGCTCTGAAGGAAGTAATTAACAGGAATAATCACCCAGCACGCTGGGGAGGGGGGCAGGGTTCATCATGGCCAGCTGATGCTGGACAGGGGGATGGTACCGCCTTCTCTGGGGGCAGCAACAGCAAAGGGAGCAAAAAACTCTGGAAAAGGAGAGAAAAGGAGGTTCCAGGCACAGCCTCAGGAGTTTCCCTCCACAGCAGGCACCGGGCAGCCTTTAGAGAAGAGATTAAATAATTCAGTGGTGGCCTGGCAGGGAAGCAGCACTGTCATGTTCTGAATCTTTCCCCTTGCAGAGCAGGGATCAGCTGCCCCAGCTCCTGGTGCGGTGACCAGGGCACTGGGAGTGAGATGGGGGAGAGGAAAAGTTCCCCTGTGGGATTGCTGGCTGTCCCCATCACTGTGAGCCCTGAAAGAGAGCAGGGCCAGGCCTGGCACTCATTACCTCCTGTCCCATGTGCTCTGCAGCACGGTGGCATCTCCCACGGCACCGGCCTTGCCATGTGGTCACAAAACCCCTCCTCGCCTGGCTGACACCTGCAACACCCACAGGGGAGCAGAAGAGTCCTAATAAAATGAAATGAAAGCACTTAAAGCATTCCTGGGAGCTTGCAGGCACCCCTGCTCCTTGCTGCCAGCCACACTGGGAGCAGGGCATGCTCCCCAAATGCCACCCCATGGGGGGACAGCATCAGGTACCAGCAGCAGGACCTGGGGTCCCGTGTGGGGACATGGAGCTTTCCGAGGCCCAGTGGGGAGTGGCAGCCACTCTGCTTCCTCAGCCTTGCCAAAAGACTTGCAGATGGATGTCAAAGGCATTTAAGTTTTAATTTTTTATGGTGTCTGACAGTTTATTTTTTAATTAAAGCTGCGCCGGTGCGGGAAGGGCTGGAGCTGTGGTTCCTGTGGCTGCACTGCCCCGGCAGGTGCTCGTGGTTGTGTTTCACCCACAGGTTGGGAAAAGAAGCAGGATGGCCTCTGGGGGCACAGCCCTTTCCTATTTACTTCAATAAAAACACTCAGAGTGCCAGCTGTACTGAGTCGGGTTCCCAAGAAAGAAGTGAGGAAACTACTCCAGGCTCCATCACCTCCAAGATACCAGATACAATTAGACATTAAACCCCAACTTTTGCACTCACAAAGGACATTACACACGGTGCACCCCTGGGATGGCCTTTCTAGTGCTTCTGGGGGGAAGTAGGATGAAAAATCAGCCCAGGGTGCAGGAGCTGCTGGCACATTTCTGGGAAAGAGAAACTGAAAAGCTCCTGTTTTGGGTGCACCAGCACATGGAAGTGGGGACTGGAGTGGTCACCCCTTGCTTTGCCTTTCACACCAGCCCTGCTCCCAGCCAGTCGCTAAAACCAGGCATGAAAGAGACTTAATTACATTAGCAAATGGCTCCCAGGAAATAATTAACTCTTTTATGGAAGTGACCTCATTAGGCACCATTAAATCGGGCAGAAAGGGAGCCATCTGGTGCCTCTGACATCACTGCTCCAGCAAGGGCTAGGATGCAGCCACATCCGCCTGGTGCTCCCAGGTTCACTCGGGGGTTATTTTCCTGTCCCTACAGCCTGATCCCAACACACGAGTCCACATCTGTGCTGAAAGACTCCTGAGTGACCAGCACAGGCACGGGACAGCCCGTGCCAGGGAAGTTCAGGACCAGGAGACGTGAGTCCTGCACAGACCTGCAGCACAGCAGCTTTGACAGAGGGAAGGTGGAACAACACGGATGAAATCCTGAAGGAGTCAGGGCTGCCTAGGCTGGGAACACATCTAAATCAATAACCAGGCAGCCCAGCATAAATGGAGATAATTAATTACCTCTCACTGCATTATTTATTATTGCAGGGATTTATCATTTTCTATAATGATTCATTATTTTCTGCTTGCTCCCTTCTGCTGCTCCTAATCCCTGGTGCTGAGTCAACTCCAGCCCTGGGCAAGTGTCTCAGCAGGGAAAAGCAACCCTGCAAAGCTGCTGGGAAAGCTGTTTGGTGTCCAGCACGCCAGCAGGTCATCGTGTTCCTGAGCCAGGGGGAATGAGCAGCCCCCTTTTTGGAGGGGGGGACTAACTGATGGTTGTGTCTGGCCTCGCTGGGTGATGAATGGCTCTCATGGGGGTGAAAAGAAGGGCTGCACCTGGCAGGGAGACAGAGCCCGTGCACCTTCTTCAAAAAATCTGAACCTGTATTTGTGGAAGAGTTGTTGAAACTGAAGGAGGAGGGTGGGCCGTGGGATAGGATGGGGCTGTGGGATGAGTCAGGACTGCAGGATGAGCCAAGCCTGGCTCTTAGCTGAAGGCAGGAGGCAGCAGACAGAGCAAATCGAGGGTCCTGATGCCCCTGCCTGGCTGCCAGCTCCACCAGCAGCCCAGGAAGCTGCAGGACATGGAGATGGAAATTACAGAGCAGCAGTGCCTAAGTGTGAGCATGAAGAAACACAGCTGGAAAGTGACTCTTGTTTTTCCCCATCTCCCATCACTGAGGCTGAAGTCGGCTGTGATTGTGTTTTACCAGAGAAAACAGCGATATCTGCCCTATTACCCGCCCGGCAGCTGCAGCGAGTAGCCCTGGGGGCTGGGAGCACTCTCCCTTTAACACAATAAATGCCATTTACTTCACCCAGCGCCCGGCACAGACGATATTTTCAGTTTCCCGGCTTGAAGCTGCTCCAGTCTCAGCTTCCACAGCAGGACCCAGCCGGTGCCTGTCCCTCATGGCCCCACAGGGAGCACCCAGCCAGTGGGGTTGGCCAAATCTGGGGTGCCCTGGGCTCAGCCCACTTCGGCACCCACAGCCTGCAAAGTCTTCCTCGCCTGGCCAGTCACTCTGCACTTAGAAAGACACTTTTAAGTTGGGATACAACGGGAAAAGCCTTTTGCAGGCAGCTGGGAATAAACTGGGCAATTTGATTGTTTTTCTCCAGGTACGTTGGTCCCCTGCGAGACGCAGCAGCTGATGCCAGGGCTGGTGGCTCATCCTGCTCCCCGAGCCCCGTGTCGGGAGCGGGGGCATCGGGAGAAGGGATGCGAACCAGCGGGGAGCAGGACACAGGGATGCTGACAAATACCACGGCGCTCAGGGCGTGAATTCTGCAGGGTGCAGCAGCCGGGGTGGCTGGCAGGAGAGCGGGTGGCTCCGCTGGCCCCGCTTCCCAGCGAGCTCCGGCAAGAGGCTCGGCAGCGCTGCCAGCGATTGCCATCTAGAGGTGTCTGGGGAAGCGCTGCCCTCGACCCTACAAACACAGCCCGAGCCGGCAGCAGCAGCACAGGGGACACGGGGGGCTCCTCCCGTGGCCGGGATGCCCCAGGACACCCCCCCGCCCCAGCACGGTGGCGCTGGGATGGCTATGTCGGGCCAGACCAGGAAAGAAAAGCTGATTGTGGCCGGGTTTGGCAGCCCCTGGGATAAAGGTTGGAAGGGGACCTTAAAGATCATCTAGTCCCAAACCCCCCCGTCCTGGGCAGGGACACCTTCCACTGTCCCAGGCTGCTCCAAGCCCCGTCCAGCCTGGCCTTGGACACTTCCAGGGATCCAGGGGCAGCCACAGCTTCTCTGGGCACCCTGTGCCAGGGCCTGCCCACCCTCACAGGGGAAGAATTCCTTCCCAATATCTAACCTAAATGTCTCCTCTTTTAATTTGTACCCCTTCCTCCTTGTCCCGTCACTACAGGACGCTGAGCCCAAGAGGCTGCACGGGGAAGAGACAAACTGGCGTGAGCCGGGCGATGCGGGCACAGCCTGTGGCACCCCCAGGGATGTTCTGTGCCCGTTCCCAAGCCATGGGCAGCCACTGAGTTTTCACATCTCTGCCCAGGGATGGGCGTGGGCTCTGCTTGGTGAGATGGTGAAGTGCAAAGATGCTCCAAAAAGGATTAGCTCACAAAGATGCCGCCCCCAGACCCACATCATTTCAGTATTGCATTGCTTGTAAAGGGTTTTTTTTGTGACAAAACTGGAAAAAATACCAGTTTATTTTGCCTCTGTCCTCTCGCAGCCTGTGCTGCCTCCGTTCTCAGGTTTTGATGTGCTCAACAAGAGACGGGTGCGGGGTGGGTTTG
>VXAD01010116.1:697647-726423 GCA_013399195.1 Dicrurus megarhynchus | reverse complement strand
TTTAAAGGCCATCTAGTCTAACCCCTCTGTCATGGACAGGTGTATCTTCAACTAGATCGGAGCCCTGTTCAACCTGATCTTGAATGTTTGTGAGGATGGGGCATCTACCGCTTCCCTGGGCAACGNCACAGGGGGTTCGGCTCCCCCGAGCCCGCTTTCTCCGATAGTGCCCCCCAGGCAGCTGAGGTCGCGTGCCCCGGGGTCGGGATGCAGGCAGTCTTGGAGTCGTGTTTTGGGTTGGAAGGGAATTTTAAAGGCCATCTAGTCTAACCCCTCTGTCATGGACAGGTGTATCTTCAACTAGATCGGAGCCCTGTTCAACCTGATCTTGAATGTTTGTGAGGATGGGGCATCTACCGCTTCCCTGGGCAACGTGTGCCCATGTTTCACCACCCTCATTGTAAAAAGCCTTTCTTCCTCATACTCTATATAAATCAATCCTTTTAGTTTTTAGGCCTTATCCTACCACAATAGGCCCTGCTAAAAAGTCTGTCCCCATCTTTCTTATAAGCCCCCTTAAAGTACTGAAATGCCACAGAAAAATCTCCCCAGAGCCAACTCCTCTTCAGTCCTTTTCCCTTTGCTGCAAGGGGCTTTGAAGCCTCGTTCTGAGAGCTAAGCAAGGGCTGTTTGGGGCCAGAAGGAAACAGTGGGTAGGTGGAAAGGAGCTGCACAGGTCCCAGAGGAGAAAAACATGATCTAGAAAGGAGCCTGAGCTGAGGATCCACCTTGGATGTCCTCCATGAGTTTGGGCAACTGAGAAACTCACTCTCCGAGGGCATCAATTGAGCCAGCACAACAGAACAGCCCATGGTGCTTCTCAGGGACAACATCCAGAGTCTCAGACAAGGAGGACTGGGACAGGCAACAGCACATGGGCCAAGAATGCAAGACTGGTTGCAGAGAAACTGCCAGTGAAATATTTAAGGGCAGAACCAGCCACCATGGGTAAGAAATGTCACCTGGCTGAAGTGCAGAAAGGATTAAACCCTCTCTAGGTACCCAGGTGTGGGGGGACACAACTCCTCAGCAAAGGTCACAGCTCAAACTTGCCCCACTGAAGCGTGCATGGGAAGAACCTGCCAGCCAGCAGTGGCCTTTCTTCTGATGCCTGAGAGACCTTTATTGAGTGTAAGAACAGTTCTTTACAATGCAGATTGACCCAGAACCTCCCCCCAAATGAGACAGGCTGTGAGCTCCCACCCCACCATAACTGCATTCGAGAACAGAGCCTGGGCCCCAGTTTCACACTTCCATGTGTATAAAAACCACCAAACTGTGAGCGAGCAAAAGCAAACACATTGGAATCAGTGAAAGTGCCTGTCCCACAGCTGGCTTTACGTCCATCTGCTGGGGAAGGGGCCAGGACTGGGTATTTCACAGCCAGGGAAAGGGGGTGCAGAGAGCAGAGGTCCAGGACAGCAAAAAGGCACAAGGCAAGGATCACCTCCTCCACCCCCAACTCCCAGAAAAGGGATGGGGGAGAGGGGCTATACCAGCAGCATCCATCCAGTTTTGGGATAGCCCTCCCAGGGATGTGTGAAAGGAGACACCCCAGTGCTGGGAGCAGCCCCTGCTCCCCAAAAAGTTACAACAGCATAAAAACAAAAACAAAGCAGCAAATGTTGAGGTCCTGGCAAGAGGTGTCCAAGGTAAAAACCATCCAGGGAGAGAAGTCCCAGGGAATACCTAGGGGAAAGAACCAGATTGAGACAGCGGACTCCAGCAGCACGTTCCACCCACACTTGCCACGCCGGTATCACAGCCACCCAGATCCTTCCTCCAAGGCTGCCTGGCCCCTCACCTCGCCTGGAGACAAGTTACTGCTTCCTCCTCCTACTTCTTGGCTGGCATAATAGGAGGAAGCTCCTCCTCATCCTCCTCAGACAAGTCATCGTCCTCCTCAAAGGAAGCATCTTCCCTGTGCACTGGGACACACAAATAACTGTCAGTCAGCAATTTATGTCTGTGCAAATACAACTGGCCCCCAAGACACCCCAAGAGCAGAGCAGCCCAAGGAGCACTGAAGCAGCTTTCACAGCAGCTAACAGTGGGAAATGAACAGCATCCCAGTTGGAAGGAGGTCTCAGAGGGGAATGGTGACAGCCAAACATGGAAAAAGGGGACAGTTTGAGACATCCAGACCCCTTTTCCCATGCAAGGCTTTAGGGCAGGGAAGGAATCCCTGCACTGAGATGGCCCCTGGGGAACCAGCACAAAGGAGGGACAGAGCATGCATGCCAGGTAGCACCCAGGGCACCTCCCAGCAGCTCCCTGGCCATTGTTGACACTGGAGCCCCTTCATAGCCCTCACTCCTCCCAAGCTTCTCCCCACCCTTCAGTCCTTACTGATCCTGTGCCAGCCGGCGAGGTGCACTGGGCCAGAGCCCGCTGCCAGGCGAAAGGTCACTGGAGGCTGCAGCTTGAAGTTGTCCAGACTCAGCTGCAAAGAGCAGAGATGGAGCTGAGTTAGGGGCAGAGGCAAAAAGCAGAATATTCTGTAGCTCTAGGCACCCGGCCCAGTTAAGCATGTCCATCTGAGGGCAGCCTGGCCCTGCAGCCAGGCCAAGGGTATTCAGGGCATTTGCCTGTGAGCTGCAGATTCTAGATCAGGATCTACAAACATCCAGAGCTGTCCTGTTCCCTGCAGCCGTCCACCCCTGAGTCTTTAAATCAGCCTCTTACCAAGGGCTGGCATGACAGCTTCAGATTTGCCACAGGCACAGCGATCTCTTGGTTCTCGTGGTTTCGCCCAACGACTTCCACCACATTGCACTCGTCCTTGGCACCATCTGTGAGGCAGACCTGGGTGGGAGTGGAGACTGTGAAAAACTGCTCTCCCAAGGGACATGGCAGGGACAGCTGAAGCTCTTCATGGGACAAGTAACCCACAGCAATGCTACCAGCCCAGATGTCATGCAAGGTGTGAGGATGCTGCTCCACAAAACAGGGAGAGCACTGAACCACCCTGTAGCAATTGTCCCCTGACTGCCTCAGAGTGGGCTCTGGGCCTTTCCCAGCTGTGACAGCAGTCACCTCAAGGGAGGGCACCTGGGCTGCATTTTCTGCTGATCTGATCCATGCTGGCAGGTTCTGTGCTCCCAGGATAGAAAACAATCCCGGGGAGAGCCAGGAATGAAGCCCTGCATGTCTGTGAGCTTGGGGAGCAGCAAGCCAGAGACCCAGCTCTGGTGAATCTGGTGTGAGGCTCCAGCAAGGTCAAATTCAAGGGAAAAATATTTTTTTTCACCACCTGCCTGGAGCATTCCCCTATTCAGCAGTCCCCTGCACCACAGGCTTTGCACAAGCACCTCTGTATGATGGATAAACCTGACCACTCTATGTCCTGCCCTGAGAGCAGCCAGTCCTGGGGCCTCAGTCAAGGGAGTTCCCTGATCCAGCCCAGCCAAGAAAGGAGGATGAGCCTGGAAAGGGGACTTAAGGATCTGGGTGACTACAGGAGAGAACAAGCAGAGTTAATTCACGTTTCTCTTACCACAGACAGCGCCAAAATGTGGTCAGAGTCATCTTCTTCATCCACCTGAAATGTGTAGGATTTGGTACTGGCAGTCAGCTCACAGCCTAGGAGGAGATCAAAAATCTGTAGCAGGCATTACACACCACCAATCACCATGGGCAAAGTGTTCTGAGGGGAAGCCCTGGCCAAGCATGCACATGGCATCCCTAAACCTCTTTATTTTCTCATGTGAGGAGCAGCATCAGGCCATCTGAGCTCCAGGGTCCCAGAAAACTACACACCCACCTCTGCACCATGCAGAGACAAAACCTGGTGTTCCCAAAGCAGGCTGCCACAAAGCAATGCCCACAAGCACCCAAGGTTCCCAAGCACTGGCAGGGCAAGGCTCTTCCACACCACTGTGGGAAACAGGCGGGAGCAGACAAAACAGGGACTCTGCTCCTGCCATCCCCAGTACAACTTTTTCTTGGATGGGAGTCTGCAAATAGAAACAGACACAGAATGCAAGACCTGAATGATGAGGCACAACCCAAGGGAGGATGCCAGGCCAAGCTGCAGGGAGCTGGAGTTCCTCAAGAGAAGTTTTGAGACATATTTTATTACATACTTCTTCAGACAGTTACAAAATCAAGGGAGATGCATAACTATGTCCTTAGTTCTTAGGATCAGGATTCAGCCAACCAAACGGAGGGACTAAACCGCCCTGGGTGCGTTTACTTATTGCAGGATGATTCACCAATGTGAGGCTGATCGGAAAAACGCAGAGCTGAGCCCTGCATACCAGTGCCGGCATATGCAAGGGAGAGGAATCGGCCTTCACGAACGCAGCCCAGGGCAGGACCTCTTTTTGCCCACGCTTATATATTCAACTCACCGAGGGGAGGACCAAACCCCAGGTGCATAAAAGGCCTGGGGAGCTGCAGCTCCGCTCTTCCCCCAGCGCAGCGTGCGCTGAGCCGCGCTGCCCGGCCCGGGCTGGGCGCTGTCCGCACACGCCTTGGCGAGCAGCGCAGGGCCGCGTGCGGCGGGGCTGCCCCGGCCCGGCCAAAACCCCGCCCAGAGAGGAGGGACACGGCTCCGCCGCCCCGCGACAGGCGCCCACGAAACGCTGACGTGCGAGCGCGGGGGATGAACCGGAGGAGCGGGAGAGGCCGGCGAGAGCTGGGGCTGCCAACCCACCGCCCCATTATTTTCCAGCCCTCTAAAGCCGCCAGAACACCAAGACCGCGCGCGGCTCCCCCCAAAATCGCCCCGGGACCCCCACCGTGTGCCCGCTCCCTCCCAAGCCCGATCATACACGTGTCTCTCCACACCGTCCTCCCCCCCGGCACGTTAATGCCCTCCACGTGTCTCTTCAGACCCCCACGCCCTCCCCATTACTCACCAAAGTCTCTTTCTGCCCCGTCTCTCTCCTGCCCCCTTATTTATTGCCCCAACGTGTCGCTCCTGTCCCGCAGTTCTCTCTTACCCTCCTACGTCTCCCTCTCATCCCCCCGCTGCCCATCCCGTGATTCACCTCCCCCATTCATCTATGCACCCGCTTGTGTCTCTCCCTCCCCCTTGCCCATGTCCCCGCTCCCCCGGCCCGGGGCCGCTCACCGAAGAGGACGCTGCCGGGGCAGGCGGGCCCGTGCGGCTCCATGAGGCGGCGGCGCTGGGAGCGGGTCTGGGAGCGGGGCGGGCCGTGCAGTGCCGTGCAGTGCCGTACCGAGCCGCCCCGCCCCGCGCCCGCCCCCGGGGACCGAACCAAAGAGTCCTGCAGCAGCGCCCCGCTGCCATTAACTCGGGCATTTCCTGCCTGTCCTGGGCCTTCAGCATTTACTGACCCCACCGCCGGCTGTGGAAACGCCACAGCGGAAAAAGGGCCCTTACTACGGGCTGCTCACCGATCGTCCTTCTCCTGGGCACTATTCCGGCCCACGGCAGCAGCCGTCCCAGCACTGCGGAGGAGATACACGGCACCTACAGAGCCAGGAGGCTGAGGGCATAAAGAGGGGTACACCGCGGGGACAGGAGGGTGACAAGGACGGAGGGAGGGCCACAACGGGAGGGACCTGTTCATCTCTATCCCTTTAAGCATGGGCAGAGCAGCGTGACCTGACACTGGGGACTGCGGCACAGGAGCATTTGAGCACAGAAGGCAACATCCTACTTCAAAATCTACGCAGGGAGGGGAGAGCCTGGACCGGCCTTTCAAAGCAGAAAGGGAAGCAGCCTGCTTGGTGCTGCAGAGGAGCAAATTAAAACAAACCCCACTAACAACGAGCTCACACTGCATTCTGGGGACGAACCTGGCTCTGCTCCCACCGCAGAGACCGCTGCCAGCCAGCCACTTGCTTTGCTCGAGCTGGAGTAGGTTCAAGAAAAACCTGACTGAAGAGGTTTGAAAAGCTGAACCAGTCCCAGAAAGCGGCAAGTGCTCGTGCAGCAATGGTTACACAAGCACACCCATGTGCTTCTCAGCAGCTGTTCCACGCAGCCACCTGACCCTACCTGACCTGTCTGCAGCCACCACCCTGGAGCAATGGAGGCAGGAGCATCCCTTAAAGGAAAAGAGTCTGGTGCAACATCAGAGCCCAATCCTGTTTCCCAGGCCAAGATGTGTTGTAGAGGCAAGTCTGTCATAACCTCGTGAAATAGGCTTCAAGAACACAGTCACCTACGTGCAACACATTACTCGTTTTAACAGAGAACATTTACTGGGCCAGGAGAAAATGCTAACTTCCCTGCTTAGTTTGTGTGTTACCCTGTTCTCCACACAGCACCGCTTCTGAACCACACCTGTGCACTTGTACAGCAGGTGGACAAACTCTTGTGAAGTGACCCTAGGAAAAAGCTGCTTTTCATACCCCTGGCCCATCCCTTTGCTTAGCTGTCATTCTAAGCAGGAAGCTACTTGCTTTAGGTATCTCAGCATTTATCTTCCCAAGTTAAATTTTGTGGATGTACAGCTGCCAACACCAAAACCAGACACCAGACACATACAGCTGATCCTGAGGGCATCCAACACTTACAGTGTGATGTAACATATGTTGCCGAACCACTTCCAGTTCTGGACCAGCTCATACACAAAATACACATTTAATTACATTCACTTCTCAATTTTTATTCTATTTCTCGCATGGTCTTCAAATACAGTTTTACAGGTCTTTTTCTGCTACAGATACTGTTGATCTAAAACAGATTAATGAAAGTGGCATTCCAACCTTAATGAAAATTCATAACCATGAAAGATATGTCAACATATCACTTTACAATCCTAGAATGATGGTATTGGCCTGACATTCCATAGGCTTAGACAATTAACTTCTATAATAATAACAAATTCATAGGAAGAGAAAATGTGGCAACTCCTTAAAAGCCAAGAAATAAGGCCACAAGCATCCTATGCTGTAATGTTATGCATCCAGATAAAATAAGTCGAGTCTGGTATCCATGAAGAAACAAAACTCTCCCACCTGGTAAATCAAGGTATCAGCTACTCAACATGCACTCAAAGCTGTATAAAAACTAGTGGCATTCAGCTCGGACTTAATGAAATCCCACAGCACAACCCCATACCTCTCTCTAAAAATGAAATGAACTTGTTTCAACTTAAATACTTCGCTACCGTATTAAAAATCATTCACATTCTGCAAAGGAAAAAAAAAAAAAAAACATCTTGCACATGACTGCACCAGAAGGCCAAACACAGCATCTCCTTACAGGTTGCAGAGAGCACTACTGCAGTCTTAATGCCATTCATTACAGGTTGCAAATCAACTTCTATGCAGCTGGAGGCTTGTAAGAGTAACCAAGCTTCCTTTGTGCACCACTGAAAAAACCCCAGGAAAATTTAAACATAGGATATAGACAGCTGATGGCAGCAGGTGGAAGTACTGCAAAGTGCATTACCATTGTCCAATCACCTGTCTGGGACACTGGGACCTCTGTGAAATACCATTTTCATAAATGATCCAACTACCTGACTACCAGGTCCCATACGATGCCAGTTCCATCCCATCACCAAGCACGTCCATCCTGGGTAAAAACATTAAACTCTTGGAACATTTAAAAGTAGATAACCATTTAAATAATGTGTAAAAATGTGCTTATTGTGGCATTTCTTATAGAAAAATTATTTGATACAAATGTGCAGGACTTGAAGACCCTGATTTAATCAAACTAGTACGAACAGGCTTTGAAACATGGTGACTCTTCCAAGGACAAATCCCAGCTGTGGGCCAGCTCTCTCTCCCTCTCACCATCTTTCATCCATAATCCCATGCGAACATTACCAAAATTAACGGGTTCAGCAAAGCATCCTGTGAATTGCTGTTTCAGTCCCAGGAGAATGATACCCTCAAGCAGTGACAAACTGCTATCTGAAGGAAGGGTCAGTTGGGATCTGCTCCCCTTTCCCAAGATGGTCAGTTCCTAGCCCTGGATATGAGGCACAATAAGAAAGGTCAGTGCTGAGGACAGACTTGTTCTCGATTGTGGTTTTAGGTTATTCAAAAGTGCCATCTTGGACCTATACCATTTCACTTTTCAAAAGAAAAAGTTACAAAAACTAGTAAACAAAAAATTAGTCAGCATACAGCTAAGTTTATATACACTGAGATTTACAAGTTTGTCATTAAGTGACTTCTGCCACAGACCACTGCACATTTGTCCCTAACAAAACACAAAGCTTGAACCAATGGTCATTAGACGTGACAACGGGTCATTGCTTTATCAACAAGCGTAAAGGTAGTAAAAAATAGAACTGTAACTACTTATCTTTAAAAATGCTGATTGACACAAGCAATCCCTCCTATTTCTGCAACATCCAGTTGCACATCCTGCTCTATGACAGAGAAAAAAAACCTGCAACTTTATAGGCATTCTGCCAGAGACCAATTTCCTGTTGACACTTGAACACAGAGAACTGTCATCAACCACAGCACCGATTGAGAGGGATTCCTCTGAGAAGCTATAGCCCATGCAAGATTCCTTGGCACTTCACACAGGACCAGGAGAGGACAAGGTTTCTCTTTGTTATAACAATGTTTTCAGCAGCATTATCCCCTTCCAACAAATTACAGTCTGAATGTGTGATGGGTGATTTTCGCATAGCCCCTTTTACCAAGCTGGCTTATTGCTGGCTTTGTGCAGTTAGACCATATGAAGATCCCCACCACTACCTGCCCAGCTGTTAAGGGTCTACAGTACTGGAACAGTTCACTGTCAAGAACTTCACAGGCTTCTTCCAAGGATAACAACATCCTTTGGAAATCCTTCCATTTTAGCAATTTCAAAACAACCCAGCTTGCTGTAAAATTCCAAGATTCTTTTATCATCTGGTCTCACTTCACAAAAAGCCCCACGGGAGCCTGAAGAAGGAAGAAAAGAAACAAAATACTGTAGGAGAAGAGTTACTGTAAAAAGAACAGACGTAAAATATTACTAGACTTCCCACCTATTTTAACAGGTAAATCAGTGATCCAATTCCACATGGAGCATAGTGCCCAAGAGTCCAGATTTATGGCAGCGTAGCTGACCGTCCCCTAACGGGACTGCACACTGCAGGCATCTCATCAGTCTGAACAAACCCTCTGCACGCCTTTCACTTTCACGCTTATGTGTGCCTTTCACTGCACATAAAAATATCTGATGCTGGCTCCAAAAACAGCATTACAAGAGGGCACCAAGCGGCACAAAGGAACTGTGAATGTGGGATATGCAGTCAGGGCAGGCAGCCAAGCGCTTCCCATGCTGCAGGTTTGGTAATTACCCATCAGTGCACACAGGCAAACATAAAAAAAGCATCATTACCAATGCCAGCAGGGAAAATATAGACTTTTGTGCAGTGTTCAAGATGTAAAGATGTCTGCTCTCAGTGCCAAATCGCTCCCTCAGTTCTGCCTATCTTCTAATTTGCAGGACTATGGCTAAAGTGAAAAGCAACCTTTTTCAAGGCAGCAGCAGAAGTTAGCTATTCAAAAGCTTTTGTAATTATTTACCCAAATCTTCCCTAGTTTGTCTTGCACCCTAGAACTGACAAGTAGTTAGGAAACAAGGAATTCTAAGTGCAAGAAACTTACCATTAGCCTTTAGAGAAGAAAGCAGGCAGGCCATCATACTTTTGGCCACACTTGGATCTGTCACTTTTTTGTGGATATCAATCTTTATCAAAGATGGGAAGTTAGCAAGGAACGATTCTGGCAATACTTCTTGTTCTTCATGGAAGCTTAGCATTATTTTCTGAAAAGAAAATGGGAAAGAGGTATTTAATAATTATCCAGCTTTTCATTTTCATTCATCTTTATCAGGGGAGACTGCTTTGCTCATGGAGTGTACCTCCAAACCAGCAGGCTTTTCAGCTACACCTCACTCTGATTACCACTTAGTTCCTCACCTGCTGAACTGCTGTCTGTACTCCAGACAAAAGGATTGGCTAGAAAAGTTTCTCAGACCATCAAAGGAGGCATGCAGAGCTCCTTCTCAGTGACCCATACCTCAAGTGAAAGAAAATATAAGCCAACACATAACCAATAGTTTGTGCAGATACTCTTTTTTTGCTTCTTTGCCTTTTTAATGGGCAATTTTAGGTTGCTCTGCACCATTTACAGCTGTCACACTCCACAAACAGCTCATAGATTTTCACACCAAAACCAAGTGTTCTTGAATTTGTTTTCCGTACTTAAACTGATGTGACTTTCAGTGCTCTACCTGCAGCATAGGGAAACTAATACTGCATCTTGTAGTAGAACAGAGCAAGGCCAATACTTTATTTTCAAAATGTAATTTTCTCTAGATGAAGGTGCTTTACATTTACTGCATTGATTACTACTAAAGTACACCTCTCATGGGTGTATTACAGCACATAGCTGTATCTGACTGACAATGAGTAATTTTACTGCCTCCTTCTGATACATCAGATCTTTAATACATACTCAAAGTCATCAGAAAGGTGCAAAAACTGAATTTCATGTGAGCTCAAAATGCAAGAGAAAAACAAAGACCCTCTTTGGAAAGACTTCAGCATGCAGTTCTGATCTCACAGGTTATACCAACCTCTGCCTCAGACAGCTCCTTGTCACTATTTGGTTTAGTATATTTTTCTTGCATGAAAGGGATCCAAGACATTTTGCATTTCTTAATGAAGGGAGTCACATCAACCGTTCCCAAAGCATAGCCACATATGCCATCCTCATCTTCTAATACGAAGCAGTAATCCAGGCTGAGAGTGAGCAGACCTCCAACTAACCTGCAAAAAAAAAAAAAAAAAGTACAAATTCAGTCAAAAGAAGGTCAGTTTGACCAAGCATGCCCTTCAGGTTACCATGGAGGAGACTCCAGGGTCAACCAAAGAAGTGAGTCCTCCAGTCATGGAATTAGTTCCAACAAAGCACTAATTGACTGATCAGCTATCAAAACTCAGCTATAAGCAACATCTGCACCTCAGGATTCCACAATTTAATTCCATACACACTGCTTTTCAGCTTTTGTCCTTAGTTGTTCTGCTGCCATTATTTCCTTGTTCGTTCATCATTTCTTTTGGGTATTATTTGATACTAGTTACACACCCTTTCTTAACTGCCTTCCTGTCACTCAGAGCAGACTCCCTATAAAATTCTATCTAAATTAAACACCCGAGACAAAAAAACCCCACTCTAAGCAGCTCATTTTATAGCTCAGATTTAACACTCCCCCCTTTTTTTTTTGAACTTCATCTATCATTGCTCATCCTTTTAAAAAGTTTGTACATGTACTTCAGAAAAAAACTTGAGGCACTTGGCTGAGAGTCTGTGCCTCAAAAACCCCTCAATTCTATCCTTAAGAACTACAGTAGGTCAGAAAGAATACTAGAGGTTAACTACAGACTATGGGCACTCATCATGATATAGTTTCACAAAATCTGAAATAAGATACTATGATGCACAGGTTTCATAATGCACAGATTTCAGCTAAATCTACTTTCTAACAGTATATAACAGGTGACCAGCACATCAAGTGAGACAACTGTCAGCAGACTCTTTAAGAAACCAAAACTCCAATTTCCTGAGAGTATATTATTTTATCTATCTATTTCAAACGTTCTTCGTATTCTTCCCACACACTTCTAAAAATTCAAATTAAATACAATGTCAGGACTTCATCCTTCAGAACCACCTCTGCAGGACACTCGTTCCTAATACATACTTGTCTCCAATTAAATCTGGTAAACTATGGAAGGGTTGATCAGCTCCATCAGCATACATTTCTCTGCAGATCTTATATACAGATGCCTAAGAAGAGAGAAGAGATGATTTCAACTTATCAGTCACATCCAAAATAGAGTATGTCATTAACAGCTACACTGTAACCTGGTACTGACAGGCACTGAGTCACCTGAGATCAAAAGTATCCATCTATGCAAAAGAATGGGCTTCTCTGAAAGTAACTCAAAGTTGCCTTCAAAAACATTGCAGTTAAGTTGAATGGCTGGGAAGGAAGGCTGGAGGTCAACCTCCTGCTCTTGTAACAGGTACTAAACACTCAGTGAAGACTAACACCATTGCTACAAAGTCCCTTTACAAAACCTCCGATGTTCAAGTAGGGCAACTCAACCTCTGCCAAGGACAGATAGATCCTGTGTGTTAAAAGGCTTTCACGTGACACTCTTTAAAAGAGCAAACTTGTATCAGTCACATCTTAAATAAGAAACTTTACTTTTTTTTTAAACAAAAATGCTTTGCATTTGACACTACTCTGTTCTCCTTTCATTAAAAGGAGAACTTCTCAGAAGAAATATTGTTGATGACTACATGCTTAGCCCAATTGCTAAGGTGGTATAGAAATATCAATTCCATTTTCCACAAAAGAACAAGTCAGCTTAGATCAAGTCCTGCAGGAAGGTTTGGAAAAGGCTGCTTTGCTGCTCCTGAGAACAGCACAGGACAGATCTGGCCTAAAAGTGGCAGGAAAGAGAAGCCTTCATGGGCCAGCCCTATGTGTCTGACTGGCTTCAAAGTTAGGTCTCATTTAAACTACTGCAAACTCAACCTAGAAACTCCTGTTTCATCTCAGAGTACCTACCAACACAAAATTTCAAGCTGCATTAACCCCTATATTGTTTAAACTGCATCCATACAGAGTTAACTAACTATTGGCTAATACCTCAGTTTCAAGTATTCTCCATGCCAAGCTAATAGGAAAGAAACTACAATACAGATCTGTTCAGGAAACAAAAAGGTAAAAAGCACTAATCAATAATGACTACCAAAATCTTCCTGGTTTTAAAGCATCAAACACTCCAAACCAAATTTGACAATTCTTTCAAAATCAGACCAAAAAGCTTTCAAGTGTAACTAAAATTATGAATGGCTGAACTATGATCACATTTTTCAGCTCCATTTTGAGATGCAGTATCAATGTTCTGCCTGTACAACTCTGCAAATACCAGCAGGTACCACAATAGCTACTGAGTGGAACAGGCATACACACCCATCCTCCACTGCATGTCTCCCTGCTGCAAGAATTCTTCTAACAGCTGTGAACAAATTTAACTTGCCTTTCATAAATAGAGAAGGCACTCACAGATTTAAAAGGGTGAGGGGGTGGGAGGCTGGGAATCAAGCTGTGGGTGTACATGTACTGTTGCACAGCATGTTGCTGAACCAGAGGCAAATCACTTAACCTCAGTTTTCCTGTGAGCTGGCATATGTGCCTTGTGCAAGCTATCAGGACACCTGCTTCGTTTGGGGAAGAAGTGACTCGGCAGTAACCACTGTTGCCACAACAGGAAGTGTATCACTAACAACAAAAGTGACAAGTGTCAAAAGCAGTTACCTCATCTTTAGGGAAGTAGGGTCGTATGGTGTACACCTTGGAAGTGGGTGTTAATGGAGGTGGTTGAAAAAAGAGGTCATTTGCCCCATCAATAGGCAGCAAACGCTGTGAAAACAAAATACTTAATATAACTGTATGAACAACAAAACTCATCACTCTTGGGTGTGCACTGCAGACTCCCAAATTAACATTTGCTACTTGCTACCCCAGAAGAAGGTGGGGTTGGTATGCTTTACAAATGCAAAGACCTTATTTGAATAGAAAATATCCAATTGGTGTTCTAAAATATGCAATTGAAACAGCACATTAAGAGTCTGTTAATCTTAACTGCTTTAAAATACTTTTTACCAATCATATCTACACTAAGAACACAGAATGTCAGGAGGAAAGGTTTGGTCTGAAGAGGGTTAACTGGCCAGAGGAGACGCTTTATCCCAAAAGCAATGCGCTGATTCAATTTGCTGCGCGCAGAGCACCTGTGAGGGGGGAAAAGTATAGCGCCTGAAAAATCCATGAACAAATCTGCACATGGTACAAACAGCGATTTAGGAATATTTGCCAATTGAATTCCTCGCAATAAAGCGCAGTACAGCGTTATTTCGAGAGGAACCAAAATTTGGATGACGATCCCTTTTGCTCATGGAATTCCCATTGGCAGACAAGCATGCGCGCATTGTGCAACTGCGGGCGCAGGTAAAAATGCTGTGCGACCTGCAAAGAAACAATGTGAAATGTACAACTAAAGCCGCTGCGCTTCGCATGCGCGTGGGACAGGCAGCATCTCCTTGAGAAATTACTGTAGAAAGGGGAGGAAAATTATTTTAAACCAAGCTGTAAGGCTAATGGGCTTTGGACCAGAAAGCCTTCGGCAGACCAATCCTTCCAGACCTCTGATGTGCAACAAAAGGTTTCTCATAAAACAAAGAAAATGTCATTCAGTTGTGAAGTCATATTGATACCTGGAACTCTCCTGCTAGACCACCTCTAAAGGCCCAGGGTTCTTGGTCTCCACTTAAGAACTGTGCTGAAGATTGACTACGACACCCTGTTGAGATCAGATCCAAGCGGAGAATGTTACGAGAAGGGGGATTTCCTGGGTGTCTTACATGTCCAAAAAGCTAACATACACTTGTGGAAAAAGCTCTCTAACTGAGCTAGAATCCAGGGCTTGGGGAGGGGGAGGGGCTGTAATAATGTATAATTTATAAAGATTTTGTGCTTGCGCACTAATTGCGGTATGTCAAATTTTTGACTACCTGTAACAGACAGGTGAGGCAATTCAGCTACACACTTCATTCTAGGCCAGAAGGCACAAGAATGGTGCCATGCACAACTATGTAAACTTCCCACACATTTTGTACACTTTTTTTCTGTATTTGTGTCAGAAACATTCATTTTGTCTATGAAAATATGACATCACGGAAGCTACGTGGCTTAATAGCTACTACCATAAATTTTAGATCAAACAAATGCCATTATCACAGCCCCTGAAAAAAAAATGGACCTTTCTGAAGTCACATTTTAGTACTGATTGTTTCTAATCTTGTCAGAAAACTAGGACTGGCAATATATGCAAACAGTCTGGAACAGATCAGGCAGCCAGGACAGTTGTATGAAACAGCATTCTTGCAAGAGACTACAGAGATTTACATAATCCAGGCCACACCTTTGCAATACTGCTAGCACATTAAAAAGCCAAGTAGTGTTAACTGGAATTAACTCACAATTTAAGTAATACACCTCGGCGGCCACTACTAGCTTTGCTTTTTGTGTCTTGATTTTTTCTTCCACAAGCATACTGGACGGACGAGGGACCCTGCTGTTCAACCAGCAGCAGCAGGCCCATTGCAGTTCTCAGCTTTAGTTTGCACTTACTTTAGAAAAGTAACTTCCATTGGCTGTTTGACTTTTAACACTGTTCTGCCAGCAAGGCACTGCAGCTTTCACCAAGTAACATAAATGACGGCTCTGGAGAGAGAAAAGCCAAGTGGTATCTGGAGTGGAGACCTCAATTACCCGCCTAGTTTTCTGACAAGAGGACCAGCGCAAACACTCTTTTCCTTTTGTGGACAGCAATCTACCTCCTGTTCAAGTAACAGTCTCAGATCAGTACAGACAAGTATGTTGTGCTAGTCAGAGAGTCCCAAAGTGTGCCAAGTTTGACATTTATGAGAGTTTAGGAATATAGGTTAAATACAAACTACCCTACGTATGGTAAATTTCAGAAACAATCCAAATACCAGAATTCAAATTTGGTTTACTCCCACATTTTAGAATTCTCACATAAGAAGATATCCTTCACAAAGAGATTTAGTCAATAACTTGGAAGACAGTATCTGTCTGTCCTTTGAGACTACAACTTAACTAGCACTTCCAATTATTACAGTAAAGAGCTGTGTGAATGAAGAGCTGTATAAATGAAAAACATAGTTAATGCCTTAGTCGCTGCGCAAATGTGACTTCAGTTCATGCCTGTTGTACATCTAATCTATCTGAGCTGCCTCACAGACAAAACCTTTCCATTTTAATTAATTAATGACGACGCGCTGTGAACATCTGGCGCTGTCCATCCAATAGCAGTAGAAACTTGTGCTGAGGATTCTCCCATCTGTACACAATGGGGAAGAAGACAATAGAAGTCATTAGTAATCCATAGTACTGTACAGCCACACTAATTTAAGGGACTGAATGCTAGCTGGACTTGGGAGGAGAGGTGAAGAAAGTGAACATCCAGTGGACCATTGAGCACACCACTGTGAAAACTAACTTGTTTGGATTTGTAATGTACTTGACTTTATATAAAGAGGTATTTTATCAAAGACCTTTACTCTGTATTTACACTAGTGATAAAACACAAGCTGAAGACAAAAATGGCCCCTCTCACAGAAGCACTGTTAGCATAAGAGTATTAAACTGTACATGTGAAAAACCCTGAATTTTTCAACTATCTAATACCAGTGTGAGTACTGGAACAGAACAGTGCCAAAGTTAACAGAGTTGGCGTATACTGAGTTGGCTTCCACTGTGAATTATTCCAAATATTTGATGCATTTAGAGACTTGAACCCAACTTTACAGGGACACTGATAACTGAAAACAATTTCAGCCGAATTTAGTACGTAGTCTGATAATTGTGAAATGCAGTCTGCATTGGGCCCTTGATGTTTACAGAGATTGCAAGAATCACTGTTCCCTTTGTAAAGCCTTGGCCTAGAGTTTTAAGCAGATTAAGTTATCAAGAAGAGAGCATTCTGTCTAGCTAAATAGACTATTCTAGCAAGAATAGTAAAGCGGGAGGAGTTGTGTTACACTTAAAAATGCACAAACTAAGGCTTTTAGAACAGCATGAGGTTGTTAGAGAAATGTTAAAATACTACAATGCTGCTGAGTTTTCCTCCCCCAGCAGTTTTCTTCTACATACTTTGAGTAAGGCAGTCTTAAAAGCTCTCTTTTTTATCAACTATATGTTTAGGCATCAGATATTTAATAAGCACAAAACACAGGAATTTGTTGGGCACAGACCAATTTGATGATTTAACAGTCTTCTCTGTCCCTGCTTAAATCTGGCAGTGTTTAGGAATATAATTTAAAGGCAATCCAAACACTAGGATTAGATGAAGGTTGTGTAATGGTTAGCCGCTGTGAGGTTTGTGACAGCTACAGAAAGTGTGACTTGAGACCATCAGCTTTGCTGTCTGCTGTGTATGTCAAGCAACTCCACAGCATATTCCTTACAGTTGGATTGAAACCTGAAAGTGAAATGAAGTCACTAGAATTACCCAGGCCATGCTGGTGCTATCTGCCAACTTAGGATCTCCCAAAAATCTTTCAGGAAAAAAACCAACAAAACAAAACAAAGAAGAAAGTGCCACACATTTAAAAAAAACCCAAAAAAAAACAAAACAAAAAAAAGCTGTTTCAAGATCATTTTAAGTCTCAGACTAAATCTGTCCAGAGAGTTCCACAATTTCCACTCATTACCAAAAAATTAAAAAAAAAAAAAATTAAAAAAAATCAGCAATTTGGAAAGTGTTTAAAGGAAATTATTTTGCACCAGAATAGCCTTATGCTAAAGCTCGCATGCGCACAGGGGCTGGGAGGATCACCTTCCTCATAGCCAGGCCCATTGAAAGGTCTGTTGAAGACAGCAATAACGTTATCAAGACAGAGCAAACAGCAGATGGCTGATGTGATCACATTTCGTAGTGTCATTTCCAATCATACAGCAGGGCATCCAAGGAGTTACATGGCATAGTCCAGTGTGCATTCAGTCAAGAGTAAGTTAAAGTCAACACTTACGTGTCAGATGAGATTCAAGTTTCATTAGCCCAAGAAGAAAATCAAGGTCTCCAATCTTAAGCATCCAGCAGACTTCACTTTTAATAGCAAAGCAAACTCACTGCAAGCATTGCTTCAAATAGCAAGACAGGAAAACCTTTAAAACAGGGTCAAACCAGACCCCCTGTCCAGGAAACCACATTTGCCTAATACTTCAGTTTTCCCCGTGGGCTAATTAAAAACACACATAAAAAATATGCTATCTGGGATTATAATGGCTCCCAATGCACCTACCTAACCACTGCACAAAAGATTTCACCATTGACATAATACTCTTGATATCCCAGACGTAGGAGTACATGTCATAAAGGATTGTCCTGTTGGCACAATTGGAGAGGCGAGTGAACATGCCCATCACCAAGCCGCACATCTCTTCAAACTTGGCTGCTCGGTTACGCCATTCTTCTATCTATGAAAAAGATCCACAAGATCAAACACAGGCTCCTAGGGACAAGAGGTACTCTAAATATGGAGGAAGACTGTACAGTTCATTACTTCATTTTACCAGGATGGACTGCCACACCACACATGACTCACAGATATTCTCTATGGCTATTAGAAGTGAGGCCAGTACAGTGAACATTGGTCAAACGCAGACACCAGACTGCCTTCATAGCTACCTGGCACTACAGGGCTTAAAACAGTAGATTCCACCGGAGTAATGAAAATTACTGTGACCTGTGATTCATTATACAGTACCCTCCAGGTCCTACAAAGTAGAACACCAGTCTTTATTACAGACAACAGACAAAATTGCTTGGGATTTTGACTTAAAAGGAGAGAAACAATATTTGCACTCACTTTTTCAGCATCCTTTCCTTTGCAATTAACGCTGACAACACTGCTATTTGCTCTGAGCCACTGGAATTCCCTCAGCATCTGTGCACCTTTGGGCCCATGTTCATAAGGAAGGTAAAACAAGTCAGCAAGAAGCTGTAAGTCCTCTAAAGTCACTGGTTCTACTGTGTAAAGAGGCTTTTCATTCGGCCCAGGCACAAAATGTTCTTTGTTAATTTGTTCATCAGTCTGCATAGGTGCAATGTCACTACCAGAGTCTTCCTGCATAGACATCTCTGGAGACTTTGACTCAACTATACTCTCCTTATCCGTATCCATTGGCTTCAGCTCCTCTGCCATCTTGGCTTCAGCAATATCTGTCAGTATCTGGTTTGCATTCTTGTCTGCATCATCTTGTTTTTCCACCACCATGTCCATTGGTTCCTCATCAGATTGCTTCTTCTCCTCCTCCTTGGCCAAGGCCGGTGAGTCACTGCTCGGCGCGCCCTGGCTCATGATGGGTTCCTGGTACACCGTGGTAACCACTGTTGCTGCATTTAAAGAGGATGGTGCCACCAGTGGCCCTACATCCCCTACAGGGGTTTTAGCACCACTGTGGGCCACTTGCCTACCTGAGAATAAGAACAAACAAGTTTAGTTTTTAATATCTGCCAACTAGCATTTAAATCAGCAAATCCTGCAAACAATGGATGATTTTGTTACCACAGCATCCCATCAGCACAGCTCCCTTTTGGTACTTTGCCTGTTCACTTCTGTCAATGTAATTCTAACTACTGACTTCGAGTTTTGCAAGTTTCCATTTCGCATAACTGGTAAGCAAACATAGGATGAAGAAAAAGTTAGGAAAATTAGTTAACATTTATGTGCTGCCAGCAGCATTTTCAACTATGTCATCAGAAAAAAAAGCTCTCAAAGTCACTATTTTTCCCTCTGCATCAATTGACTTGGTAAAGTTGTATTTGAATATAAAGGACAATTCATAATAAAAGGACTGATGCTTAAATATTCCTATTTCAAAAATGTCTTTAACCTGAGGGAAATTGAGACATTCAAAACCTTACTGGATACAGTCTTGGACAACCTGCTCTAATTCACCCTCCCTGAGCAAGGTCGTTAGACTTGAGATAGATCTCAAGAGGTCTCTTCCAACTTAAACTATACTTTGAAAATGGAGAAAGACTGACACCTTAATTACTGCTCTTCACCCAGCATTTCTGCTGCAGTTGAGTTTTAGAAAGATACAAAACTCTACAGCAGTTCAAAAGCATAAATGCACCAGAGCAGTCAGGAGAACCGGTTCTTCTATTCCATCACCAGTTACCACAGAAAGATGTTCCGATCACCTGAAACCCACATTAGAGAAAAACAGATTTTACCTCAGATCCCAAGCTCCCACTAGTACAAAATAGGTGTACAGTGCTGGAAGGAACTCAGCTGGTTTATGTAGACAAAAACTCAAGAAAGTAAAACTATCTTAAAACAACTGGAAGAACACAGAGTCTTCAGGACTAGAACTAGTGTTTACGACAGTCTACCATCAACCCGGGAAAAAAAAAACCTCTTTGCTTCTCAGGTTCCTCTGAAGTCTAGTAACAACTGGGACTAGCAAGATCCAGACCCTTTCCTGCCTTGCATCAGAAGTGCCAAAGGATAACACATCAAGATTTCTTCTGTGTATCAGTCAGAGCATTACAAGCACACTGCAGAACATCAAGCATTCTTACTTTTTTAAGGTTCCCCAATTACTGAGGTAGAAGATATTTCCAGCTGAAGCGTATGAATTGCCAGGATCTGTAAAATATCCTTAATCTAAACACAAATACTGAACATCTAACACCATTTTTGTACCAACCCCAGAATGATACCAAATCATACTCACTGCTGTATTGCTGAGGTACTCCAAATTCCTGCAACCATTCCGTTAAAGCCAGCTTGAGGGCCATTTGTGGGCTGTAGAGAACATCCGTTTCAATGTCTTCATCACTCCCCTCATTTTCCAACTTAATCTGGATCGAAACTGTGCTGTCTTCGGTATCAGCTACAGAGACAAATTTTAAAAAGCTATCATACAAGTTTAATTTAAAATAGCAAAAATAAAAGTCATGTCAGACGAGGCATTCGGTAACTCACAGGTTTACTTAAAAAAAGGACAAGTTACTAGAAAAGAAAGAAAATTATGGTCACCATCAATATCAGCACAGAAACCAGACACCCTGGCATTCAGGGTGTTTTCTGATCTGAACTGCTTCTATTCCAATGAAACCATATCCACGGACACACGTCAAATTTGGGCATTAAATTTGTTTTCCAAAAGTGTTAATTACATAACCACAGAAATCTCTCAAGACTACACAATTCTTTGATACCACGTGCTACAGATACGCCCCAGGAAGTCAGTAAACCAAGATCATTATCTTTCAGGCAACTGCCATTCACTTATGGGACAGAAAAGGCTAGGTGATCATAAGAAGAAAAAGTTGGTGAGGAAGAGATAAAATCATTAAAAACATCAAGAATTGGTATGATTTATATGGTTAAGCATAGATCCAGCAAACAGTTATGCATACTTACTCATCACCACATCTTTTCTCACTCCATTCATGTTAGACTTGTACCAGGTTGCAAGCGTGTGAATGGCAACATAATTGGCTTCAAATTCACAGTTTGGATTGGTCAGAACGCCCTTTAGTCGAGGGATGAGTTCAGTTGACCGACCCTTGTAAGGCCCAAGAAAAAGCCTCTTTTGATCATAATCATTAGCATGAATGTTATCCCAGATAACTGGTGCTCTCCTGATGATCTTAGAAACTTCTTCAATGGATTCTACCGGAATGTCTTTGGATACAACTTTCGGACCTAAGCAGGAAATAGGATAATCAGAGGGCTTTGCATATACTTGAAGATTCAATGCCCAAGTAGATGGACAGTTTATTTTACTAAATACTTACGAGAAAATACTTAACACCAACAAATTAAAAGAAATAAGCCATCAAACCAAACAATTTTTTACCTGTCCATAACACTTCAATTCCAGGGAGCAGCTTTTCTCCTACAGTCCGTAAATACGGTGACTGGGCAACATTTGGATAACAGAAAGTTCCACAGTACTCTGCACAGGAGAAGAGAATGTCACTGTTATCAGAAGGATGCACATGTGTGACAACATACCCAATTGTCCCACAAACACATTGAGAGAATACCACCCTTTGAAATGAGAAACATTTATAAAATTAATCAAGTAAGGCCCAATAGTCTAAAGTATAAATAAAAAGGCCATTATGAATGACACTTTGCATAAATATCAGAAACAAAAAGTAGAGAATTATTTTAAATTGCTCAAGTGTCAAAATTGGGAAAAATTCATCAAGTCCATAAATAGAAGGCCCTGTTACAGCAGACGGTATCAAAGAGAACGAGAACACCGCAAGACTCATTACGAAGTGCAAATACCTAAAAATATTAACATTGGAACACATGTCTCTAAAGTTAAGGTCTGCAACAGAACCAAACTACTACACTGTATGAGGATAAACTAAAAATAATTTTTTTATAAATAAAGCATTTCAGTTACTAGCGAAGTCAGCAATTTTATTTAAAAAAGGAACCAGGGACAGCAGTAAGCAGAGACTACTTCTACTTAAAAAAAAAATCTTAGAAATTAACAACGTGCTAATTCAAGAAGTAAAGATTTCAGTTCAAGTTAAAAAAAATAAATCTTCCTTTAGCCTAATTCTCAGTTCAAATTTCTTGAACTGTTCTGTCAAGCTGCCTTCTTTGCTTGGCATTGAGCCTTTCAGAAATGTATAGATTTGGAAAAATCTTTGCATACTTTTAAATAATCAAACCTTTCTTTATAAGTCAATTTCTTCAATCAACCCCAGAATACTCCTTAAGGCAGCTATTAAATATTAAACCAGCTTTTCAAACAGTAAGGTAACAGTCCCCCTCCTTTAAGGCTGAACCAAACAATTCTGCTCGTTTTACCTGTAGGACAGAAAAGGAATGTGTCTGGTTCTCCTAGATACTGATAAATTTCATTTGTGATTGAGACTTGAGCATGAGCAAAAGAACTGAAAACTTCTTTGTCTGCTGCACACATGTTGTGATCGATATCATCGAACAGCAGTGCAAAAGATCTGCAGCCAAACTGAGAAACCTAATACAAGAAACAAGAGCAAAATGTTTAATTTGTTAAATTACTATTGTTTCTTTTAATCAAACTGTAGAATTTTTAAATCTAATCTACTGTAAAGGGAACACCTATAAGAATGGGGATATAGTGGAGGCAAAACAGACTTTGGTTTCTATTCACAATGAATGCCTATCTCTGACCCTTAGCTCTGCTTCTCTCAAAGATTAGACCTTTAAAGACCTACAATCTGTTCCAGTTTTAACCATCCAAAGCTGATCTCAGAGGATGGACAGCTGGGAAAAAAGCTAATTCTGTAACAGCTCTTGGACAAAGGAGAGGAGTCAGTTAGGAGAACAAAGAAGATGTGCATGTCAGGTCTCCCCACACAGGCATTTATTGTGGGCAAGAGTTCTTGCTTTAGCAGCGCATCTTGGCTTCAAGACTCCGAAATACTCTGAAGACAAAAATAGCCTTCAGCATCCAATACAAGATGAGAATTTTTTTTTTAAATTTAAGTTATCACTGGCTACTTCCGCAACACAACCTGAACACATCCATCGGAATCATTCAGACACCCAAACTAACAGCAGTGCTGAAAAGGTTCAAGAAGCTGGTGAAAAGCTGCAAGAGAGCAGGGTATCGGAGCTTCCAAATTAAGCAGCACTGCAACTGTGCTAAGTTTGCGTCATCCTTACCTGGTCCAGCTTACGTTTCAATGTGGATACCTCTTTAGGATTGGAGAAAGTGATGTCAAGTCCAGGTGAGATTGCATAGATGAATTCTATTTCGTGTTCTCGTGCAGCTGATATTAGAGTCATTAGCTGCTCTGAAAATCAAATTAAAATAGTTCAGAAGGACTCAACAGTTTAAAAAATTCTCAGGTGTCATTTGAAGTATATTATAAAGTGCAGATGCCTCTTCTATCATAATTAGAAAAAAAATTGCTGAAATTTCTTGAAACTAACACAGCAAAGAATACCAAATTATTTGGAAGAGTTTTCAGCAATTATGCCAAAAGGAATACAACAACTGTCCTTGTATTCTCATTTTCCATGTTAAAAGTTCTATAAATAATTTTAAAATTCTCTTAATCTCAGTGCTGTGAGATAAATACGGATATAGACTGTTTCCACAGTATATACATCAACAATTCTAGAACTATTACTCACTTTTTCCACACATACTAACGGACAATTTATTGCAGTAATATCACCCTGTGTGACAGTGGTTCACATACTACTCATAGGACTGAAGCTTGGGCACACGAAAGAGCGGGGTTTAACATCACTATGCAGAAGTAGTGCTTTAAGAAACAAACCTGCAACTGAATCTTTCACAGAATGAATAAAGATAATTATTTTCAGCATATTTAACAATCTTTGTTGCTATTGGCTATTACCTTGCAGTATCCTTTAGACTGTTTTTCTGCAGTGATTCAAAGAGGCCTCCAAGAAGGATTATTTAATTTCAAGAGAGTATAATTTTTCCCCTCACCCAAGAAAAACTATAATCCCCTCAGTCTAATAAAGTATCATAAATCTCAAAAATGCCAGATGTGGATGAAACAACTCACACTAGCATGAACAGATCTTTTATGTTCTGACTAACTGGTCAAGAGCTGTTTTTCTAACAGGTACTCTCTTCATTGAGACAAGGACTTAATGAATCACATAAAAGGACATGCTATTTGCTCATCAATCTTTTTTTCCCTTTTCTGAAGCAAATAATTCCTACTTAAAAATACGGCCCAGATGTTCAACAGCCAGAGGAGTAAGTCTAAGCAACCTTTCCCTTGACAAAAAGAATCTTGTAAGACAAAGCCTTAAAAGCAGTTTCAGAAATAATCTGCAGTTATAGTTAAAAGAAGTAAATGCATGCTTGTTCCAAAGCTCCAATAAACACACCTGCAGGGTATTAAGAAGACATCTCCAGTCACCTTTGGGAAAGGCTACTGTGATTAAACACATGCAAGCATACATAGCAATAACCAATTCATTCAAAAATCTACTTAGAGAAAACACAGAGGAGAAATAAAAGCAATTACCCGCTTCCTCCACAGAGTACATTTCTCGCCAAAACATCCTGTGCTTGTAGTCGTCCTTTGGAGCATACAGGTATGTATTCAGTCCCCACTTCTGAAGCCTATAAACACAGGAAAAAAGCCTTTAAATAGCCTACAAATGCAGGAATTCTATGTTTTACTTCATCTTATTCTTTTACTTGATCTAATTTATTTTTTTGTTCACTGAACATTGCATTATACTATTAAGTCACCAAACTTGAAGCACAAGTTATATCAGACAAATTCGGTTTATGCAAGATGAAAAGGTGAATACAAATCTCCAAGAATACAGATATTAGGCAGAAAGTTGCTCTAGGTCAGAACAATAATTCTTTCCAGGCTTAAGTGGAAGATTATGATTACATTCCGATGGAATGTGCTGCAGTAAGAGGAAACATGACTTGCCTTCTAAAAAGTTCTTTCCTCTGCTCCATCACCCAAGGTCTTCCATAAAATCCTATGGGCAACAACGTTAGAATTAGCCAGTTAGATTATGCTTGCTCCATGAAACTTTGTATTACAACCCACCATATTCTTCCTCTTTTGCTACATAGTTAGCATTAGGAAAGTGTAACAACCTAAACTGATCTAAATTTAAAATGCAATTATAACTTGTTTTATTTCTTATGATCTAAGGTCTTATAATTTTGGCCACTGAAGCAATTAATTTTCAGAATACAAACTGTGTTCCTGAGCATATGCCCTTGACAAGTCAAGTCAGCATTATTATAGCAGCAGACTGAACAGTTATAACCTAATTAAACTACCACTCCAGACACCTACAAAATAGATTTGACTTTAAGGTGAACACTGAAGACACTTGAAAATATTTACCAGCTAAAAAATGCTTAACTGGTGGTGCAGACTAGAATTGATAAACACAGAATACATAAACACATACTGGAAGAGATGATGTGTAATTAGAAAAAAATGTGTGATTCAACAAAATGCTTAGGATTTCATTTCTTTTATTCTGTTTAATAGGCTTTTAATCAAAATTAAGTTGCAAACTGATATCCTACTTTATCATTTCCACATTTGACAAGCTAGTACTGCGTCTGTGAATAATCATATATAAAAGCATCTACACAAGTGATTTTAGAGTAGAGCACACTGAAAGTCATACAATTCCATGGAAACATAATACTTTAAAAAAGCACTTTCAATGCACTCTTAGTCAAGCCAACTCGCTTAGCCCTATGTGCAAACAGTTCAACCACAAGTGGGCACTTCAAAACAAAGCTTCAGCTTGCAGTCCGTGCAAAGACCAGAGACTAAAATAACATGAAATTTAATAAGCTCTTATTTTCAAACAGCATGGCCACTCAGTGATGAATGATACTACTAATACACAAAGCTCACACGTCCCCGTAGAACACCAGTTCAAATGGTAAATAGTATCTTCATTTCCAAAGCTATTCACCCTCGTAAATCTGTAAATGTTCAGTCTCATTGAGGTCAAAACCACCCTTCCACCTTTCTAAACTCCAAACTGATGCAACTGAAGCCATTTTTTATATATTGTATTTCAGTAACATGTTAAGTGTAAATGCTCTTTTAAGAAGCTTAAAGCAAGAGGCTCAAGTTTTAAGAATAATTCTCTCAAAGAGTGATCTCAAACTGCCTGGCACCACAATGTGGCAAAACTGAGCAACTACTTCTCCTCACAACTGCCCAGTGGCAACACAGAACAACAAGAGAGTCAAGAGGCCTGAAAACCTCCCAGTTTACTTCACCCAGAAGGAATTTCTTATTTTTACTTCAGTTTCCTAACTCTAACTGATGCTGCCCTGAGGAAGCTCAAGAACCCACAAGAGAAGTGAAATCCTGTGACACCTAATGAATATCCCCTATGCCTCATAACTCATTCACAAGACTTTTGCTTTACTTATGGTACTACTGTTTCAGACCTACAAGCCTAAAGCAGAGCACGGCCTACTATAGAAAGAAAGAAAATCAGTTACCAAAAACTAATTAAATAAGGCTGAACAGAACTGGCTAATCTGAAGTGATACTTTTTCATCTGTCAACATACTTCTTAGGTTACTACTGTCACCAGCTGATGACAGTTCTTGGATCTTTCTGTCCAACTAAAAAAATCGACTTGGTTTTGTATTACTCCCTCAGGACTGCGTGTCAGGTTAATACAAAGTCAACAGATCATGCCAAAATACCTCATCCCATTACCATGCTCTCCATCACTAAAAGCCAGGACATCCTAGAGGCAGTGCACCAAAGCTTTGCATTCAGCAATCTCTTAGACCTTATTACTCTGCAAAACAGTGAATTTGATAAGTGACATAAGCTCTTCACATTCTTAGAGTGCATACCCAGATTTGGCCAATTGCCCTCTGCCTTTTCTACCAAAGATCAAGATTCTCCATCTCAGTGCTTTCATCTCACTATACCTTAGTCTGTGTTAACCACTACACTATGTTTAAGTATTTATCTACACTTCTGAAGTTAATTCCTGTTTTTCTCTTAACTCTGTAATTCCCTTGAGTCACTAATGAGACAGATGTTTTCACTCACTACCGTTTACCTCATTCACCACAAGTTTGTTTTTCTGTTGGTGGTGGTTTTTTGTTTGCCTTTTTTTTTAAACACTCCCCTATTCCTTTTTATCCCTGTACACATATTATTGTTAGACTGGTAACTCCTAACCAGTGTTTGACGGCTTCATGGGGCAGAGGCCATTTTCTTGCTTTGTTTTGTGCACAGTACACTCAAGAACACCTGCAACAAAATATATGCTGAGGCAACCAACAATGTAACTAACATGACAAGAAAAATTATTATGGCATTCTCAGTGGTTCCAACAGAAACCTGGACGAACAAGTGATGCTCCAGGTGTATCAGCAGGAACATGAGAAAACATGCTGTTACAATCTGTGTTTCTGTTCACTGTTACCTGTCTCCAAAGCCTTCAATTTGGCATCTCCCTTCATAGAATTAAGTCTATTAGCAAAAGAAAGGCATTTTTCTCCACATTGACTGTATTTAAACCCTACCAAATGCTAAAAAGAAAGGCACCAACTGGGCCTAATTCACCTCTCACAGTGATATTTACAGTAGCCAAATGGTCTTTTAACTTAAGATATGAACAGAAAACAGTCTGCAAAGCAATGCAGATACTGACTTTGATAAACTGTCTGTTCCCCTCTCCATTCCATCTGTTAATCGTTTTGTTTTCCTACTGGAAAATCATCATGGGTAAAGAAATAATAAGAGATCACAGGAAATAAACAATTTAAAACCAACTGTTACACTGGGAATAAATCACTTTTCCTGCTGGCTTTCAACCACCTTAACTGATCTGTCAGAAACGCATTACTGAGAATTGCAAAACGTCCCTTTATTCTGCAGCTTCAGCAACAATTTAAACCTTTTAATGCAGCAACTATGCTAAAAGACAGAGGACTGTTCTACAATTAAAACGATAAGCTATAACACTTTAGAGAACAAGGTACGTTTAATATTAATTACAGAGCAGATATCTACGGAAACACCTATTCCCTACTCAGGAGTGAATGTGAGTCTCTGGTGTGCAGGAAGAGCACGTACAGCCGAGATAACCGCGCGGTAGCTGAGCTCTCTCCTACTTCCCCCTTTAGACACGTACGAGCAAGCGAGCCCCAGCCTCTCTGAGGAATCATCGGCGCGCTGGGGTGCCAGGCTTGCCCTCGCCCCGCCGCACAGCTGCCATCAAAGGGCGCTCCCCGCTCCAGCACAAGCCCCGGGGGCAGAAGCCCCGCCCGGGAGCCGCGGCTCCTCCCCACCCTGGCGGAGTCCCGGCCAAGAACCGCACGCCACCTCCCCGCTGAGCGGGCTCCTCCGGGCGGGGGAGGAGAGAAGACAGGGAAGCAAAGCCAGCTGGGACCAGCCCACCCCCGGCCTCCCGCGGATACCAAACCCCCCGTTCTCCCGCACCCCTTGTCTCCCAGGGGAGACCCCCTCCGAGAGCTTTCACCTTCGACGACTCCGCAGAGGAAGCGGCGGGAGCCCAGCGCGGTCTCCGTCTCGGTGTCGGTCTCCTCACCCCCCGGGACCGGCCCTGCGGTGGCGCCCGGCGGCTCTAAAGGGGCGCCGGGCACCCCGGCCGGGTTGGGGCTGCCCTGGGGCTCCTCCAGCGCCGCCTGCCCCTCCTTCTGCACCATCCTGCCGCCCGCCGCCA
>VXAD01010116.1:519280-697633 GCA_013399195.1 Dicrurus megarhynchus | reverse complement strand
GGCGGCCTCGGGGCTCTTGCGCGGGGCGGCAGCGCGCGCCCGCGGCGCACGCGCGAGGGGCCGCGGGGACCGAGGGGGAAGCGGCAGTGGGACAACGCGCATGCGCTCTGGGATTTGTGTAGGGAAGCGGCGCCGAGGGGGGAAGGAAGGTGGGGAATGAAGTGTTTACCTCGGGTTTGCGCATGCGCCTCGCGGCGCAGCGCCCGGGCGGGAGCGCGCCTGCGCGGGAGCGAAGGGCGCGCGGGCTCCCGTGAGACGTGACCTACTTCTCGCGGTGCTCCGCAAGCTAAGCAGGGCCCGCCGGGGCTGCGGCGCGGAGGGGAGACCGAACTGCTGCGGGGGGAAAGCTCTGGCTCTCCTGACACGGCACGGCCCGGCCCGGCCGATGACACGCTTGGAGGTGTCTCCATGCCTGGAAGAGGCCACGAGAATGCTGCAGGGTGGGATCCAAAGCAGAGATGGTATCAGTAGATCACAGGAGGTCACACAGCATCTCTCCAGGGAGAAGCTGCAGCCCTCTGCATGGGAGCACGAGGCAGGGACCGCAGGGCTGAGAAGATGACCTCTCTTGTGGCTATGGAGAGAGGCCGGCAAGGTGATCCTGCCAACCTTCCCAGCACTGGGGAGGCTGCAGCAGGTACCAGCCAACAAGAAAGAAGTTAAGAAAGAGCTGCCGGAAACCCCAGCTCGTGAGGAAGGGCTGGAGAACGCCTGCAGACATCAGGGCAGGCGCATCCCATTTCAGCCTCGTTTCCGCTTATTCCCGCTGGTGACAGCTCGGGCATGACAAGAAACTGAAGACGGCTGTGTTTCCAGCACCATCAATACCCGTGCACAGGAAGCTGCAGCAGAGCCCCTGGCCAAGAAGCACCTCTAGTTACCACCATCTTCAGGCCAAAGCTTTCAAAGAGCAAAAATAGAAATTGTACAGATACCCTAAATAGTAAGCAGCTAAATTGTATTGATACAGGACCAGACTTTACAGAAGGGTTAGAGAAGAGAAATGCACAGAATCTGGGTGGAGAACATACAGGGCTTTCATACACCTACAGAGCTGGGCAGTGACTACTGGGTCACAAAGGACCCTGAAGGGGTGTTGATATCTCTGATTATACCAAAATAATCCTGCAGTAATAGTTCTCCCAGTGTTGGAATCTCATCCTTTTACAAAATGCTTGTGTTTCTAGGCAGTATTCAGGATGCTGGAGTGAATCACTGCACCGGCTGCATCAGCTGCCTCATCCAGTTCCTCAGCTGGTTTACCACAGAGCTACTAATAATTTTTCTGAAAGCTGGGAAAAACTTGGCTGGAAACAACACAAGGCTGCCCTTTTCCAAGGATCCTTCAGCTTTTATCTCTGTTCTCATCATAGACCAAATGACTTGGCTGTGACCCACCCTTAAATGCCACCTCCTACTAACAAGGGTCATCCAAAGCCCTGGCTCACCCAGCAGCTTCTCACAGCAAGCTGATGGCACACCTAAAGGGGCTGATCCAGGCCTCCCTGCCCTCAGCCCCTTCCTGAGGGCCTGTTTGGGGCAAAGCTAAAAGATTAGTTTTTGACTCCCAGAGATGCTTCCCCACCCCAGTAGCGACGATCCCTGCACAAACCTTTTCCTGTTTGGTGTGAAAAGGCTACGGCAGCATTTGAAGGCTGAGCCCCACAGCGCTGTTTTTCCCATTATCATCACCTCAGCCTCTTTCCTGCCCTTCGCCCTGGGACAAGGACCCAAGGGATCCCATCAGTGGCTCAGAGCATCCCTGTGCCACAAGAGGGCACATCAAGCCCTTGGATGTCATTGCCCGAAATAGCAACCAGCCAAACAGAGCTCAGGGGATAGGATATACCGGGAAAAGTGGGTTAGAGGGAAAAACGTGCTCAGGCCCATTCATACTGCTATACACAGCCCTAGGCGATGGCCAGCAGCCCAAAAATGTCCCTGGAGAGTCAGAGGCTTTGTGAAGATCAGACTTGCTGCTTACCCAGTCCCACAATGGTAACTCCTCCCACAGCCAGAGCCCATCCTTTTAAGATATTTGGTCTCCAGGCAGATCTTTGCATTGAGCTTTCAGTTCCTGGACCACGGACTGTGTAATGCTGGACTATTTTGCTGTCCCACATCAGGTCAATTTCTCTCTCATTCTGCTGCTTTCTTACTTACATGACTGTTTTACTTTGTTTTTCCCAGTTCTCAATGCTGGCCTTTTCCAACAACCAGTGATTGCCCATCAGTTCATGTCCCTAAGAAAAAGCCCTTCCCACTCCCTTCCTACCTCCTCAAGGTGGCAGGTGCCCATGTTCCTGTTAGCTCAGCCTTAAATGCTACATCCTAACAAGGGCCACCTGGTCCCAAGCTCGGGTTCACCCAGCAGCATCCGTGACAAGCTGAAAACACACCTGGCAGCCTGACTCCTGAAATGTCACACACTTGATGTAAGAGCTTTTCAACCTTAACACCTACAGCTTCTTAGCAGGGGAAAGTCTGTATTTACAGGACCACCAATGGCATGGCCAAGTTCAGTGTGCACCCTGTGCCCCGTGCAACCACAGTACCCCAAAAAGGGTACCAGCCCTCTGCAGAGACACCTCGTTTTCCCTGCCCTCCCATCCCAGGCAGCTGACAGATGCAAAGACATAACGGTGGTGTGCATAGCAATTGTGGTTAGATTTTATTGGTTTTTTGTTGATTTGTTTTGTTTTGTTTTTTAACTCATATAATTGTTATAATACAAAATATACAGACTGGAGATGCCAAGCAGGTTGTGGGTCACCATGCCCCGGGGGCAGGGGGTCACACCATGCGACCTACAGCGTGAAGGGGGGGAGGTGGCATGTGCTCCACGTGGCAGGGGACAGTGGGTACCCCAGAGAGCCTGGGAGGAGGGAGAACAGGGCCGAAGAGATGGAGGGGTAAGGCCCTCCCACCCTTAGGAGAATGCAAGTAGGAGCTCAGCCCCACAGCAAACCCGGGAACAGGTCTGTGAGATGAACAGTGTGTTGAATGAACCTAAAAAACACATCATGTCTGCGAGATGAATAATGTGTCGCATGAGCCTAAAAAACACATTGTATCTGCAAGGGCTGGGACAGGGATGGTCCCCCTGGGAAGCAGCCCTGTAGCTTTGGATCAGAGCCCCAGGGGTTAAATTCTAATGTCTCCGACCCCAGGGGCTCAGCCTGGGTCTGGCCCAGCATGGATGCTGATCCCAGACGTCACAGCTCAGGCCAGCCCAAACCACCTCTGGCCAAGGATACAGAGAGTGGAGCCACAGTCGGGGGGTGCCAGGGCTGGGTACATTCCCAGCACCTGTGAGGGGCCTCTGGCGTTGGCATGGGATCATTAGCCCCTGGGCATCACTCTCCCAGCTATGACTTGGAGTAGTATGTGGGCAGGACAGGCCTGCCTGCACACACCCAGCTCCAAGGAACTGGTGGTGACAAAGACACCCAGGGTCCCCATCCCCAAGGTCCCCAAGCAGGCTCACAGATGGCCATGCTGGGGAAAGGAGATGAGCCCCCTGCCCCACGGTGACCCTCCAGCCTGCCAGCAGCATGGCAGCGACTCCTGTCTAACCCCAGCCTCGACTTTCTCCTTTAGGAGATGCCGGCTCAGCCATGTCACCAGCACCGGGCTATGCCTGTGGGAACACCTCTCTGCCTCATTGCTCATTCCCCAGTCCCCTGGGCAGCAGGTGGACTGGGATAGGCCAGGGCACAGGAGCAGGGCAAGGTCAGCAGCAAATGATGCCAGGAACACAGCTGTGAGCCCTAAGGGGGCAGAATGGCCACCAGACACCAGCCCATCTCCCTCTTCCACGTGTCCCCACACCCTGGCTGTCACGTCCTCAGGAAGGGTTGGAAAGGGTGTCTCTCCACCAGAGCCTCCAGGTGGATCCCTGGGGTCCCTCTGTGCCAGCACCCCAAACCTGAGGTTGCAGCTCTCCCAGGCCTGCATCCTCCATGCTGGGGGACAAGTGCCACAAGAAGTCACCTCGGGGTCCCTTTAGCCTCCCCTCTGCCCCTGTCAGGACGAGCCTCCTGACTCTAACCGGGATCCCTGGGATCAGGCATGCTGCCGCTAGCTCACGCAGCAATGAACCCCCCAGGGCTCACGTGGCTGCCTTTTCCAGGCACGGCCCCTCTGCCCACCCACCAGCCCCGTGTCAGGACAGGGAGGGTGGCTGGTGGCTCACAGGGGACACACCGGACACGCTCCCCACTGCAGGGCACAGCCAGGGCAGGGGAGGAAGCCGAGGCACTGGCGCCCATTGCAAGACTTTATTGATTTCTAGACAGTGTCGCTGGAGGGTTTGGGCTGGAGCCGGGACTGGGGGCTCCTGGGGCTGGGGAGGATCAGAGTAGGGGAGCTGTGGCTGCACAGGGTGGTGTGCACGGGGAAAACCTCTATTGCAGCCCAAGGCTGCGTCTTTTCCACCAGGATTAGGTGCAGGGAGGTCCATCCAGGTGAAATGCTCATCCTGTGCCAGCCATGCCCATGCTCCAACATCTGGGAGCACCTGCTTGGGATCCCCCGAGGAAAGCAGAGCTGGGCCAGGGGAAAGGGAAGATTTCGGCGCCGACTGCATCTCAGGGAAGGAAGGCCCCTTTCCATGGGGGTGTCTGTGCAGCCAGAGGAAGGGAGTCTCAAAGGAAAAGTCAAGAGAGAGAAGAAGGTTCTGGGCCCAGTGTCAGGAGAGCTCATCTGGAGGCAGGTCCGGGAGCTAAATCACGCTGTCGAAGAGCTGCATGGATCGCATGATGTTCTCATCCTGTCGGGAGCAGGTGGGAAGCGGGCAAGTTGGGAACAGAACAGCAACCTGGGCAGCTCCCCCAAACCTGGCTGTACCCTCATGGCAGCTCTGGCCCATGGGACAAGAGCCCCAGGGATTACAGGCAGTTTCCAAGCCCTGCTGGGATCCATGGCTCTCCTCATCTGTATGGGGATGCTGGCATGGGAACAGCTCCCAAAGCAGAGCTCCAGCCTTGCCCCTGGGAGCCCCTGGCTTCACCTCCTCTCTGCAGGAAGGAAGCAGGAGGGACAAAGGTCCCCAGGGAAGAGGGTGGTGACCTAGCTCAGAGAAGAGCTGCTGGTGACTTTACCTTCTGGCAGGACTCCAGGAACTCCTCAATTGTCACCACGCCGTCCTTATTCCGGTCCATTTTCTGCAGACAAGCACAGCACGGGGGGCATAGCAGGGACAGCCCCAGCCCCAGGGAGAACCTGGTACCCCCTGCCCAGATCCCACAGGGACTGGACACAGTGCACCCCTGGCCCCAGGCATGCCCAAGCACCAACAGGACCAGCACAGCCCTGCTTCATCCCAGAGTGGGGTGTTTTCTACCGCACCCACTGCAGCTCTGTGCTGGAGCTCTGCTTCCCCAGGATGTACTCGGCTCACCTGGAAGAAGTTCTCCACGTGCTCCCGGGGTGCTTCCTCCCTCATGGCCGGGTAGGTGTATTTGCCCATCATGTCATAGATGGACTTCATGATGTCCAGCATTTCCTGATGGGAAGGGGAGCAGGGTTGCAGTGTCAACTGCAGTTCAGCTCTGCCTCCGCCTGGTCCCCAACCCACGCCTTTTTCTCGATGCTCCTGAAGGACCTATGGGGTGCTCAGGTGTGTTTCTGCTGGCTCTGTGCACAGTGTGGGGCCACATGTGCACAAGCATGCACGATGGAGCCCCAAAGCTGCACACCACTCATCCACCCTCCATCCCAGAGAGTCCCACCAGTTCCAGGGGGCCAGGAGGGACACTTGCAAAGCTGAGCTCAAGTAAATATTGACCCCCTGAGCTCTCCTCCAGAGCTCAGCCAATACCCCCAAGTTCTGCCCTTGTCCCTGCCAGGTGCAGACTGGCACTGGCCCTGGGGACCAGTCTGGACCCCCCCATCCCACCTCTCTGGTGATGCAGCCATCTTTGTTCAGGTCATAGAGGTTGAAAGCCCAGTTCAGGCGATCGTCAATGGTGCCCCGCAGGATGGTGGACAGCCCAGACACAAAGTCCTGCAAGGACGGACAAGGCAGGCAAATGGGAGTTACAGCCACAAAGGGCCTCAGAGACACACAGGGTACAGCCCTGCTTGATTGTCCTGCAGAGAGGAACTCAGCCCCAAAGCCAGTGTGCCCTGGGGCTGGGCTGGCAAGGTGAAATGTTAGGTATCAAAAAGAGTCTGGGGAGAAAAAATTGCTTAACCCCATACATTTCCCACACTACTCCCTGGGGTCACAGCAACCAAGAGGACAACGTGCATCATGACCTGCTGTTCAGCCAAAGCCTGAACAAAACCCAGCTGTGTCTGCCAGTCTGGGTACCTACACAACCCTATCCAGAAAATACAGAAAGCCCTTTTTTTGTTGCTTTTCATTGGTTTTCTATTGCCTTTGGGAATTCAATAAACTCCACTAGACCTGCGAAGCTCTTCATCCATCTGCAACAGCAATGCTGCTGACCCCAGCCCTTGGTTCCTGGAGGGACGTGCTCTCCTTGCCCTGTTGCACCCCATCACCCCTCCTTGGCCACAGCTCACCTCGAAGCTGACGGAGCCATCATGGTCGGTGTCGAAGGCGTTGAAGAGGAAGGTGGCGTAGGTGCTGGAGTCTGCAGGGAGGCAGACAGCGTGAGGGGGTGCTGTGTGACCCTCTGCCCCGCAGAGGCACCCGTGTGTGTGGGGACAGGGACGGGGATGGGCACTCACCTCCTTGAGGGAAGAACTGTGAATAGATCTGCTTGAAGTTTTCTTCGTTGACAATGCCGCTCGGGCACTCCTGCCAGGGCAAGGCCACAGCGTCACTTCCACATTGCAAAAAAGGTCTGAGAACCCCCTTAAAACCCTGTGGCTCCCTTGCCTTGCCTCCCCAGCCCTGTGCACCTGGTGGGGTGGCTAGAAAGGCTTCTTGGAGCATCTCCCTGATTTTTTTGGGCTGCACCCCTCGCTGGAGGGGCTCTGAATCCCAGGCACCCAGGAAGGGGGCTCTCTGCACCCAAGGAAATGGAAAACAGGATCAGGTCTCCCCACTGAGCTCCCTGCAGGTAAGATCAGTCTGCAGCCTTATATAAACTTCAACCCCAAGGTCCCAAAAACCTTCACAAACAAAGCACCACCCCGAGGTAGATATGGCAGCGGAGGTGGGGACTATAAGAGCTGGTCAAGGGGTACTCACATTCTTGAAGCCTCGGTACAGGACCTGCAGCTCTTTGCGGGTGAACTTGGTCTGCTCCTGGAGCTGCTCCAGCCCCTCGGGGCGGTGGCAGACGGTGGAGAGCTCAAACTCATCCTCAACACTGTCTGCAAGGAACCCAGGGGAAGAGAGGGTGGCTGAGGCCAGCACTGTCCTGCCCTATCTTGTCATGCCACTGGGCAGGAGAGGCACCTTGCACAGCACACCCCTTCCTCTCACACCTGCCCAGGTTGACACATTTTTGGGGTGCTCTGCTCAGCCAGAGCTGGGTCTATGCCAGCAGGGGACACTCAAAGACACCCTGGCTGCAGACCAGGGACTGACACTGGGCAACAACCCCCCTCCAGTACAGCCCAGGCTGGGCAGAAAAGAGGTGTGAAAACCCAGTGCTGAAACCCTCCGTGCCTGCCCTTCTCCTCCCAGCAGCAAAGGCTTCTACTCTGTGGAGTTCAGACCCTTGATGTCCTGCACCACTAGGGCTCACATCCAGCAGGAGAGCTGCCCCTCAGAACCCCCAGCCCCAAATTCCCCCCTCCATCCTTTCCAGATTCCATCCTACCCACTGTGCTCCCACCTTCATCAATGGCTTCTCTCCACCATCTGCCAAGCTGCACAACCCTGCCTGCAGCAACCAGCACCCCTAGACCCCACGCAGCCAAGAGGGGCACACAGCCCCTCTCCATGAGATGGTTCAGACCCTGCCCCTCCATACTCACCTCTTCCCAGGGGGGATTGGCTTGCACTGTGGTGCTGGGAGAGATCCTGACCAGAGGCTTGGATTCACCAAGCACACCCAGTACAGGGGGTTAGGGGACTCTGCACTCACTCCCTGCTCAGCCTCTTTCATTCCCCCATCACACCTCCATCTCCAAACCAACCCTGAACTTAGAGAAACAAACCCCCACCCCTTAAACTAGTGCCGGGAGGGCCCCGCTGCCCTGAGCCAGCTCCCAAGCAAGCGGTTCTTGCCGCTGTGCATCCCGTGGGAGCTGCTCCAGGGAGATGAAGAGGGAGAAAAACAGCCTGTGAGCAGGTAAAGACAGAGGTGGGTGCAGAGCCCGTGGGATCGGACCCCTCCAGGGCAGGGCTGATCCTGACAGCCAGGGCAGGGGAGAGGTGGAGGCGTCCCCTTCCCGCAGGCAGGGCCAGGGCGGAGAGCAGGCAGCAGCACCGCCGGGGACAAACACACACAAAGGCAAGAAGAAGCACTTGCTTTCACTGAGCGAGGGGATGGATTTGGGCCGGCAGCAGGGCAGCAGTTTGAGGAATCGCTGCTTCAGCGCTTTTTTAGTTTGGACTGGCGGGTTGCCTGGAAGAAAGAAGGAGTCACCAAGCAGAAGAAGAGTTAACAGAGCATCAGCCCCCGGTCCCGACGGGCAGCAGGGTTGGGCACCCGGCGCAGGGTGATCTGAGCGGAGGCAGCACATGCAGTGTGAGGCTGGAGGAGCAGGAAGGCAAAACCCAGCCCAGGCTCTGGTCGGCCTTCCAGCTCAATCCCAGGACAAACCCAGCACTGGAGTATCCATCCTTGGGGAGGATGGGGGCAACCCTGCGAGGCCACCCACAGCCGGCACCTCTGTACACCCCTATCATGCCGGGGTGCACTGGAGACTCCCAGGAGCCCAGAGAGTCAGGAAATGGCAGGGCCTGACTCTGTCCTTTAGCCTTGAGGACAAATACCTGCTCCCCGGGGACCCGCCCCGAGGGACTCTGCAGGGAGGCAGGGCAGGATGAAGCCCAAGAAACAGCTTGTGGCTGAGCCCGTGGCATTGCATCCTCCCCAGGCTTGGGCTGGGTTTGATCCTGCTGGCACCCAAGGGCTGAAGGCAAAGCATGCACCAGAACCCCCATGCAGCCCAGACTGCAGCATGCACCCCCACCCCAGTGCAGCACTGGGACCCGAGCCCTGGGACCTGCTTTGAGACAGCCAGAAGGGGAATGGGGCTCGGGGCTTTGCCTTGGCCAGGCTGCGGGGCTGGGCAAGGAACTCCCCACAGCAGCCTGGCCCGTGGCCATTGCATCCAAGTCACTCTGCATCAATAGTAAGTCCTGTACCGACCCCACTGCCACCCCCCGTTCCCCCATTTGGGCCCCAGTAGTTTCACTCAGCCCCATCTCTCCCAGCTGGTGTTGCCCCATGGCTGCAGACCCCCTCCATCCCTTCCCACAGTACCTCAAGCCAGCAAACTCAGCGCAGGACTAATGCTGCAGGTAGGGGAAGGAGGAAGAGGAGGGGATGAAGGCCATGCTGGGCTCGAGCCTCCAAGGGGAGGCAAGGCACCAGCATGGGGACAAATGGGACAAAAGGTGCAAAGTCCCTTTGGGGCTCTGGTTTGTCACTGTGTTTGCTCCAAGCATCCTGTACATCTGCAAGCAGCAGGTCACAACACCTATGCATCCTGAGCCCTGGTTTTGGGGTTGTTTCTCTAGGGCTCTAGCAGATAGCTGCCACAGAAGCCCTTTCTCAGCCTTGTGGGCTAAGCTGAACCCCAGATGCCAGGAAAATGGTGTTCCATGGTACCCAGCTCCAGGACAGGGACATGGGTCTGCATCCAGCAGCCACTGCTAGGCAGGTTGGCCCCAAAGTGCTCACAGGCAGAACCTGGGAGCCTCTGAGCTCACGCCAAGGCGGCTCCATCATTCTGAGGGATGGAGACTAGCTCCAGGAGGTCATGGTTCCAGCACGACATCACACAAAGCCACTCAAAGAGGGCAAATTCTCTCCAGGGATGTGGCATCCACAGCAGGGCGACAGTAATGTGCAAACGTATAGGGATGAACAAACGCACCCCCTGGCATTTGTCGGGGGGTGACAGGGGCAAGGGTGAGGAGCAGGATCTTGGCACTGGCAGAACAGCACAACCTGGCTCCTGTCTGCTCCAGGGTTTGCAGGCAGGTGAGGAAAGAGGATTTTTCCTTCCTAGAAGTGGGCATCAGTTGTACATAAACCATTATTTTGTCCCAGCTACCCTTCCAGGGCCTTAATTTGCAGAGGTAAAGGGAAATTGCACCTTTCAGCCTTCCAAGGATGCTCTGGGGCCAGGTCCCTCCAGCAGAGCTGACCTGTGGGAACAGACCTGGCAGGCAGAAGTATCCCCTTTGCTGAGAGGGAAGGGACAGGGTGGGCAGAGCAACACCCAATGCCAGGGTGATGGACCCGGGAGGGAGCAGGGCAGGAGGGAAACCACACAGCGAGAGAGATGCAACAGAGAGTAAACTGTGGTTGGACTCACAGGGGCAGCAGGTATAGGCACGTGCAGTAGGTCAGGTCAGGTGCAAGTTACACTTTAGTTTGTTATAAAGAAGGAAAAAGAAAAAAAATAAAGAACATGGGTGTTTTCTCAAGGAGGAAACCGAAGGGGGCCTGATTCCAGAGTCCCCAGGGCAGGGGAGGGAGCACATTCAGCACATGCAGCTTAACAACAGGAGAGGGGTGACCAGGACTGGGGTTTTGCTGTCCTGGCTTTAGTGGACACAAGGGCTCTGCTGGGTAGGACACACCAGCCTCTTTCTGTCCCCAGCATCCAAACCACAAGCAAGTCTGGGAGCTTCCCCTTGCTGGGGAACAGCTCTGCCCGAAGATGAGGAGCAGAGCCCAGCCACGTGCTGCCACTCTGGACACCAGGGACATTGCAGCACGAAGCGCTGTCCCTGCCAGCAACAGCTCCTTTTCCAGATGCTGCTCTGTTCTCCACCCTTCTGCAAGGGCCATCCAGCGGCTGGCACAGAACAAAAGGGGCTGGCAGTGTTTTATCTGCGGCAGGAGATAGGTCTGCCGGGTTAAGTGGCTGCCGGGTTAAGTGGCTTGTCGCTTCCCATGCATCACTCCGCAGCTCGGCGGCTTCGAAACACACACAAACACACACAAACTGAGACTCCATCCTTGAGCAGCACCAGAAGGGGAAGGGATTTCACATCCCCACCTCCACACACTGTTGAAATGAATCCCTAAGGCTAGCTCCAAAGGGACCTACAGTGGGTAGGTCCCTGCCCTCAGCAATGATTGCCATCAGGATGGCCACAGACCGCTTTGTATCGAGCTACCAGCAGTTGATGTGTCCTTGGGGGCTGGATCCAATCAATGCCACCATGCTGAGGGTTACCCAATGCTGGGCTGACACCCCCTTCCCACAGAGGAGCCAAGCCTGGGCTGCTCCATGGTCTCCCCAGAGGAAAAGCGGGACACAGAGTCAGTCTGATGCATAACAATGTCCCTGTCCTCCCACAGAGCCACAGCCACCAGTGCCCCCACAGTGACAGCTGGATGGGGAGACCAACCCACCCCTTCCATGGCACCCTCCTGCTAGAAAAGACCCTACAATAACAAACCAACAGGCAGTGCCAAAAGTCCCCCATCACTGTCAGTAACCTGTCAATAAATGCATGATCATGATGGGTGGAAAATGTGCATCCCATGGTAAGACCCCCGCAGTGTTCCCAGCCCAGCTCCTGGGCACAGCACTGTTCCAGGAGGGGAGCAGAGCACCAGCAGCCCACCAGTCACGCAGCACCCACAGCCCCTGCTTGGCCCCGTGGGGCAGCACTGGGTCAGTGGGCAGGTCAGGAGGAGCTGGTATCCCAAGGCTGATCTGAACCCAGCTGCCCCTAAAACCTGTGGCTGACAATTATCCCTGTGCAGGGCTCAGCCACTCAGGGAAGTACCCAGCCTCAGGCAGTGCCACCAACCACAGCTCTCTGGGGTCTGCAATGAGGGTCAGCAGGAGGAAGAGTGAGTCCCCCCAGCTGCCCTGGGGAGGTCAGGATGTGTCCCACCAACAGCAGCTCTGCAAATGACCCTCATCAGTCAGCAATGCAGAGCCAAGTGTAGCAAAGGTGCCAGACAGTCATCCATCAGAGGAATGAAATCAGAGCTGGCGTCTCCCAGGGCCAGAGAGTCCCTGTCCTGGGGCTGGGACAGAACTGGAAGCAGCAAAGCTGCCAAGGGAGCTGCGGTTCATGGGACAGCAGAGACTCAGGACCGGGATATTCCCCAGCGCCAGAGGGAGGAGCAGCTGCACAACCCTTGTACTGAGCAGACCCCAGAGGGAGGAGGTAGGGCCATGGGCCAGAATGGGCCACAGAGCCAAGTGGGGCTCACAGCAGTGCTGTCCCCACTCCCATCCCCAGCCTGTGACAGTGCTCCCAGATAGCCTGGCTCTGCCTAAAGGAGATGTTGCAGAATAATAATTTCTTCAGGCCACACCATGTACAAAATGTTGTGAGCAGGGAATGGGACAGGATACATATCCCAAGGGATAGTGGAGCTCAGGGGCTCCCCAGTTGGAGCACACAAAGCTGCAGGACTGGGACAGCCAGATGCATCACCCTGCTGCAAAACCCACACACAGGGACACATCCTGCCCCCATCAGCACCTCCTCTGGCAGCCCGAACCAGCGCATCCAAGGTGCCAGAGGAGCTACCCAAAAAAATGCCCCAGCAGAGCAGCAGCTCCTCTCGGCTGCAAGCAGTGTGTTCCACAAGAGAGCTGGTGCTCTGCATACCCATTACCCAGCTGCCATCCATACCCTCCACAGTAAGGCACAGGGACAAAGAGTGGATGTGCTTCAGCCACACCCCAGCCAGATCCCAGGCAGCTCAGGGACATTCTCCATCAGTCCTGGGCACAGCACCTTCTTGCCCTCCCCTCCCTCTGCTCTACTACTAATTGCTCCTCTGATCACTCCTATCCACACATCCACCCATTCCGAGATCTGGCGACCCGAGGGGATGTGATCTGCAGTCCCTTCATCTCACAGTATCCCCAGTGCCAGCAAGGAGGCAGAGAAGATGGAGGCAAACCAACCCCAAAGCACATTCATGCAAAGTCTGTTGGCCGCCCTTGTCTGAGCTGGGACTGTCTGTGGCACAGGAAGGCAGCCAAAGGAAACAAGGCATCAGCACCATCCAGCTCCCTGCACTCCCACCCTCACCAGGCACAACCAACAGGTCATGTACCCATTGCTCTGACATATTTTGGGTCCTCTTCTTTGGCCACATCGAGCCCTATCCTCAGTACCCACTCACCAATCCAGGAAGCACAACACCCACAGCATCCTCTTCCTTCCCCAGCCCTGGCATAGCCCCACAGGGAGGGCAAAGGGGCTCTAGCCTCTTTTCCCACATTTCCCCCATAGCCACCAGTTCCTGTAGCAGTGGGAAAGCTTTGCCCTGCATGCTGCTGCACTCCACACCCATGGCTCTTTTCTCCCAGCTCACACTTACCTCCTCAGCCCCAGTTACCTGCAGTCCTTTTCCCCATCATCTGACAAAGCCCAGCCCTCTGCATCCCATTGCTCTGAGACACCAACAGCCCAGACAGTCTCCATCCCCCAGCACCCCACACATCACTGCATCCCAGCACCTCAAGACCCAAATATCCCCCACCCTAATGCTCCCAGACACCCTACATTTCTAGCATCCTGCACCCAACACCACACATTCCAATGTCCACAAATATTCCCACCCAATATGCTAACACTCTGAAACACCCCCAGACACCCCCACTTCCCTACATCCTAATGCTGCCAGACACTCCAATGCCCCCCTCCCCCCAAAAAAGCTTTAAACCACACTAATCCTTCAAAAATTCCCCTAAGCACCCTGCAGCTCTTGGGATAGGAGGAGCACCTCCACCACAACATCCCCATCTCGTTGCAACCCCATCCCCATCCCTGTCCCCATCCCACCTCCCCTGGTCAGGTCGATGATGCCCAGGGCATGGAGTATCTTGAGGCTGGAGCAGAGCAGCAGGATGATGCCCACAGTTTGCAGCCCCTGCAGGTCCCAGGGTGCCTCAGCCGCCATCCCCCAGACACACAGCCCCAGCCGGCAGCTGCTCTGGCAGCAACAGACCCAGCAACGCAGGAGAGGGGAGGGCAGGGGAGGAGAGACCTGCCTTGGCCCTCCCTCTTCCTGCCCTGGCACCCACTGGGGTCCCTCGGGACACCCAAGCTGCAGAGGAGGAGAGCCCACGGAACTTCCCAAGGGACTTAGGGGTCAGGTCTCCCCTGGGGCACCCCTGCACTACACAGCCTGGCACAGGTACCCACAAAGGGGTGCAGAACTGGCACCAGTGGGTGCATGGAGGTGGAGGAAGCTCAGCTGCACTGAATTCCACCCGAACAGCAGCTTGTGGTGGCACTGGAGCTGAGCAGTCTGCAGGAACCCTCGAGCTCAGCACACGCTACAGGGATACTGCTGCCACCAGCCCAGGGACCAGCTCTGCCCAGGAAATCCCCTCTGCCCCATCACAAACCACCAAACCTTCCCCCCAACAGCGTCCCCACCTAGCATGGCACGAGTTCTTCCCTGCCCTGGAGCTCAGCCTTGTCTGCTGATCACCTCCACAGACATGTGCAACCCTCATCTCTTCCCTCTTCCTCTGCATCTCTGCACCAGCAAGTCACAGCTGGGGGCTGCCAGCCCTCAGTACCTTGCTTGCTGCTGGAGAGAAATGTGCTCCACAGGGTGCAAACATGCCCCACAGGGTGCTGCCTGGAGGGAGGGCAACATGTCAGGGACAGCCAGGGTGGGTGCTCCCCACAGCCCACCCCAAGTCCTGCTTTGAGGGCAGCAGGACAGACTCCAGCCTGGCAACAGTGGTTATTAGAAAGTCCCTTTCTGACAGCTCTCTATGCACCTCTCACCTAAAAGCTGCTTCTGATGAGGTCACCTCCAGCCCCAGCAGCACAACAAGCCCCAGGGCAGGTGCCCATGGGGGAATGAGACATTTTCTTGTATCCCTGGGAGGGGATGCTGCAGCCAAGCACGGATGGTACACCAGACATCCTGCTACCTGCACTCCGGGGACCGTGGACTCCATACTCCCTAGAGCCCAGTCCAGGGCACTTCTATTCCCACCTGTGCCCAGTCCTGGGGTCTAATCCTGCCCCTCACAAGGGAGAGGTGAAGGAGACCCCACTGGGCTCCCACAGCACCCTGCAGCCCAACACAACCTTGCACTAGAGAGTGCCAGCTTCTCCCACTGGACTTAAAGGTTTCACCCTCCACCAATAGAGCAGGGCTATAAAGAAGGGCTGTCCCAATAGGCTCCTTTGCTCTCTAGATTTCTTGTTTTTTCTCCAGCCTGTGATTTTCTCACCTCCCTGTGGCTGAATGATCTCCTGCCCCTCCATCTGCTGGCTCAGAGCCCACCCTGGGACAGAATGGGGGCCCTGATCCATGTCCAGCTGGGTCCCCTTGCTCCCCTCTCCAGGCACATCAGCAACAGTACGAGCAAATCGGGCCAGAGGGAATTGGGAAGGAAGCAATGTGAAAAGTGATTAACACAAGGCCAGAGGGAGAAGAGATTCAACAAGCTAATTAGGCCTGGCTGGGCTGAGCAGGACGTGTCACCATGCAGCAGCAGAGGCACAGGGTGCACTACAGGTACTGTGGACCTTGGGGAGCTCAGGGCTGCTGGGAGAGTCACCACACCCTGCCCAGCCCTAGAGCCAGCTGGCAAACCTGCTAGCCCTTGGAAAGGCAAGGGTTAAATCCACTGCACATGGGGGAATCTCTGGTGCAGCCCAGCCCAGGGAACCCCAAACTTCAACCTGGAGTGCCTGCAGCTGTCCTGGGCTAGATTTGGATGCTCCAAGATCTACCCCACTGCAGCAAGCTCACCTTGACCTCTGGGGTCTGTCAAACCCATCAGGCTGGATGATGCCTTGAGCCCAGGCACCAAAGCACCACACCCCGAGGGGCCAGTCCCTCCTGCAGCCAAGACGCAGCACTCCTGCCAAAGAGGTTCCTGGAAAGCAGGAGGAATCAGGGCTTGGCATGGGACTTTGCTCTCACCAGCACCCTGGGGACGCTTGCTTTCTCCCCTCTCCAGAGGGACCCTCACCCTGAGCCAGCCATGAGGAGGTGTCCATACTGCTCACTGCCACCACCCCCTGCCGGGCACTGTCCGGGATACCAGTGGCACCCAGGCATGATGCTGCTCCCTCCTGTTTCTCCCCAGATTCTGGAAGGGTTTGGCACCCTCCCAGCCCTGCTCCTCTCTCCTTATCCTGAGCTCTGCGGCAGCAGCAGCAGCCTCCAGGGAAGGCAGAGGCCAGCACACCCCATGTTGGGGGCTCTCCAAGACACCCCCAATCCTGCCTGCCCCCCAGCACGTACCCTGAACAGCCAAGGCAGGAACAGCCCTGGGCAGGCACCAATTATCCTGCCGACAGCAATCTGCAACTTCATTTAATATTAATCTGTGGCTGGGCTACACGGGTGGCTCTCCCGCCTTTTCCCTCCCGCCATCCCTCCTCCCAGCCAGGACCGATTGCTCTGCGCTGAATTATTGATGCTGCACTTCAAGAGGCAAAATTGATAGCGTTTCTCTCCACCTGCCCCATCCTGAGCGCTTGGCCAAAGCAGACTCTCGGCAGGGGTCTGAGAGCCTCCTACATGGGTCTGCCAGGAGACGTTCAGGGCTGGAGACAGGCACAATGGCACAGGGCAGAGGTGGGGTGACACAGTCCATCATTGATTATCCAGCTGGTAAACAGCGTCAGTCCCAGCATCGATCACCCTGAAGATCCCGGAGCACAGTGCACTCATGGGAGATGCTCCATTGCTGCTGCCAGACGGTGGCTGTGCCTGTGCCACCAAGCCTGTGGCAGGGTCCAAGGGCGTACAGTGCCAAGCAGACAGGACAAGGGGTTGCAGACAGTCAGCACTTCTGTCCAAGCCCTTTCTCAGCAAAGTGCCAGCTCCAAATGAAGGATGGGGTGCTTGGGGCCTCATCCAGTTTGGGAACACAGCAAGCCTGGAATTCCCCCAAGATCTTGTTGCAAGATGCTCCCGCTGAACCATTCCCCAGGCTTAGAGGGGTTGGCTTGGTCCCCTCTGGAGCTGCTCCATCCCCAGCCCATCACTGTGGTGGCACAATGCTTCCCAGCACGATCTATCCATGGGATACAACCAGCACAGCCTGGGCAGAGAAACAGCCTGGGCAGGGAACCAGCAGGGACGGGACAAGGAGAGCGTGGGCCAGCAGCCGGGGCAGGGGAAGCACGGCCGGCAGCATCGATGGCTCTGGAGCAGGTGGCAGAGCCCGGTGTCCATTAGCAGACCCGAGCCATTAGTGTTTGGTTTCAGGCTCTTTGCGGTCTCTGGGCTGTCACTGTTGACTGAGCCATGGCTTGTAAACAACCCCTGGAGGGGCACAGTATTTTCCAGCCCCAGACACTGCCTGGGACCTTCCCTGGAGAGCAAAATCCTACCTGCTGCCTCTTGAGTCAAGAGGAGAAGCAACCTATGCAACAGCATCTCACCCCCATCCCAAACCACTGTCGTTCACACACAGGACTCCTCATACAGTGCCCAGGGCTCAACTTAACCTCAGCCAATTTCTGCCGCTGAAGTGACATGGTTCCCTCTCCTCTGGGTACCTTTAGGCAATGGGAGTAATCTCTGGCAATCCAGGGCACCTGGATCCCATTCCCACCCTCACAGCTAGGGGGCATCTCCAGCCAAGCCAGAGGGAACTGCAGCTCCTCAGCATGGGAGTGTGGGTGGAGGGGGACAGGCATGCCCCTGTTCCTTCTGGAAGGGTGACAGATGACTGGGACAAGGGTGGACACAGGACACCCCATCTCTGATGTCCTGCTCTGGCCCATGCTAGGGAAAAGTCGGTTGCAGGTGGACAAGGAATGTGCCCCAGGAAACAGAGGAGCCACACAAGGCAAGGAGTGGCCCCTGCCTTGTCCTGAGCCCCTCAGCAGGGTTGCTGCAGGGGCTGGGGGCTCTCTGTCTCCACTCTGTCTGCTGCACCTGGGAGCTGCAGAACACCTGCAATCAATGCCACTGATTTTGGCCCAAAGCTTCGGGCAGCTACACGGGGAAGCAAAAGCACTGGGAAGAGGGAAAGCAGGGTCTGGGGGAGGCACCCCCAAATCACCAGCAGAACTGGGGAGGGGGAATCCACCCTGGGCACATTCCGCATGCCCTCCCTGGCAGGATGTCTGTCAGTTAGGTCAGCTCCTGCCTCAGTTTCCCTGCTGGTATGATCCACCTAGGAGTGCTGCTGCTGCTGGAGCACAGGGACTTAGCAAGCAGTTAAGCAGTAATGAAAACTTCTACCCACTTTTCCTGTCCTTGGATCAGGTTCACAGGATCAGAGGGAGAGATCCCCCTGATCTGCCTCCTCCCTCCCCCCCTATCCCCAGGCACAGCCAGGCGGTAGGTGCAGCCTCAGGGTGCTGCCTCCTCCACTGCTTGTGGAGGGGAGCATTCACCACCACACCCAGCCCGTGTGGGAGCCAGTGCTGGAGGGCCAGAGCAGAGTATCCCAGGGCACCAGCAGACCAGGGAAGCTCACTGTCTCCTCCTCACCCTGTGCATGCCCCAACGCCAGGGGCCGGGCAGGCTGCGGCATCCTTCAGAGAGGGGTGTGCAGGCATGGGCAGGGGCTGGGCAGGGCTTGGGGGGGACCCTTCACACAACCATCACCCTGGGAGTCCAGGGAGCACCCAGCCAAGCAGTCCTGACCTCCCTCCCACCATGCACAAAGCAGAGTCCCCCGAGTGGATCCAGACTCTGCCAAGTGTGTCCTGTGCACACCACTCAGCACCTCGCACAGCCCATCCATAGCTGGACAGCTCCCTCCGTGTCCCCCCACCCTGCCCAAGGGCCACAGGGGGCTTTGGGGAGAGCCAGGAGCAGGGAGCCCAGCATGCACCCATCCTGCCTGAGCCTGGCTGTTCTGCAGCCTGGTGCTGAGTCCAGCACCTCACATGCAGGGTGAGGTGACCATGGTCTCTGGGAACACCTTGCTCCTGTGGGAGGGGCTGCAAAAAACCCTGGTGCCCACATATATGTTCACGCACAGTCCCAGCCCAGAGCACCCCAGCACACATCAAAGTCACCACCACACAGCAGACACCCTGCCCACCCTGTCCCCTCCCCACATCCCCAGCCACTGGGGCAGGCAGGATGCTCTGCTCCTTGCATTCTGTGCCCCTACAAGCAGCCAACAGACACCGTGTCCCAGGACTCTCTCATGGATGCAGCAGCCTTGGGGCATCCTTGGGGGCAGCTCTGGGTACCCACCACCTGCCCCTCGTGCCCCCGGAGGTGACAGCACCGCCCACACCCGTTACCTTCCAAGGACACAGGCTCGAAGAGGCCAAATTGCTCCAGCACCTTGACGAAGAGGACCAAGACCACCAGCACCGCAATCATCTCAAGGCCTTCCAGGTTCATGGTGGGGGTGTCTCATGGCCCCTCACCCCCCACCCCTCCCCACCACAGTCCTCAAGCCCCCTCACCCCAGCACCTCAGCCNGACACCACCTCCATCGATTTGCTTAATGCAGTTGCTAAGGAAACGGGCCACAGATATTAAAAGGCACTCGGTTCCCAGGGGGGGACACGGGGAGGGGCAGGACGCTGGGCACTGGCAAAACATCCAGGATGGGGATGACTCAGGTTTGTCCTCTGTGCCCCAGACATGTGTCTGCCCCATGGGGACCAACTCGGCCGAACACCTCAACGTCTCCCTCCTGGAGAGTGTCTGGGGCAACAACTCCAACTGCCCCATTTCCAAGCAGGCAGATGGGTCCATCTGTTTTGCTGGGAACACCAAGGGAAGATGGGGAGCAGGTCTGGGAGAACAGGCTGGGAGCAGAGGCTGTGATGCAGGATGCCCAAGACACTGCCAGACCCCCAAGTGGTGCAGCAATGAGCAGGAGAGGAGGAGATGCAGGGGCTGGGAACCCAGCCAAGGTCACAGAGCAGCTGGAAACACAGGGTGACCCTGTGCATCCACACACAGCCAACGGGGCTAAACTGAGTTCCCCTGCTCTTTTTCAACAGCATTCCAGCCCTTGCCTGGCTGTTTGATCACAAGCCACAGGGACCACCACGGATCAAGGTGCCTGTGGTCACTGCCTATCACCAGGGGTCAGCATCCCTTGGGGTCTTCCCCCAGGGATGCCACCGGCACTGCCCATCTCCAGGCAGATAATTCCCACGTGGCACGTGATGCAAGACCAGTCCTAACTCCAGCATGAGTGTGGTAAGCAGGGACCAGGGCTGCCCCCATGCCACTGCTGCGCCCCACCCTTCCCAGTTCACCCCAGGAGCAAGGCCAGCTGCCACAGCTACAGCAGGGTGGCCATGTCCAGGCTATGGAGCAGACCCCCAGCAAGAGGTCCCAGCAGGGCTGCCCCACACCAGCCTCCCAGGAAGCCCCATTTCCAGCCCAGTAGGCTGCAGCTTTGTCCCCTGGCAGGGGATGGAGAGGGCTGGTGTGTCAGTCCCAGGTCGTGGCATAGCCTGGCTATCTAGTGGCTCCATGCCACCGGGCTCAGCATCTCCTGCCCACCTGGGGCACGCTCCCAAGGTTGTTCTAACACCAGCAGAAGATGCCAGAGATGCATCAGAGGCGTCTTGGGGAAAGAGATGAAAGTCTTCCCTCGGGAAACATCCCTCAAGCTGGAAGTTTTCGGACCTGGCATTTCCTTTTCTTGGAAGGAGGTGAGTTTCCAGGCACTGAGCCTGGATTTCATGTGTCTGCCTCCCAGTTTTGCCCTCGAGTCAATCCCTCTGGGCTGGGGTGGCACAGACCTGTTGCACTCTTGCAGGAAGTTTCCCACTGGTGTCAACTGCATTTTTAAAGCCACTTTTCCTGNAGGGGCACCCGCCATCAGCCGTGGGCGAGCGAGGGGTCAGCGCGGGGCTGTGGCGGGAGGCTCAGGGAGCCACGGCCGGGAGCCCAAGCAGAGCAGGGCCGTGCCTCTGAGTAAGAGTGGAGAGAGGCCANAGCAGGCAGATGGGTCCATCTGTTTTGCTGGGAACACCAAGGGAAGATGGGGAGCAGGTCTGGGAGAACAGGCTGGGAGCAGAGGCTGTGATGCAGGATGCCCAAGACACTGCCAGACCCCCAAGTGGTGCAGCAATGAGCAGGAGAGGAGGAGATGCAGGGGCTGGGAACCCAGCCAAGGTCACAGAGCAGCTGGAAACACAGGGTGACCCTGTGCATCCACACACAGCCAACGGGGCTAAACTGAGTTCCCCTGCTCTTTTTCAACAGCATTCCAGCCCTTGCCTGGCTGTTTGATCACAAGCCACAGGGACCACCACGGATCAAGGTGCCTGTGGTCACTGCCTATCACCAGGGGTCAGCATCCCTTGGGGTCTTCCCCCAGGGATGCCACCGGCACTGCTCATCTCCAGGCAGATAATTCCCACGTGGCACGTGATGCAAGACCAGTCCTAACTCCAGCATGAGTGTGGTAAGCAGGGACCAGGGCTGCCCCCATGCCACTGCTGCGCCCCACCCTTCCCAGTTCACCCCAGGAGCAAGGCCAGCTGCCACAGCTACAGCAGGGTGGCCATGTCCAGGCTATGGAGCAGACCCCCAGCAAGAGGTCCCAGCAGGGCTGCCCCACACCAGCCTCCCAGGAAGCCCCATTTCCAGCCCAGTAGGCTGCAGCTTTGTCCCCTGGCAGGGGATGGAGAGGGCTGGTGTGTCAGTCCCAGGTCGTGGCATAGCCTGGCTATCTAGTGGCTCCATGCCACCGGGCTCAGCATCTCCTGCCCACCTGGGGCACGCTCCCAAGGTTGTTCTAACACCAGCAGAAGATGCCAGAGATGCATCAGAGGCGTCTTGGGGAAAGAGATGAAAGTCTTCCCTCGGGAAACATCCCTCAAGCTGGAAGTTTTCGGACCTGGCATTTCCTTTTCTTGGAAGGAGGTGAGTTTCCAGGCACTGAGCCTGGATTTCATGTGTCTGCCTCCCAGTTTTGCCCTCGAGTCAATCCCTCTGGGCTGGGGTGGCACAGACCTGTTGCACTCTTGCAGGAAGTTTCCCACTGGTGTCAACTGCATTTTTAAAGCCACTTTTCCTGCTGCGTCCCAGTTACACCCCATCCTCTCCTCAAGCCTCCAGCTGCTTCCAGTGCCGATGCCTGTCCTGCAGGCCATGAGTCTATTTTTGCAACCTAGTTTTGGCCAGGCATAGAGGGAGAGGAGCCCTTCCAGCCTGATCCAGAGGGTTTAGAGCAGCTTCTCTGCAAAGGGAACCCGCTGAGCCCATGTGAACGGACCATCATTGGCCCCTCATGTGTCTCTGGCAGCATCGTGGGATGCTGGGGCTGAAGGGCACAGTGGAAGGTCAGTCACAGAGTGACAGCTTCCCCACCTGCCCCTGTGCCTCTCCCGTGCCAGCCGTCCTCCCCAGCGGAGCAGTGATAATTCTCCCACTGGCCACCGTGTCAGGATTACACATTTCCATGATGGAGCCATTAATAAAACTCTCCACTGTTTGCTGCCAGCATGACACAGAATCCCACCAGGACCAGCACAGGCACCCGGTGCTGGTCCCATGTCCCAGTGCCACACACTGTGCCCAGCTCCCAGCACCACCAAACTCCCCAGAGCATATTCCCTCCAATCAAGGGCAGCCCCAGCTGGGCTAGGTGTGGCAAAGGACCACCCCTTCACCTCACCAAGGTCCCCAGGGATGTTACTCCATCTGGAGCTGCCCCCAGGATGGAGGAGACACATGGGACCACACATGGGACTTCACCAGTGGAGCCAGACCCACAGCTGCCTGGAGGGAATGCTCAAAAGCATACGTACCCCACCAGAAGTGTGGGACAGGGCTTTGCCTCCCATCCCACTGAGGGGCATTGCTCCCAGGGGTGCTCCTTGCCCCTGCAGCCAGTCAGCGTTTGGCCATGCCATGCGAAGAGCCTCAAGGCCCTGGCTGAGCTGTGCAGAGAGGAGTCTCACGGATGGATGGAGCAACGCACACCCCGGGCAGGAGAGGCTCTGCACGTCCCCAGACTCGTGATGCCAGTTACAGCCCTCCTGCCCTGCTCTTTGCCTTGGGGTCTCACCCTGCAAACCTCCGGCACTCACATCCCACTGCAGCGGGGCTTGGAGAGACCCTTCACCAGGGAAACTGGGACCCCCACCACATCCCAGAGCTCCCCAACACACCAGCGGAGGACCAAATATGTGGGTCACGCCCAAAGGGACCCAGAGCCCCAAAATGCAGATTGAGGCCCAAGCATGAGCTCTGGGCACCCTACAAGAGTGGGAGGCTCCAGAGAGTCCATCTGCATCCCCATCTCACAGCAAGGGGCAGCAGTACCTGGACACCGGCAGCACAGTGGACCCCGGAGCAGCCCTGGATACAGCCCTGAGCCACAGCTCAGCCCCAGGACTGCCACCGGCTGCTCTCACACACAGTGGAGCAGCACCAGGGCCAGGAGGAACAAATGAAGTGGCTGAGGAGGAGATGGAGGTCTCCCAGAGAGGCAGAGAGGGAGTCCCCAGTCTACCTCTCCCATGCCAAGCATCTGACTCGCTCACCACCTGTTTTGTGGAAGCGGACGGGACGGGCCACCCTGTCCCCCCATGTCCCCAGCCCCGTACCTTCAATGCCGCTGATGATTTTGAAGCAGCGAGTGGTGAACCAATAGGAGATGAGGAGGAGGATGGCAATCAGGGAGGCATAGAGCAGGCTGTCGTTGTGCAGGGATGTCCTCTCCATGGCTCCATCCCCTGTGCCCGCTCACGCCCCCACCCAGCCCCGCCGTGCTATCTGGGGCAGCCCTGTCCCGGCAGTCCCCCTGCCAGAGGAGCCGGCCACCGCGGGCAGGGAGGCGGGGGGCCACACGGGCAGGCAGGCAGGTAATTGGGAGCGTTGTGTGAGAGCCAGGCTCCCAAACCAATTACCTTAATTGTGCTCAGACAGCACATGGCAAACAGTTAAAAATAACCCTCCTGGCCCGGGGGGAGAGTGGCACCATCAGCCAGGAGAAGGAAGCAGGGGGCAGAGAACAGACGGGGCTCATTACACGTGTGGCTGTGTCTCAGTGCCGTGGGGCCAGCAAGGCATCACCACAGCCCAAGGGCTGCTCAGAGTTCCCTGATGACCTTGGGATCCTCAGGGCTCAGCCCCTTGTTGCCACACCACAGGTGAAGCTGGGAGTCCTGGAAACGGGGCTCCCTAGGGAATGATGCTGCCAGGATCTCTGCTGATGCCTGTGTCCGTCCTTGCTCCAGACACAGGGCCTTGAAGAAAGGTGTCTTTGCAGTTCTGCCATCCTGGAGAGCTGGGTATGGCAGAGAGACACTGGCATCTCATCCCCTGTGTCCCACAACAGCACCTCCCCAGGGATGTCTGCAATCAGCATCTGTTTTTCCCAGCCTGGAGTCAGAGCCAACCAGCCTGGGTCCTGCTCTGTGATGCCGGGTGCATTTAGACAGTGCCACCGTGGGTTTGGGCACACTCACTCACAGATCCCAAACTATGTGGGATTAGCTGCACCCATGCCTGAGACACTTCTGGTCACTTCACAGCACTTGGCCCAATCTGCTGCCCCATGGGACATATGGCAGAGGAACACTCTGGACCCAAGTGTTTCATCCCAAACCCTCTTTGCATACAAGATGTCCCGTCCCCACCCTGCACCCACAGCCAGGGGATGTGGCCACCCGGGTGTGGGTGAGGAGTACAGCATTGCCCCAGCTGTGCCCCTTTCAGGGAGCAGAATCCAAGCATCCAGATCCGTCCCTACCTCCCTCCGTTCTCTCTCCTCCAAGATCAGCTGCTCTGAGGATCCACAGGTGACACAGGACAGGACGACAAAGTGCCCATGGCTCAACACTGGGGAGAGCAGCAGGCCCTGTAACATTGCCCCAGGACCAGCTGTGCCAGGACGGGCAGCCCAGGCTGGCACTGAGTCCGTGCCGCCTGTCCCACTTTGGGCTGTGACAATAACAGCCATGCAGTATCCCCCACCCAGCCAACCCCGCCCTGGCTCTGCGGTGTTGCCAGCAGCACAGCCCTGCCACACAGCTAAATTTAAATGCCCCGCCAGCCACCTGCTGGGTGGTGTATAAATAACCCCTGGAGTGGGGTTTCTTGCCCAAAAAGCAGCTCCATGCACACAGTGTGCCACAGGCACACATGGGGCAACACCCAGAGCCATCAGGTAGCAGGTCCCTGTCTCCATCCTCCCAGCACCACCAGCAGACAGGGAACTGTCCCCAGCTGTGGGATGGAGCAGATGGGGACAGAGAAGGGCAATCATCCATCGTCAAGGGACCTGTCTCTTCAGGAGGGAACATGCACCTTGACTGTGGCCAGGCTCTGCCTTCCTTGAGAGCCACCCCTGTGGCTACCCCTAACGTGCTCTTCACCCAATGCTGCAGGGTGTAAGGGCACTCCCTCCACAAAATGTGCCATAGGACCTGCTGGGCCACGATGAGGTGATGGTCCCTTGGCACAGCTGGGCAGCTGCTGCCCAGGTCCCTTGGGTGCTCCTGACCTGCTGGGGGGCCAGCCTGATGGATAGGAATTTCTCCTTTTTTTTTGGTTCTCGGGGCCATCATCCATTAGGGAGAGTTAAATTTAGGTTAAAGCTGATCCCTTATTACCTTGCTGCTAATCAGAGCGTGAGCAGATTATTAATAAGCACATTAAAATATTGGTGAAATGCTATTTTTGGGAGGTGAAGTCACAGTTTTAATCTGATTAATTGATTGAGTCATTTCTCTTTCCCCTCTGGCGACCCGTCCTTGGCCAGCTCCCCAGGGCATGCAGCCAGGGGACCCCTTGCCCCGGGCCCACCCGGTCAGGCACCCAGTGCCTTCTGCAGTGATCTCCATGGGACCTTCTTCACCTGTGCAGGATGGACAGGGGGTCACTACCCCCCAAAAGGGAACAACGGGGTAGGATAAGAGCCGGAGAGGGGTCAGCATCTTGGTGACCCAAGGACTGGAGCAGCAGCTGGGGAGGAGGGGATGCTGCAGAGGGGAGAAGGCTGTGCAAGCCCCGCGTCCCACACCCAACTCAGAGCTGCCCAGCTTTGGGTTTCACCCCACTTTGGCTTGTCCCAGAGCTTGGGAGGACACCAAGAAGAGGGTGAGGGTAGTCAGTGCACCACGGCCAGCCATGCCCTCTGTGCCCATCCCAATCCCCTGCACACCCAGCAGGGCTGTAGGGAGAGCCCTTGGTCCTGCTCAGCACCACACATGGCCACTCCAGAGAGCCAGTCCCAGGGGACACCTGCTACAGCCCCAAAGCTATAGCACCCAGCTGGAAAGCCCAGGACGCTGGGAGAAGGACATGCAGGACATCCTTGCAGGTGGTGGGGTTTGGGAGCATCCTGAGGTTCCATTCCCTCTTTGCTCCATCACCTGCAGCTCTGCCCCTCACGCCCTGGGCTGGACTCAGCTGACTCATCCTCTGCCCCCTCCACTCTGGGCAAGTTGGCTGGTACCCAACAGAGCCAACTAGTGGGAATGGACCTGGCACTGCCTGCAGCACACCCAGGCTCCAGAGCCGGGCTTGGGGGACTGTCCCTGGCTTTGACCAGAAGCCTCCATCCCAGGGCCCATGTCCCTGTGGGCAGGAAGGTAGCATGCCAGCTGGGCATGGCTCACGGGTCAAATATTGCTCCCACGTCCCAGCCTCCAGGGCTGTGCCAAGTGCATCTCCATGCTATCCCCACATTTCTCTGGCCCCAAGGATAGGCACAGGCTGTGGAGACCCAGGGGTTTCCCCAGGCAAGGAGGGGACAGAACCTGGGAGGGGTTTCCCAGGCAGGCTGGGTCCTGGCAAAAGCAGTGCAAGCAAGTCCCAGCCCTGCTCCAAGGCGTGACGCTGCCACATTGGCCTCACAAGGCTTTCCCTGCACTCCCGGTACAGTGAATCCCTTCCCAGGGCTGTTAGGGCCCAGAGGGGCAGCCCAGTGGTCCTCAGCAGGGCAAGGCCATGGAGATGGCAACTTCGTGCCTGCACAAGGACACAGGGACAGGGGCAGGAGTAGGGCACCCGGAGTCCCAGCATACACAGGCGCATGATGACCTCCCCAAGATGTGCCCACTGGGTTTAGGAGGTGGTTCTGGGTTCACACCCAGAGGAGGGGGTTCTGGGCAGCTGGCAGGGCAGTGCAGGGACTGGCACAGGGGTGAAGGTCCTGCCATGGCTGTGACAGTAAACCACGAGCACACAGCATGCAGCTCTGTCCCCAGGACCAAGCATCCCAGGACAAAAGCACCGGTAGATGCAGGCACCAGGGTGTGTCCCTGCCCCGGCTCATGGGGCACACCCAGGGCTTCTTTGCCCAGCTAGATGGAGGGCACAGCTCCAGCCCCAGAGGAGTCAGATTCCTTGACATGTCAGGGAACAGTCAGACCAGCTGCAATTTAATTTGTCCAGCAGTTCTTTCATGCTCTACTTTGCATCAATCCCCTCCCCAAATAAAACATTCCCCTCACCCCAGGTCCACAGGGGGCCTTCAGGAGGCTTTTGTTGCCTCCTGGAACCGTCTTCAGCTTTGCTCCACACGGAGCTCAGTGCAACCCCTCCGCCAGAGGCTGGAGCACTCAGCACCTAAACAGCATTTCTCCCCTCCCCGAATAACCGCGCAGAGCTCACCCGACAGACACCCCCTCTCACATAACAGAGATCCCGTGTCCCCCAGGGCGGCACCTACCTTGGGAGAGAGTCCCGGTGACAAACTGGTAGAAGAAGCGGATCACCCGGCCCAGCTGCCTCTTGCAGCGCTGCTGGCAGTGGCTCATGGCTCCAGCTCCCAGCGCTGGGGAGGCACCCAGCCGCACTCCCTCCCGGCCGCCAAACAGCCCCCCAGCTCCTCCGAGCAGCGGGCGATGCCCGGGGGAGGACTGAACCTTTCTGCCCGGAGCGAGCCTGCGGGCATCGGCGCCCGGTCCAGCCCGGCGAAACGGGCAGCGGCAGCGCCCGGCAGCGCGGCAGCCGCCGGCCCCGCTCCCCGGCGGCGGGCAGCGGGAAGTTTTGCGCGGGGATGCCCCGGTGCAGGCGGGCAGTGGGACAGAGGGTTCGGCGGCGATGCCTGTCCCGGGGCTCGGGCTCACGAAAGCTGACCGCTGAGAGGGAGCGGGGTGTCCGGGTTCGCCTCCCCGGGCCGTGCCCGCCCGCCGGCCCCCTCCGTGCCGCAAAGTTGCGGGGAGCGGTGGGGAGCAACGTCAGGGTGATGCGAGGTGCCGGGGAGCCCGGTGGTGCCAGCCAGCTCTCCGGCAGAGGCGGATGGACGCCTCCCTGCCTGGCAGAGCCTCGGGTTGCCCCTGACTCCTGATCCGCCCCTTGGCACGAGCTCGACCCGGCAATTCACGCCCCGGCTGGCCGGGAACCGGAGGCAGGTTGGTATGGCAACCCGCAGACTCCACAGGTCCCGCTGACCAATGAGGCACCGCTGCATCCCAGGGCCGCCTCTCTCCGAGAGCAGGCAAGGATGCTCCTTCCGGAGGGAAGCCAGCACCGAGAGCATCCTGCATCCCTGGGCATCAGCCATCCACTCCCACTATCAAGTGTTGTGAGCATCCTGCATCCCTGGGCATCAGTCCTTCAGCACCGCTAGTGTCCTACTTCTGCTGGCTCCACACTGGGGAGGAGACAAGGATGGATGCAAGGATAAGAGGAAGAGGAGTCAGACTCTGAGACCACCCAGGCTAAGAGCTGCTCACTCCAAAGCTCAGCCTGGCAGCGATTTGCTAACCTGCACAGTATGTCAGAGCCAGAAGACAGACTGGAGTGTGGTGGCAGTGGGATTTCCCTGCTCCCAGAGCCAGCCTAAGACGGTCTGTGCAGACTCAAGACAACATCCCTTCCCCAAGTCCCATTTTCCCATCTGTATTCCATCTCTGCAGTGCATTCACACCCCACAGCAGCAGGATTCTATCAGTTCTGAATCCATCCAGGCTCTATAATCTCATAAATTTCATCTCTTATTAATAGGGAAGGAAGCGAACAAAAAGGGACCTGATGGAAATTACAGCTTCTGCTCCCTCAGGGATGGAAAAGAGGGTGGAGCCATGATACAGCCAGGAACAGCCAGACTGTCCAGTCCCTACCAATACCTCAAGAAGGAGCCCCAAAGGAAGGGGCAAGAGCACCACCACCTCCCACCAACCCTGTACTGGGTTTGACATAGGGAACCTCACCCCTTGCTCCCCAAAAGAAGGGCCATCCCCTCCAAACCAAGCCCACCTGGTACTACACAGGCTATGACCCTGCAAAAGGGGGGCAGCTGCCCAACAGAGTGTCTCCACACCACGGTATGAGAGTGTCCCAGTGTGGGGGGGACCCGCAGCAGGGGATGCTGCACTGGTCACTGCATGGCTGAGCCAGGTTTGGAGACATCCTAAACAAGGCACAACACACAGCACAGCAGGGACTTGCAACCCTATAGGAATACATCCACAAAGCCCCAGGCCACAGAAAGGCTGCAAGGGACATTGATGTCACAAGGGGAAGGGGACAGTCCAGGCCAGCTGAGGCAGAGTGGGCAGCTCAGCAGTCAGAGACACAGATGTAGAGACAATCTGTGAATGCAACGCCTTGACTGAATCTGCCTCTGTGAACCACTTGCCCCCCACCCGAAAGTTCAGAAATTTGGGTAGCCAGCAGTGCCCAGTCCACTCCTGCCACCTTGCAGTGACAGGTCTGGGGTTTAGGACCCTCATCCATGTCTACAGTATCCAGGAGCTCTGCTGCCGGCTCAACCCCGCAACACACACTGGGACAGTTTCCTGCAGGGATCAGGTCCCGTGAGCTGTGGGATGCAAGGCCAGATCCTGCAAATGCACACCGTCCCCAATGCGGGGGGAGAGGGGCAGATCCGCAGCGTGTCCGCGGGGACCAGCCAGCACAGCTCAGACCGCGGCAGCTGCAGCATCCCAAAGACCCGCGGGATACAGGACAGGTGACAGAACAGCCACAGGAGGGTGCCAGAGCCCACAGTACGTGACAGCAAACAAAGTTTGCAGATCCATCCCAAACCCCACCATCCAGCTCCTTGGAAGGCAATTTCCATCTGACAGGGAAAGTTGCTGCATCCCGGCATGTCCCGGGTGGGTGAGACTTGCAAGTACCATCCTGTGCACCCTGGTCGTGATGGTCATGCGGGACAGGGGATCTCCTGTCCCTTTCCGGATCAGCAGATGTTGGCCACCCTGGTCACTGACCCTGCTCCTCCCCGGGAAGCCGAGCAGGAATTCAGCACAAATCAAAAGCAAGCCACAAGGCAGAGCTGTTGAGCCCGCCCTTACACAACTTTTCTTGCTAAAGACCCCACCTGGGTCACATCCACCACGGGTGCCACTGCAGGGTGCATCCCGCCAGCCTCCTGCCCCACAACCCAGCCTGTGTTTCTCCCAGACCTGCTCGCTGCTTAAGGAGGCCAGTGGTTCCCCAGGTGAACTCCGTTACCCACAGTGCCTCACTGTGGGGCAAAGGACATCATCTCCCAAAAAGATGGGAGATAAAAAGATACTTAGAGTCAGCCTGTGTCCCCAGAGGACCTGCTGGGCCCCCAAAGGGAACACGCCATTGCTGGAGCTGCAGCAATGGGAAGGAGGAAGACTATGGCTCCAGGCTCTGTCTCCAGCTCCAGCACACGCTCCCCCCATGTGCTTAGACCCTGGCAAAGGGAGATCCTGCCCGCACCTATTAATGCCGAGCCTGCGCCGGGGACCAGCCCAGCTCCCCACTGTAGGGGATAAAGGGCAAATTTGGGGAGACTGAAGACCAACGTTGTCCCGCACTTCCCTGCCCCAGTTCCATGCCTGCCTGCAGACTGTGCTGGGACACCTCCAGCTTGGAGGCACAGGAGCCGGGACAGGCAGCACAGGCCATGCGACGCACCTGTGATGCCATGGGTGGGGACACGGACTGCCCACGCTCCGTGCCCCACGCTCCGTGCGGCCGCGGTGCCGCTGCCTGACGCTGAGAGGAGCCCCGGTACAGCGCAGCAGAGCGGCAAAGCGACGGGAGGTGAGCCGGGGACACGGCTCGTTCAGACGGCTGTGGCAGCGGATGGCACACGGGGGACAGGAGGGGACACGTGTTGTGGTGTCGGAGCGTGGCCCTGCACGCGTGTGAGAGGATGCACGGGAACCGTAAAGGCCATGCGGCCACCACGGACATGCGGCCACCGCGGACATGCGGCCACCGCGGTCCGCTGGCAGCCCCTTGGAGGCTGAAGGGACAGTGACAGCAGCGCCGAGGAAGGGGACACGACACAGCTCCCACACCAGAGCCATTGCTTCCTTCCCTACCGAGGTCCTCTCCTCCCGAGATGGCTTCCTGGCAGATGCATCCTTCCTAAGCCACCGACTACCGGGCTGGTACCTGCCGAGGGAATGCAGGGAACTGCCGGGGGAATTCACGCTGCTTCCTGGCCATGAAATATTCATTAGCACAGCCGCCAAGAAAAGGGGGGAAATAAAAGATAAACAGAAGAGGGTGGGGGGAGAAGACACAATGCTTGCAGGCAGCTCAGCATGGTGCTGATAAGCCCATGGAGTGGCTGAATCAAGATCTTTGTACCAGTCATCACACCAGTATGTGGGTCCCCTGGTGTCCATGCAAAGCCTGACTCGCTGTCACGGGTGTCGTGGGCACATAAACACCCCTAGAAAATGCAGCCAGGAACGAGCAGTCCTTGCAGGCACGTCCAGCACGGGTGGGGATGCCCTGTGATGTGCACATCACCAAGGGGCACCATGCTGGGTTGGTGGTCAGAGATTGTTCCTGCCTGTGCCAGCCCTGAATGGTGCCTGGGCTTCAAAGTATTTCAGCCTGGGCTACAACCCCGTGGACAGCACCAGAGCAGGGCCCCAGCCAAGGGCCACCTTGGCCAGGGCATCTGTGGGCTCTCTAGAGTCATCCCGTGGCTGGCAGAAAGCAGATGCTAACATTTCTCTCAGGGAGAAAGGGCTGTCAGGGTGGGAGGCACATTTCCAGTAATGGGGAAGGGCAATCAGGAAAGGAAGGAGGAAAATTTCCATTACCAAGGAAGGACAATCAGAGTGGGAAAGATGCAGGACATCCTGCTACCCTGTGCCAAGCCTCAACCCACCACTCAGGCTCACAGCGACTGAGCAAATGCTCTGTTCTCTCTCTAAATAATTCAAACTCACCCCTTTTTTTGGGATGGGGGGGCATACACATCCCAGCAATGCCAGACCCACATTTGCTTGGCAGAGACAGAGCAGGTCCTGGCTTGAGGGAGAGCTCAGCAAGACTCACCCCAGAGCCAGGACACGATGAGGGAGAAGGAGGTGGACATCCCGGCGGCAGGGATCACTTCAGGATCCATGAGCTTCTGGTCCCAGACACGCCACATGGGGGTGGGTGGCTCTGTGGGATCCCAGCACCGCTGCCACCAGCAGAGGAAGGCTCAGCCCAGGCAGCTCCGCGTGCTGCTTCTGCCTCCTCCCAGCCCGGGGAAACCGCAGCCTCCGGGTCTGGGGGAAGTGCTGAAAACGTGATGCCAGAGAAAATAAATAAGGCAGCTAATGAGGTAATTTGCATAACTATTAGCAGTCAGGATTTGCAGCGGGTCTGACATGGGATGTGCTATCACAGCGAAGTGCAGCCCGAGGGCTCTGCTGTGCTTGCAGAGGGAAACACAAAACAGCCGTGCTGCGGGCACACCGCAGGCAGCCGCCGCCCCACCACCGGGCAAGCGACGGGGGCAGGAGCAAACCAGCAAGGAGGTGGAGGAAGGCTCGGAGCAGGGCACACGGCCTGGGAGGAGCTGCGTGCTCTTACTGTGAGCCCCTCCTGCCTTCGGCCACACACCCCGCGGCTTGGCCCTGGGATGTACAGATCATGGGCCAGCACACAGCTCCCACCTTGCCAAGGCACGTCCATGAAAGGACGAGCTTGTGAAGGCCAAGGAAAAGCTGCCAGCAGCCCAGGCTGCCTTGCAGGGCAACCCTGCCATGTCACAGCCAGCTGGCTCCATGTGCTTTCCCATCCAGAGCTGGCCACAGCTCCCTGCATCCCTTACTCCCCTGTGAACCCAGCCTAAAACACATCCGAGGACAAGCACAAATCCTTTCCTACCCCAATCTTTGCTGCCAGCAAACCCAGCTCACTCTGACTCCCAGCAGAAGGTGCAATTTTTGGGATGTAGGATTGTGCATGAAGCATAACGCCATCAACAGCTCTGCATCATAACTGCACCCATCATTAGCTGTTCGGGTCAGAAATCATTGAACCCCAGCAGGCAGGAGGGCACTGGTCATCCTGGTACATTCAGGAATGCAGGGGCAACACACCTGCAACCTGTGACACTGCTGGATCCCCAGCCTGCTGTGCCCAGTAAATTGGCCATGTGACGGAGAGCGATGGCAAGCAGGGCCACTCTCCCCGGGGCTGCCAGGGCACGTCTGGCTTTGATCACAAACGTGCGACGACAGCTCAGCTCGTTCTCAGCTGGTGGATCTTGCTAAAAAATGCATGTGACGCGATCTGTCTGCTCGGGAAGGCGCTGCCAGGGAAAGCGCCCAGCCCAGTGCTGTGCGCTGGTCCTGCAGCACCCACCTGCCAGCAGCCGGCAGGCAGCAGGTGACGGGGGAGCAGCCTGGCCACGCTAGGGATGAGCACATGCCAAAGCACCCCTGCAATGCAGGGAAAGGATGAGGAACCCCCACCATCTGATGGCAGACACAGGCAGAAAGACCCAAAGGATGGGTGGTTAGACAGACAAATGGACACAAACTCCACCACCAACTTGGGTGGTGCATGTCAGGCCAAGATGAAGGTCAGAGCCCCACAGGGACCACCCTGGTGTGTCCATCACCCCCAGAACCCCCGTGATGGCCCCCAGACATCCAGGTTGCACTGAGACACTGACTGCTCCCAAGCTGAACTTTTTCGTCAGTTCTGCTAAATATTTTAGGTATTTACACAGAAAAGCTCTCTGTGCTCCGCGGCATGTCGGCCCCAGTGGCATCACATAGGCGGCCACAGACACACCCCCGCCTGCCAGGGCATGAATAATTCATTGACCCCATGAACAGGATAGAAGCGGCGGGTAGGAGGGGACAAAGTTGGGGGAACAGTTTCATTAACCCCTACCCTGGCTCCTGGGGTGCACCCCGAGTGTCTCCATGTCCTGCAATGGGAGGGCAAAGAACTGCACCAACAGCTGCAGGGAAACAGACACACAGGGAAGGGAAAGGAGCCAGGAGCTGAACCCAGCCCTAGTTATAGGGCTGACACATCGAGACTGCAGCTCATAGCAAGTAGAATCATAACTTGCCTGGGCCATCTGGGGGCATTTCAGAGCTTGTTGTGTCTGAAAAGCACAGCAATGTTGGGGGCACCCAGGATATACCAGGCAGTGAGGCACAGCCCCCAGCACCTCCAAAGAGCATGGTGGTCACTAGTGGGCACCTTGTTGTATGGGGGTGCACAGCTCACACTGGGGCACAGCACAGACACGGCATCTCCTTATCCCAAACCAGAATCTTTCTGCCCCTCAGATGCTCACCTTGCTCCATGCCCATGGCACCCCATGAAAATCCGCAGGGGTTTCCATCCCCAGCCCTGTTCCAGTGCCCACTCCAAGCCTCACCAGGATCTCCTGAATTGAGAGGCTGGGAAAAATCTCAGCCTGGCCACAAGCGATGCCAGCCCTGTCCCCAGGTCTGCTCCAGGAGAGGACATGGTTCTCAGCATCTCTCCAGCCTTGCCACCCTCACCACCCCAACACCAAGCCACGGTGACAGTGACAAATTACATGAGCTCCATGCAATCACACATAGGTTGGGCTCCAGCAAATGGGAGGTGGTGGTACTAGGCTCATTTCCTTGCAATCAGCACTCTCTTGGCCACCAACAGATCTGACTCGGCAGGGTGACAGGAGGAAGCACAGTGGGAACAGGCTGGGACACGACCTCGGCTCCCACGTGTTCAGGCAGCCCGGGGCTGCCTGTGGGCCGGGCAGCGGGACACCCTCCGTCACCCAGGCGGATGCTGCCGCGCCGAGTGACACGGGCTATTAGCACCAGCGCTTATCCAGGGGCTCCGGCACACGCTGCCTGCACAGCTGGGAGAGGGAGATAAGACGCCCGGAGGGGAAACATACTTCAAATGGCAGGAATCTCCCCCAAAATGGACTTGGCTTGAAGGCACCGAGAGTGCTTGCCGCTATTAATAACTCCAGTGCTGCAACGAGGCGCGTGCCCTCAGCTCAGGGAAACACGGCAACAAGGCAGGGAGGGGGAGCAAAGTGGTGCTGGACATGGGGCTGAGCTCCTGACCCATGGAGTCCCCATGCCAACAACACCCCAGCACCGGCCTGAAGGCCCTGGATGGGTGGCTGAGTCGACCTGGGGGACTCAGGGCAGGGCAGACACACAAGGTCAGTGCTGCCCTTCCAACAGCCCAGAGCCCACCTGCACCTTTCTCCAGCCTCAAGCCAAGACTCTGCACATCCCCATGGCTGGGCTAATGGCCCCCCACGCAGCACTGACCCTCTCTCCACTTGTACCCTGGGTGATGGCTCAGCCCCCCAGCCTGCTGCGCTCTCTGCCCCATGGGGCAGCAGGGCTGCCCACTCACCATCTCCAGGGCACCTGCTCAGCCCGCTGGCAGCCCAGGGGGGCCCCCAGAGACTGCCCTTTTAAACTGACATTTTGGGGACAGGAAAGCTATTTTCGGTTGTTTCAGAGGCAGCGTTTCCATTGCAGTTTGTCTGCCTCCACTGGAGGGAGGGATGCTCTCCCTGGAGGTGCCATGGCCGGCAGCTTTGTTTAGGGCTGTGGCGCCCAGCACCAGCTCCGCACCGCTGGGTCATCCTCATCCCTCCTCTGCCTACACAGTGCCTGGACCCACTGTGCCCGGGAGATATCCCTGGGTTCCCACTTGGGCAGGAGGGTCAGGAGCATCCCATGTGGGAGAGGGGTGGTGGGAGGCACAGGGCAGAGCCTGGGGGGCCTTGCTCCTGCCTAAGACCTTCTCAGCATCAGCAAGTTGTCTTCTACACACCTTAATGAGACAATCCCAAAAATGAGCACACAGAGCTGAACAGCCCCCCCTCCCTGGAGCCCCCAGGCACTCTTGATAGGAATAAATGTGCCTGGCAATTATGGAGGGGGAGTACAGCCTCTCAGTGCAAGACCTGCTGAGAGACTCAGAAATAAATATGTTAATAATCAAATATCTATCCTGTGTCTGGAGCTCACGGGAGGACTTTCAAGTCTAATTAGCGGAAGATTTGTACCATTGCTGCCAGGGCTCGAGGGACAATTTGCCGTGGTTCCCACGAAGTGAGAGGTTCTGCTATAATTAGCCAGCAGCATCTCGTCTGCAAGGATTACCTCCAAACCTCCCCCGCATTCTGGGCTGGGGGCAGGAGGGACCCAGGTAAGCCAAGATGAGAGATGGCCCCAGGCTTTGATCTGTGCAAATCGAGTCTGGAGCTGCAAATCCAGGGCAGGCAGGAGGACAGGCTGTGAGGTTGGGCAGCACACCAGGAGAGCTATCCTGAGCCGGCAGGTCATCCCACACTCCCACAGCTGTACACAACCCCCGATGTCGTCACGGAACTCCTCTCCCCACAACACCCTGCCACAAAGACCCAGAGTGCCTCTAAAACTGCTCCATCTCCAGACAGATAATTTCCAAGCCAGGGTCCCAACACCCAGGGCTGTTCACAGTGGGGGGCATTTCCCAGTCTACCCCAGCCAGACACGTCGTACATCTACCTCATCCCCAGCCCATCATAGCAGGATGAGCAGTGCCCAGGGCAGTACTCCTACCACCCCAGCCCACATGTTTCAAACAGGGCCATATTCTGCTCCTGAGGATGTCATAGCACACTCCATTTCCACTGCTACAGCAACTTGTGGGGTGGCTGTGATGGGGAGAGCACCCAGAGCAGAAAGACACAGGGGCAGCACCTGGAGGTGCACCACTGGCAGTGCCCTAAACGGGACCAGCCTCCAGGGGAAGGTGCAAAGGCAGAGAGACAGCAGAGGGATGAGGGAAAGGATGGAGACAGAGCAGAGGGAGCTATGTCCACGTTGAGGACCAAGAGCACAACTGAGGATGCTCTGCCAAGCAGGGAGTGGGACCCATGTGTCTGGTCCCACGGAGGGATAGCCTGGCAGATACTCAGCCAGAGATCACTGACCTAGCAGCAGCTGCCAGGGACACTCATTAGCACCAACTAATTGTGGGCAGAGGTGGCTGGCCTGGCAGCACACTCTTCCCAGCCAGGCAAGGCTCCAAGTTGAGAGGAGAATTACACACAGGGTGTCAGTGGTCACATCCAGGGCACTTCCTCAGGGTTGGCCTGGAAACATCTGTGCCAGAGTCCTGAGCCCATGAACAACAAATCAGCTCCTCATCCCTCCCAAGGGCATGCAGGTACCCCACGTTCAGCCATGTTGCCCAGGCCAGGGCACAGCCATCCCCATCCAGCTCCTCTGCCAGCCCTGCGAGACCTCCTCAGTGCCACTGGGTTGTTCATCCCAGCAAACGAGAGGTTACCAGCCCCTCACTTCCCCACAGTTATTAAATTAAGCAGTTATAAAAGAGAAGATGTATTATCCAGAGAGTGACAGCGGGTTGTAATTACAGCAGGGCAGGCTGAGAAAACAAACAGTGCTGAGGGAGGCACAGGACGGTGCAGGGCTGGAGGGACACCACCATCCCTTGGGACCCGCGTCCCTGTCCCGGCACTGTGGTCCAGGGCAGAGGTTGGGCTCTTGGGTCTGTGAGGGATGGAGGAGGGGAAAAGGCTCCTTTGCCTCCATGGGTGTGGTCCCAAAAGAGCCTCTCCCTCCAGCTTACACTGGGCTGGGGTGGCCCCGATCCCACCCCCTTCGGGGGATGCTGGGGGATCACCAGCCCCAAGGAACAGCAGGTTTTCAGTGAGTCACTTTGAAATATTAGACACCATCTCCTTCTTTCCCTTTCTGCTTCAGGGCAGCCCGCTGCACCGAGGGGCTTGCTGCCCAGCTGAGGCAAGGGGACAAAGTCCCAGCTGGGACATGGCACCCCAAAGGGGCTCTGCCTGCTCCTTCTCCCCTACCCTCCCTAGCCAGGCACGGTGCCCTTCTGCTGGGTTACTCCAGGCTTGGGTTTGAAACTTGTGCCTGGTGTCTCAGGCAAAGCACAGACAGGGGTGGAACGTGGGGCATGGCCACGCTCCAAACAAGCAGCTCACAGCCCCGTCCCCAGCCAGCCACCAGCAGCTCTCCCTGAGGAGGGAAAAAGCTTCACTCCCATGTTCCCTCCCAGGGGTCGGAGGGTACCATGGGTACCGTCACAGTGGCACTTGGGACACATCAGGGTGGCTCGGTCTTGAGGAGTGCACGGCACTTCCTGCCCATCCTGCACCAGCAGACCCTGTGCAGCCCCCAGCCCCAGCCACATCCCTTCCCTTCGCTAAATCCTCCTGCCCTCAGCCCAATCCTCTTACACTCTCCCTCTCCAATTACAGCATCTTTAAATTAATGCCTGGCCAAGCGTGGGATGGAAGGAAATTAACCCTGGGGAGGGGGAGCAGCCTCCACAATGCCTCTTATCACCTAAAGCACTCTTCCCTGCCCTTCTCCCACTCGACATGCAGGGGAGACACCGGATCTACCACAATCACAGCGAGCATCACTCGAGCACAAGCTCTCAGCACACACACCCCTTAGCCGGTAGGGTGGCAAGTGCCCCCTCCAGCCAGCCTCTACTTGGGAGGCTGCAAGGTCCCCAGGAGAGACCGCCGGGTGTGCTTGGGTTTACACCAAAACCAGCCAGCTGGGAACTCACTGGGAGCAGTTCCAGAGCTGCCTGCACCCCTGCCAGGACACTTTGGGGTCCCCAGTTCTGGAGCAAGAAGCCAGGAGGGATTTGGCTGCTGGTGGGAAGCACTTGTGACCCCACAGCTTGGGGAGCTCAGGGGAGCTGGAGTGGGTAGGAGGCAGGGATGTGGCCAGAACAAAGGGTGCCACAATACACACCCTGATCAATGCAGGGGACACTTCTTGCCTGCGTCACCGTGGGGGAGTTTGGAACACGCCCTTTCGGAGGATCTGTGTGAGGGTGAGCAGACACAAAGGCCATGACAGACGGGTCCATCCCCCCAGGCTGGGATTCAGGCAGGACTTGATGGGTTTTGGAAAAATGCCTCAGGGATCCAACCCCATTGCTGCCAGCATGGGGCAGCCGTGGGACCAGCAGGATCCCATCAAGCTGCCCTCTCCCAGGGCAGTGCTGGCCAGGGCCAGGAATTGCTTGCCAGAGCAGCGCTCCCGCTGATCCTCTCCGTTATGCAACAAATTATTCCACTCGCATTAATGACTTTGCGGCAAAGGGGGAAATGACATGAATGATTCCTGGTGCCTGGGAGTGACTCACTTTGCATGACAGAGGGGAAGCAAGCAGGGAGGGTGGGCTCCAGGGGAAATTTGTTTGGGTCAGCATGAGCAGCAGAGGGCTGGGGATGGGCTCAGAAGATCAACTTCTAGAAGCAGAGTGAGGGGAAAAGAAAGAGGTGCTTAAGGGCAGATCCCACCACACGGGAGAGGGTTGAGATGCTCCCAAGAGATGCTGGGATCAGTCATAACCACAGCATATTATAACATCTGTCACTGCACTGCCCAAGCCCCACAGCCCTTTTCCACCTGTGCTGCAACCCCAGAACTTGGCACCAGCAGCTCTCCCTCCCTGCTCCAGGGTCAGATGAGACCTCGAGCAAGTGCAGCCAGGGCTGGGGGTGCTGAACCACCCAAATCCAGCATGCCCCTAGGAGTCCAGCAGGATGGGCAGCTGCCCACCACAGCCCTTGAGGCAGCAGTGGTGGGGGCAAAAGGGACCTGTCACATGGGCTGCAGTACAGAGCCTGGCATCTGACCCAGTCCCTTCTCCCTCACCTCTGGAGACTTCACTAAATCACACCATTAAAAATTAATGCGTATTCCCTCCTGGAATAAATCAGGAGCTGTCAAGGGCCAGTGCTGCCAGCCACCTCCTGGGGACACCAGAGACACGTGGAGACACACTGGAGACTTCAACAACCCGCTGCCAAGTAGCCCCAGGGGGGCCCTTGCAGTGACAGAGGGCCGGGTGGATTATTGCCTTTAAACCCATTCAGGGGCTTTCTGTAAGCAATGCAATTTTAAAAAATTCAATCTAGGAAGAAGCGATTAACCAAAAGGGCCAGGAGCAATGGCTTGCCTGTCTAATCTCGTTAGCGAGCAGGCCGGTTCTCATTTCACCCCACCACAGCTGCACGGGCTGCAGTAACCGGTGAAAGCAGATGGATGGCTCTTCCCTGGCTCCTGACCTGGCTCCTGATGGGTGTGAGAGTTTTCCCGTGCCTCCCTGCATCCCACAGGGCTACACCTTCCCCAGGTGGGTCAAGGAAACCCCTCTTCCCTGTGACTCAGATCCTGGCCAGACCATCACCAATAATACTCCATCCCTAAAAAGCACTTTTTTGGTGTCCAAATGTGTGGTTGGTGATGGGAAGAGGACAGGTAAGGGAGTTGGTGCATCCCAGCTCTGCTGCTGGGGGCAGTGCCTGAAGCCAGGAGCAGGGTCCCACTTTCTGCCCCACACAGGCTCAGTGACAGGGTCATGCCAGTCTCTCATGGTAGCATCTTGCCAAGAAACCTTCCTCTGCTTCAGATTGTCGAGCCTCTCCCCAGCAGGAATGTCACTGCCATGGGAAGTGTCTCACAGGGACAGCAGGACAGACCAAGGTGTCCAATCCTATCCAGCTCTCAAGTCTCTGCAGGGCAGAGCTGTGGCTGTGGCAGCAGATTTGTGCCACCACCCCACCTGCTGAGTTAGTTACTCCATCATTGTCCCTGACCTGCTCCCTGGAGAGGGACCACAGGTGAAGCCGTCCATCTCCACTGCCAGCTTGGCACCGTCCCCTGGGGCTCTGAGCATTCCCTGCCTACCTACGGGCACTGCTGCTGCTGCAGCGTGGTCCCTGATGGACCGGTCTGTGAGCAGTCAGACCCCACACCTGGCTCCCGTCCAGGACAAAGCCATTTGCCCGTCCCAGGTACAGCCCAGGGCTCTCTAAGTGGAGCATGGATCAGGTTTGTCTGCACACAGGGGTGTGCAGTGCCCCCACTTGCACAGGCCACAATCCCTAAAACACTCACTGCGGATGAAGCTGGCACAGGAATTGGATAATCACGCATGCTCAGAGCTGGAGCTCCTGCTTGTATGTCCTGCAGACCTCAGGGTCTCAAGGGCCCCTACATCCCCAGGTGGAGTGAGCAGGAGCAGCATGGATGGGACATTGACCCTCTTGCCCAGAGTCCCCAGCAGCAATGCCAACACCAGCTGGGGGTTGGGAGGGGTGCCAGCTCCCTGAACAGGCAGGATCTCCAACCCAACAGGTTCAAAAGCAGAGTGCTTCCTGCCAAAATGGGGCTGGAGTCATCTGGAACCTGATGGAGCTGAGCCTTTGGGGCTGGAGAGGTGAGCAAGGCATGGACACAGAAGTGCATGTCAATGCCAGTGAGTGCTTCCCTGCCCACGAGTGTCCATCGGTGACTTGCCCTGTGTGGACCAGAGAGGAAACATTCAAGGAAGCCCAGGTCAGAGGCAGTGAAGGTGGCAGCCCTCCACGTCCCCCATCCCTGTCAACTCCCGTTGAAGGCAGCAGTATCCTGCCCACAGCTCCCCTCCCGCAGGGCTCCATCTCCAAACAAGCTAATTACTCTCACCGCTCCCCAGGGGCTGCACCACCCGTTTTCATTTGAAGCGGAAGACAAATTTACTTAAAAGCAAGAAGCAGCCAGAGCCACGGCAGCTCGGGGACGGGAGGACCCCAGTAAGAGGCCCCCACCCAGCACAGCCCGGCTGCCACAGAACATTTGCAAAACCCTCAGGGGGGTATTGCTGGGAGCAGGGCCACTCGTCCCCAGTGTCCTGCCACTCACCCCCATAGCATGGTATGCACCCAGCCCCAGCTGCCAGCAGAGCACTCTGGCATGGACAATGGGTTGAACACGATCCCTGCACCCATCCACAGACCCTGCCCCATGGAAAGGGGCTCCTCTGCCCCTTTGCTCCCAGGGAAGCCACTTGCAATAGCCCCAGCAGTTCACCTGCTCAGCAATAACCACCCTCAGAGTTCTACAGTGTTAGTGAAGGATTGTGATTCCCCACCTCCAGCCAGACCCCCTCACCATGGCATCAGCCCACCCAGCTCAGCCCCCCCGGCGAGGGACAGCAGGGAGATTCATTTCACTAAAGGCTCATTTATCTGCAACACGATTAGAGAGCAGGGCTGGGATCCATCCCGGCGGCAGGAGAGCGATTTGCCAGCAGATGGATTTATCATCTCCCAAGCACAGCAATTTGGCTTAAACAAAACCAAACCACTTCCCCTAATGAAAACATCACTAATGAGGAGAGCCAGCAAGTGAGGCAGGGGCAGCTTCATGAATGGGGTCTCTCCTGTCCTTCAGGGCTGGCGTGACCCACTGATGTCTGGGCCATTAAGGCATGAGGCTCAGCTCCAGCTGGGACATATGGACCCAATACAGCCTGGAAGAAACCAGAGTTTGCTCCAGGGACCAAACCTCCTCATGTCCTGGCTCCCAAAGCTCTGAGGGCAACTGGTTCCAGCACAACGCACAGTATGAGAACAGCACCACCAAGCCGAGACACCTTCTCCAGCTGTAATGCAGCGAGGAAAAACTCTATGCCCAGACACAGAGATGGTGAAAGAGCCTGTGCTTGGCCAGCCTGGTGCAGCAGGAGCTGTATCCCTTGGCCGAAGTTCTGACAGTTCATGAATTATGCATCAGCATCTGTAGAGATCAGCCGTTTAACCGCCCCAACCAAATCCACGAACTTCCTGTCAATTAATCCTGTGCCACCAATTCCCCATGGACTCCAACCTGCCTTTGCTTGCAGGGATGCAGCAGCGGCTGCCAAAACCTCAGCTCCAGCCTCTCCACCTGCGAAATCCAACCTGCCCACGAGCAGTGGTACCCAGCAGCATCACTCACATGCTGCTTGCCCCGTGTGTGGTTGAGAGCAGCATCTCCTCCATCAGCGACCCTCAGGATCTCAGCAATGCCACAACACCCCCTGAGAGAGGAGTCATCAGAATCAGAGGACTGTAGACAAGCCAGGACAGCAAAAAGGAAAGAGGAAGAGGGTACAGATGCCAGAAGGAGGGAGACAGCAGACAGAGATGTGGCAGAGTCAGGCAACAGTCCCATCACCCCGAGAAGGTGCAGCAGCCATTGAGGGCAAGGCGCTTTGGCACAGAGATGACCCATGGGAGCCCCTAACCCTGGCACACGAGGGGGAGACCCTTCCCTACAGTACCCCACCCTGACAGAGGACCTCCTGGGAGCTCGGGGACCTGGACTGAGGGTCAGCATGGCTTCCAGCCCAGCCTCACTGCCAGGCTGCAGGAACAGAAGGGGCAAGCGGAGGGAAGTCGTGTGGGGCGGCAGCAGGAGTGGAGGCAGGTTAGCGGGGGAGCAGGGGGATGGGCAACACACCATTTCCACAGGTCAGACACCCAGGGGAAGGATACTGGTGGGTGTCACCCCTCCTGGGGGCTGCTGCTAGGAGGAGGGGACAGCCCATGCCTGGCAGTGACCAGAGGGATGCAGGCAGCTGGCCCTGCCAGACCATGAGGGCAGGGCTGTGCACCCAGGGCTGTTCCCGAGGAAGCAACTGGGCAAGAGAAGGACCTTTATTCTGGACGTGGGTGAGCTGGTCTTGCGCACAGTCTCCACCCTAGCCCACCTCCCTGGGACCCACCCAGCACACAGGCACAGCACACAACCTGCCGTGCACACTTGCAGCCGGGCTCCTGGCCAGCCCTTGTCTGCTCATGCCCTTGCTCCAAACCAATGACCCTGTCACTTCATCCTCCAGCTGCAGACCCCAGCGCTTCCCCCTACACACACTATTATTTGGGACAGGCTAGCACTGACACCTCCCCCACACTCTGGGAAATAAATTATCCCCCGTGCAGATGGAAGTCCTACGCTATGGAAAGCTGGTGGAGATGTTCCCCCCACCTGTGGGCTGTGAGCAGACACGATGAAGCTGCCGGGTTTGCCAGCGGCAGAACAAGCCCCTGGCACAGCCCTAGATCTGCCCATCACCTGGGACCCTCCTGCAGCATTGCCAGGATGCAGCTCCTCTGCTTTATCCCATGGCAGGCACTGGAGCCCTGCTCCCACTGTCCTCCCACCGACCCGACTGGCCCATTCTCCCTCTGATGTGTCTGTGGGGGACAGCTTGGCTCCACCTCTCCTTTCTTACTGCCATGGGGAGAAACACCTCTGAAACACCCTCCCTCTAGGTAGGGAGGAGAGCTCAGCCAGATGCTGCGCTGCCACTACGTTGCTGCCTATGGCTTTCATCTCACGGGGTGGGCTGCTAAAATTGCGAGGAGTTGGGGAGTCCCCATCCATCAGCTGTGCCTCTGGAGACAGGAGGATCCCAAAGCTCTGCAGATGATCTCTATAGCAATTGCTCAACCCTGCAAACACTGCGGCTGCCTTTGGGGTGGAGCAAAGCGGTTGCTCGAGTCCTCAGATCATGACAACTGAAGGAAAAAAGCAGATGTGAAAAAGCAAGGGTGAAAAGTGAGCCTCCTAACCCCTTTTTGGGGACCCAACAGCCCATGAGATGAATCCCTCATCTTTCCAAAAGGCAGTTAGGGTGTTTGTCTCACCCCAAACAGCCTAGATATTGACCCCGTGCTGGCACATGCTGTCCCGCTCACGGGATACAGCATGGCTTGGAGGGGCTTGTCCAGTGGGGTAAGACAAGTCCCAGGCCACCCACCCCTGCTCCCCATTTGGAGCTAGGACAGCCCTGATGCTTACACATCCCTGTGGAGCATCAGGCAGGAGGGAAATCCTCCTCCAAGCTCACTCACCTCTCACACTGCCAGCATTCAGGGTCAGGGATGCGGTACCTGCGCTTCTCGGGACAAAGTGGCACTGGATTCGCATTTCTTCTGCATGGAAAGCCATGGCCAGAGCAGTCCCGAGACAGTGGCTGTGGGCTCTGGGCTCTGCTTGCACACTAATCGCTCATGCCATTAGAGGCTGGAGGAATAATGTAATTTATGGATGGCTTTTATTTCTCGCTAGCGTCATCTAAATATCCCAGAAATTGACCAGTTTAATTTCCTGGTGGTGTAACCTAAACATTTCTCTCCTTAACCCCCAGGTGGGTGCCCAGCCGCAGGCTCGGCAGCCAGGCTGGCATGGCTGCTTCCTGCCTCTGCCCCACGCCGCCACACCGGGGCCAGCACAGGCAGGGGCCACCCCGGCTCGCCCCAGAGCAGCCAGCCCGTGTTCCCCCCGGCACAGGGAGCGCTGCTGCCCTCCCCACTGCTCACACGCAGGCAAGTCTCATTCACTGGGACCTCTCACACACACATCCACGTGCCCACATAGCCGGGGCAGATGGGCATCACTGGAGACGGCTCAGGGAGTGGGGCCTGTCAGTGCACCCTCATTTTCAACAGCTTTTTAAAATTAAGAATGAGTGGACGCTGTGGGGAGTTTCTACCCTGAGCACGGCTGGGGGCCCTGCTTCCTGTTAGCCCCTCTCCTTCTTCTGGAAGTGGGTATTGTTGACCCTTCTCTGGGCATGCATAGGTGGGAATCACATTGCTCACCTCTGCTTTTGGGCAGTGATGGGGAGGCAGCAGGACTGACTGCTGTCCCTGTACACACCAGCAATCGCTGGAGCTGCCATGGGGCTGTTGCCTCGCCTGACACCAATCATCTCTCGGTTAACAGCTCTTGCATGGCAGATGTCCTCTAAACTCTGACACACCCTGATGGATGGGGGTCTCCAAAGCTGCAGGAACACCCCAAACTGCTCGTGCTTGACCCCAAGCAGAGCTGAGCTACCAAAAAGCAGGTGCCAGCAGCAACCCTCCCATCTGCAGGAAGAGGCTAAGCCCACACTGGCACTGTCGGCTTCACCCCAGGGCTTTGCTACAGCACTGTGGAGGTCCTGGCTCCTCACCACATCTCCAGGGTATCAGGAGAGCCAAGACCAGGTCAGAAGGCATGGGGTCAAGATAGTAAACGCTCTCTAGAGCTAAATTGCATCCCCTCTCCTGCCTGCATTGCTTCCACACTTTCTGGGAGAAGGACAACTTTCCTTCCACAGGGGGGGTCAGCTTCAGTGCATTCAGCCAGCGCAGGGGAAATCGGTGCCACTGGGACCAGCTCCCTCTCCCCTGTGGTGCTACTGCAGGCTCTGCCCCGGCAGGTCACTGACAACAGTGATGGCAAATGAGTGACATGCCCTACAGGGCCTGTTTCCCACTCTGGGAAATGGGGCAGATATTTCCAGCCTTATTCCCCAAAGACTTCCCCAAAGCCCCATCCCTGCGGGCAGGGACTTGCATGGTGGCACAGCTCCACTCCATCCAGGTTCCTGCTGCACAGCTGGCTCAGAGGTAAGCCCAGGCATAAAAGGTCTCAGTCTTGGAGAGACTGGAATTTATTTTTAACTTTGATTTGATTTAAATCCATATGGACATTTTAAAGTTACTGGAGAAACCAAAAGTTGTGTGTGGGTTCCAAGTTCCTACACAGCTCAAAAATATCTTCCCTGCAGCACGTTTGGGCAGACAGTAAGCAGCATTTCCCATGTGTGGGGCTGCTCAGGAAAGCAGAGCAGGGGTCCTGCCCTGCTACCACCACCTATTTGAAATTCCAGAGCAAATCCTGAAATCCACCCCAGACTTTGGCAGAAAAAGCATCATCGGGACTCAGGGAAGGCACCTGTGCACACACAACAGTGCCTGCGGCACAAGGACACCAAACCCCACTGGCTAAGGAAAGGTTCAGCTCTATTGTGGGTCCCAGGAAGCAGGTGGGAACTGCTGCCCGATTTCACAGCTGCTGTGACAGAAGCCCTGAAAGGGCACAGGATTTGGCCTGATCTGTGGAGAGCACGTGGGGAAGGAGGGGTTTTGCCAGCTCCAGCCCAGCTGCTTCCCTATCGGACAGTGGAGGATGAGGTGTAACGGGTGGACAGATGTTGTGGGATGTGGGACGCTCGGCAATTCCCCGATGGGGCAGAGGATGGTGGGGAATACAATAGGGTCACAAATGGGTCGTCTTAATCCTCTCTGTCCCACAGCTACCCCATCCACGGGCAGGACTTCTCAAGGGATGCTCTAGGGGACACCGAGTGACAGGTAAAGACACCAGGCACTGTGGTGCTGCTGGGGTTTTCTGAGTGGAGTGAGCCTGCCTTTCCTGGGGAATCCGCTGCCGGGATGCTGCTGTGCCACCCCAGGGTGCAGCGGGGGCCCGAGGCATGGCAGAGAGAGCCCAGCGGCAGACCCTGCTGTCCCGAGGGACTTGGGAGTAACAGTAAGGGAATGTGAGCTTGGGGGGCGGCCAAAAGCGATCCAAGCATCCCACCCCCTGTCCGGGGCCATTTCCCTGCCTCCGGACAACCTCTGCACGCTGGGACCAACCCTATCGCCCCCAGAGTATCCTCCCCCCCGGGGGTCGGGACTGTCCCCCTGCTCCAGCGCCGGGGTCGCGGCCGTTCCCCCTCTCCCCGAGCAAGGCGTGCGGCGAAGCGGAGCGGGCAGGGAACGGGGCTCAGCGGGGCTGGAAGCGGGTGCCCGGGACCGCCCCGCGCCGTGGTCCGAGTGGCTGCTGCACCTTCCCCGGCGGCGGCACTCACCCGTCAGCTGGTCGTAGGAGCCGTCCAGGTCGCGGGAGTCGGACAGGNGGGGGGAGGTGCGGAGAGCGGAGGCGCTCCCGGGAAGAGGCAGGGAGAGAGCTGCTCCGGACTGCACCGAGGTGCAGTCTCCGGCGGTTCGGGAGAGCCCCGGGGGTCAGGCACCGCGCAGGGACGGAGAAGGGGACAGAGATGGAGAAGGCATGGGGCAGGAGGGGCGCAGACCCCCACAGCCCCCTGCGGGGGAGCGAGGGTCCCCCGAGCCCTGCGTGTCGGTGCCCGTGCCGGGCTGCGCCGTGGGACCCCCAGGAACGGAGCCCCAGCCCTGCCCAGTTCCGCGGGGCTGTTGCATCTCCGCCTCGGGAGAGACGCTGGATGAGAAATCGGTCCGAGGCGGAGGGGATGGGCAGGGGTCAAGAGATGCAGGAGAGGTGTGGGGAGGGCGGCCAGGTCCCCCTGCCTGCAGCCAAGCACAGAAGCGGGTCCCACTGCCGTCCCCACCCCGAGCATGGCTTTCCATGCAGGGTTGGAGCCTTTAACAGGATTTTATCCCCATCCCCTGCAGCCCCAGGGAAAGGGTGAAGCAGCGGCATACTTGGGGAGGCTTCCAGAGGCACGGTGCTGCCAAGAGAGGAGCTCACAGCCCACCGGTACATCTGGCACTGGGAACTTGATGTCCCGCTGCTGCCCCTGGTTATTTGTTGCCATCTGTGCACGATGCCATCCCCGGGAGATGCAGACTGTGCTGGAGAGTCCCCTCCATGGACAAAGCCAGGGGCTTTTGTCATGCCACTGCCTGAGTACTGACTGTTTGCACCATGACAGGGGTCCTGGGCACATCTCAGGGGCTGTCCAGCGCCCCTCGCTTCCCAGCGCTCCTCTCTTCATTCTCTCACCCATGCAGATAGAGACAGAGGAGAGCAGGGGCTGCGGGAGGAGGCAAAGCATCCCTCCTGATCCCTGTGCCCAGCCCGGCCCACAGAAGCCTCGGGGCAGAAGGGAATCCAGATCAGCGAGGAGGGAGGGCCATGCTCACGAGGCAGCGTGTTGCCAGCGTGCTTTGGTGTCAAGCCATGAAAGAAGCCGCCTTAGTGAGGCAGTGATGCTTAGCAACTGCCTGGATCTAAAAATAAGAGCCATTTAGCAAGGAAAACGCAGTGGAGAAATGCTCAGAGAACTAAACACAGTCCCCCAGCCCTCCCTGTGGCCCGGCCAATGCATGGAGCCTGCACGCACTGACTGGCTGGAGAGAAACTCCTGGGACAGCTCTGGCAATGCCCCCTCCACTTAGTCTGACAAGCAAAGCTGGAGCCTGGCCAGCCCACAGATCCCTTGCACTTCTGGTCTTGTCCATCCTGCTGCTCCCTGGCCTCCTCAACCTCCCTCCTCCAACCTCTCTACCACGTGCTTGGCCACATTTTCTTGGTGGCCCTCGGGGACCAGCAGCGTCCCAGGGAAGGAGGTTGGGAGGGCTGTGTGATCCATGCCCATGCTCACCCACCGACTTCACCTTCCTCAGGGCCATCCTGCTGTGGATGTGGCAAGCCCAGAAGAGCTGCAACAGGGAAGGTTTCACCTTCTGCCATCCCTGGTCCATTGGGAGGCAAACATGGCTATTTTTATCCTAGCTAAGTGCTCCTGTTCTGGCAGGCAAGCAAGAGATGCTTTGCCAGGCTGGGGAGAGGGGGGAAACTGGGCGGTTTGGTGGGTAACACAGGGTGGGATGGGGCAAGCTCAGGCTCAGGTTGACATATCCCACCCTCCCCACAGTGTAGAAAAAGGGGGACACAACTCACTTGATCACTGGTTACAGCTCCTTTCCTTAGCACACACGAGGGCTGGGCATTCTGCCAGGATTCACAGCCTTTGAGCCTTTCTCTGCTTGGGAAAAACACAATGTCCTCCCCTAAATGTTTCTCTGGGCACTGGGAGCTGGGGGTCTGCAGGATGCCAGGGCGGGAGAAGCAGGAATGGGTCTGGTCTCTGCCCTCTTGTCCAGACCCAGACAGGTGCCCTGCTGTGGGTGCACTGGGTGCAGAGATGCCTCGGTGAACGTCTGGCCAGGGACAGGCACGGCGGCAAAGTCACCCCGGAATGCTGAGCATCCCTTGCGACACGTCTCAGTCTCACTTGGACATGTGGCAGATGCAAAAAGACCGGGCCAGGCTGAGGAAAATCACCTAAGCAGTGTCTGAAGCTTTAATCAAAGAGTGCCTTGTGCAGCCTGGCTGCTGCTGGCCACATCCACCACAAAAGCAATCAGCAGATTCAGGATGGGCAGGAGTCAGCCACAGGCAGGAGTGGTGGTCTGCACTGTGGAAGATGTCACTGGATTAACTTTTTCCAGAGGATAGAAAGAGCTCTGTCGGCCCCTGAGAATCCAGAGCCCAGTTACAAGGGGTAACTGGGAGGAAGGGCCATGCTCTAGATGGCCAACATATGGCACAGGCTCCACAGGCACAGCTAACCATGAAGCCCATACTCCAAAGCCCAGGGAAGTGTGGAGGGCAGGCAGATGCGTGGATTAAGCCTGCTGGGGCGGGCAGGGGTCTTGTGGATGCGCTCAGGTCCCCAAACTCATCTCTGCAACAGCAGCAGAGAGCCATGAGAGAAACAGGGCCATGTAAACCAGCCCCAGGGCTTGGCACAGCCAGCAGAGGGGTGGCATGAGTAGGAAATGCAAGGAGGGAGGCAGGCTGGGGGCCCAAATGGTGCTGCCCCACGAGGTGCATCCCAGACCCTGTGCCTCTCAGAGGCAGGGTGTCCCTGCAACCACTCAGACACCCTCGTCATGACAGAAATCACCCATTCATGTCCCCTAGGTGGCCTGTCTGTCACCCTGTCAGAGACAGCAATGCTTTGATAAGGGACATCTGCACAGGATTACTGCTGCTCCCCAGGCAGCCAAGCTGCAGCCAGGAACGACTCTTAGGGTGAGAAGGGCTGGAAAGTATGAGCAGAGCCATGCTGCTTGTTTGTCCCCAGCCCAGCGTGTGGCCACTGCAGCCTTGTCATAACTGGGGAAGGCGACAAGTTTGGAAATTCACTCTATGAAGAGCCTGGCTGGAGGCAGAACTGCGCTAGGCTGCCACCAGCCTCGTCCAGACCCAGGGCGGACAGAGCTGAGCCCACCCACAACCATCCCTGCTCCTCCTCCAGGACACTCACCCTGCAATACTGGGCTGATCCGTTCAGCTCGTCTCTGCCTCCTGCTCCCTTGCTGGGACACCCCAGCTCCGGGGCCCAAGGCCCTACACACCCCTGCTGAAAACCCCAGGCTCAACAGAAAACCCAAGACAGTCCTAAAACACAGAAGACGACCCTGGAGAGGAGGCAGGAGCGCTGGGGTCTGCACCCGGAGAGCAGGGAGCTCTTCCCCAGGCCCTCTGCTCTCTGTAAACAGCCTGGGGTGGGTGTGACTGGGGGACAGGGAGAGGGAAAGACGTAATTTAACACTTCATTAGGTAACTACAAGGCATTGATCTGCCCTACCAGCCTGCACGATCTCTAATTGCATATTTCCATTCTTATTAGGTCTATTGAAAAAGCAGAGAGTGAGACTCAGGAGTCTGGTCCTATCTTTAGGAAATTTCAAACAGAGATGTAATTGTTGAGTGCACGAAATCACGGTGCTTTATCCACTGTTAACAGTATTTTAAAGCCATGGTCATCAACAGCAGTCCTCGGGATGTGCTCCCAGCAGATGCCATTAATCCTATTTTGGCTGCAGTCGCCTGGTGTCTCTGGGCTCAGATTTACACTCGGCAACAAAGGACAGCTCTGCTTCCACAGCAGAGAACTCCCGGGCTGGGACAAGGGGTGCAGCACCCAGGGACTGGTTCCAGAGGCAGAGGGCAGACACAGGAGCTCCTTAAACCAGCTTCACCCTTTGCAAACATGCCAGCAGATGGAGATGAGCAGCTCTGCACCAGGGGCTACTCCCCTCCCCGGACCCAGACAGGCCCCCAGTCCGGAGCAGGGATGTTCATGGCCATGGAAGTGTCTGGGGAGGGCTCCAGGCAGGGCAAATGGCCTTGCTCAGGAATAAACCACAGCATTTACTACATCTGCAGAGAAAATGGATCTGGGTGACAAGACGAGCCCCTTGGTCTCTGCAGAGAGATGGATCTCTGGGATCTTGGAACAGCTACAGGAGACCAGCAGGTCCTTGGGAGGTGATGCCCCAGGAGGACATCAGCCAGGACACACACAGGGGAGGGCTGCTCCCATCTCCACTAACCCACTATGCAGAGCCACATGGGCAGGTGGGAGCCACTGTGAGATTCAGACCCAGGGAGAATTTCAGCTGCTGAGAAATTTTGCAAAACCGGAGGAGGAACAGATGATGCTACAAGCTGCTGGGAGAGCCTTGCAAGCAGGAATGCTGCAGGAGGAAAGGAACCTCCTCTGTCAAATGCAAACCAGCAGGTGTGAGAAATCTGGGTGTGCAGGAGGGAGAAAGGACTTTGCATCACACTTTGTGTCCTCGAAAGCCAGTCACCTGCCTCTGCTTATGCCTCCTGCAAGGAGGGATTCCCCAGCACAGCCTTACTGCTGGGTGGGCTGCAGTGGGGCTGTGTCCACCCAGAATGTTTCTTTGCCACTTCTGCATAACAGATAGAAAATCTGTGTGAAGAAAAGACTTGGTCTGGGGAGTAGAGACTGGAGCATTCCTGGGCTCAGGACATACCCTGAGTCTCACGAGCCCTCCCAGCATTACAAAGCATCTCATGTTTGTGTGCTCAGTGCCTGTGGGCTCAGCTTTTATTTAAAGAGGAACTAGATACTATTTCCAACCTTCATTTATGCCACGCTGGATGCCACACCAGGGACCCTTTCAGCAGCTCAGGTCTGCTATAAGAACAGATGTACTTCTCTGTCACGAGCGAGTCCACACTGCAGACACGTGTCCTCCTGCTCTGCTAGGGGAGGGCCCTGTGCCCGAGCTCACCTCCATGGGAGGGGATGTCTGTGCTGTGACTGTGGTCTCAGCACTCTGCTCTCAGCTGCCCATCCCATTCCATCCTATCCCATCCCACTGGCTGGGCAATGGTCACAGAAGAGGGGCCGAAAACAGGGCGTGAGGCTGGGGTGCTGTAGGTGGGTGCTGCTGGAGCACCACTCGCTCCGCTTGTAGGCTGAGGGAACAACGGGATTGGAACTCCCGAGCAGCCACAGGTCATTAGAGCATCCTGGCCCCTGTGCACTGTTGGGAGGGCCCTGGCTGAACCCTGGAGCAGGGCAGCTCCAGCTAATTAGTCATTAATTGCTTCAGAAGAGAAATGAACCAACCCAACCTCTGTATGCCTGCAGCAGAGTGACCTGTGGGCCCTGGGACACAGCCAGGCTGCACGTCACTGAGAAATGGCTGAGGGTTCATCTGTCACAGCAGAGCTGGAGAAGCTGCCCAGCGCAGTGGGTGTCCATCTCCCGGCAGCCTCCCCAGCCCCTTCCTGCCCCCACGGAACTCCTGGGAGCTCCCAGCCTCTGGCAGCAGCTTGGCAAGGCTCTGAGCTGTGCTGCAGTGAGCGGCAAGCCCGGCTCATTTAATCTATTCAATTGGATTCAATTTCCAGCCACATGATTCAATTAGCCCTGGAGGGACAGCACAGAGCAGAGGCTGCAGAGCATGGCCCAGCCCGTGCTCCAGCAGCTGTGGAGCTGGGAGAGGGCAGCACAGGACCCTGTGCTTCTTCTGGCCCTCTGGGATGTGCTGAGGTGTTGGGGGCTCCAGAGGAGCCCCATTCTGTCCAGGAGAGCAAGGGCTCCTCTGGGCACAAACTGCTGGTCCTGAGTGATGTGTGGGCAGCTGTAGGGCAGAGGCTGGGGAAGCCCCATGCTGAGCATCTCTCTTTGCAGTCAGTCACAGCCCTGAGGGGTGACAGCCATGCTGGGTCAGATCTGAGGTCTGCATCCCTGAGCACCTGCCAGGTTGGCCCAGAGAAGCTTTAGAAAGACAACAGCATTCAGCAATGCTCCCTCGAGCATGCTGTCTATCATACGTATTTGGGATCACCCCTCTGCTCGATCAGTGTCCCCCTGGGCACAACCACACTGTGCTGTAGTGGGCAGAACCAGGGCTCTGACCAGCATAAAGGACTCTCAGCAGACTTGCAACAGCCATTCTCTAGACTCCTGGTCCAGACTTCCACTCATCCCTTATTTTTCTGCCTATCCTCCCCCTGAAAGCATCAGCAAAGGCATTAGTAAGCTGCCACCAGGGGAAAAGCACATCTTATCCTAGCCCCTTTGGATTTCTACACTTCCCAAAGCTGGGCTTTACCTCTTTCCTTCCAGGTTACTGCAATGGCTCATCTGCCAAAAAAACCCATCATACTTCTGTCCAGCATGACCCTGCTCATCCCAACAAGTACCAAACAGGAAAACAGAGTTTGACAGGAGATGAGACTAAATATCCATAAGGCATCAGTGCTGACACCAAGAGCTGCTTCTGAGTGCCAAGAGCCAGCTGTAAATCTTACCACTGACTGCTGGCCACACACCATTGCAATACACACAGTGGCAGTTGTGACTTGGCAGGGGGACAGCCACTCCCTCTGCCTGCCCTGGACTGGACAGAGAGCAGCTCCACCCTGAGAGGGAAGTGTGCGGAAGCAGGTGGAGCACACGAGTTGATCCCTTGTGCAAGTGCTGTCTAGGAGATCTCTCTTTCCAGGACTTCTCCTCCTGATATCCACCATGCAAAGTCTGCAGGACCCTGGAGCAGGGAGTGCCTGATTCTTCAAGCAGGAAGAGAAAAGCACCCCCCAACAGATACCAGGACATGCTCACATGGAAGGCAGCTCAGTCCTGCAGAGGAACAGCCCCTGTGCCATGGATACGGGACCACAGCAGGCAACAGCCATGACAAGGAAGAGGACAAAGAGGACAGCAGGTGGGCAAAGGTGCACTCTACCCTCTGGCTGCTGTACACGATCAGGGGTTTGCTACTACCTGCTCCTGGCAGCCCCAAAGAACAGACAAACATCATGTGGAGCTGCCAGCCCGTGCAGGGAGGACTCAGCTCCTGAGGAGCTGCCTCTCTCTCAACTCTGCATGAAAAGTGGGACCTGTAAGAGCTAAGGAAAAAGAGATCAAAAATCACAGTGGCTCTTACAAAACAATTTTTAGTAACTCCCTCCAAAGTTTAGCTCAAATTCAACTCTCTTCCAGAACTCAGTCATTATTTTGTAAAATATTTGTCTCCCTGCAGCTGCTGCATAATTTAAAGGCAGCAATCTGATTTCTCCCCACAATCCCCAAGCCTCAGAAACAGTTCTTCCAATAACAAGAGTTATGAATTAGATATAACAAAATATACTCACCTGCTCAGATCAGATACAGGAAAGTTTGAGGCCGTCACACACATCCTGAAGCTGAACGTTAAGCTTTAAATTACTTTCTGCTCAGTTCAAGCTGGCCTCAAAACACGAATAGTAGTAGGGTTTTTAACAAAGCAGTCAAATGTGTAGAATCTGTGAGCAGGAGTTCGCTGACACCAGCAGCAGAGAGCATCACACCATGCACAGGCAGGTCCCTGTGTCCCTTGCTCATGGGCTCTTAGCCTTGCTCAAGGTTTCGTTACTGCCAGCCACAGGGACACGTATGAGGAAGAGGGATGCTGACTAGTGGATGGTACCTGCAGACTGGACCAAGGACAAAGCACCACTGTGCAGCATCACAACCTCCCTCTGCACAGACAGGAAGAGCCCAAGGGCAGGCAAGAGCCCTGCTGCAGCCAGTGTGCCACCAAATGGTGACAGGGCCACTCCCATAACCATCCCACTTCTCCCCCCGTGAAGGACAAACACTGCACACGCCGGACAGGCAGGGCTCTGCTATTTATTGAGCTCTAGGTTTGTATGTACATCCATTTACAGTGCTTGGTTCAGTGACAGTGTGACAAGAGGACATGTATCACAGTCTTCCCCAGCTCAGACTTGGATGAGGGCTGGGCTCCGGAGCTGATCTCACACACAGCCTGGGCTTCTACGATCATCCCAGCAAGGGAGCATCCTCAGGGAGACAAGACTTTCGATAGCTGAGCCCAGAGTGAGAAGCTGAAAATTCCAGAGGTTGCCAAGTCAGGAGCAGACTCATCCCAGACTCTCTCACGTATGTGTCTAGGCTCAGCCTAAATGGGCTCAGAGAACAGGAGGCATGGGACAGCTGGATGACTCAATGCTCCAACAGTCACAATGCTGGGACTGCACCTCAAGTCCCCTTGAGAAGGAACTTCCTCCTCAGAGGTGAAATCCCCCTCTATCCCCCCCCAGACAAGCACTTCGTGCTGCAAACAACTGTTCCTCATTTTCCACTGGAGAAGTTGCCTCCTCTACATGCCCCTGCCTGTTCTCAAGCAGTGATTTTATGGAGCCTGCTTGCTCTCCTAAGCATTGTCCCTCTGACACATCCACATTTCCATACACTTGCATGGCAGAAAGCAAATAAGTGTCTGGCTTAGCTGTTAAAAGCCAGACAATTCCCTGCTGAGGAATAGTATCTTCTGCTGAGAGAGGCTGGTGCTCCCAAGGAAAACATAGGGACTTCATCGGGTGTTGTGCCCAGTGGGTGGCCAAGGACACAGCTTTCAGTTTCCCGTGCTCATAGCAGGTAAGATGAAACATTAACACAATTAACACACATTAGCATGAAAAAGCCTTGCCTAAAAATAGTAGTAAATGAGCATGACATCCACATTACTCACACTAACCTACAAGGCTAAGGGCAGGACTAGGCACTTTTTAAAAAAAACACCTGTTTTCTAGGGGGGAAAAAAACCCTGTGGATCTGGGTAAGTAACTTCTCTACTTCAGTCCACCAAGTCAGGCCAGATCCTAACATCATAACATCACTGCTGGGAGCTGAAAATGCATGAGCAGGGAACAGGTGTGGAACGGGTGTTTATGCTGTGTATTCCTGAGCTGCAAGCCTGACACAGCACTCTGAACATGCTCTGCCAGATCTGGGCACCTCTGAAGCACCTGCTCTGGAGCAGAAAGGTCTGCCTGTGCCCCACAGCATCATCCCAGAGCTCTTCCTTAGGAAGCTCTCAGCAGACCATGGCTGTAAGTCGCTTGGTGAAGACAGAAGGGCGAGAAAGTGAAGTCACTACTTCTCCAGATGCATTTTAACTGTGTGCTACACACAAGGGAAAAACTGGAGACTTCTTCATGCATGAAGGTCACCAGGCACCTGCAAACATGTGCAAGGCAGATGTTCCTGTGAGGAAGAGGAGGATTGTCGCAAAGCGGTCTCTGATGGGCAATAAGGTGAGTGGGGAGAAGGAGTCAGCCTGTCCTCCGCCCCATGAAAACCAAATATCTAAAAATGTCCCTCTACCTTAGAAACAGCGGATGAGCTGGGGCAAGCAACAGTGACCCCACGCAGAGCTGCTGGTCTCCAGTAACAAAGTGCTCTGTTTGATGACCCATATTCTTGTATACTGGCTCACCCTGGACCCTGTAAGCCAACAGCCTTGGAGGCAAAGTTTCCCCTTCTCCAGTAATCTGATGGCTTGGTTGAAGTGACACCTTCTGACATCAGGAGACAGCAGTGAGCAAGGCCTGCTCCTTGGGGAAACTGTTTTATAATCCAAAGCCATTCCCAGTGGGATGGGAGTGGATTTGACTTACATTACAGGAGGACACATTGACCCAGGCTGATGGAAAAGAACAGCCCTCACCTGGGACCAGAGAGCTTTCCCCATAGAGCAGGTGAGCAATCTCTACCCGGAACAGTTTCACGCAGCTGGGCTGGTTTTATTATTTCAGTTGTGAGCTCTCCCCAGCTCTGCTACAAAGGTTTCCAGTGCATCTTCCCTGAGGCTGTGGAGGGAATCTCCCATTGCTATGTCACAGGAATGGCTGCCCACTCCCATGGCACCATAAAAAATTGCTTCCTCTTCAACATGCCAATCACCTCTCCTCAGCCCGAGTTCTGTTGAAACACATTCCTTTGGGATCAAACACACAGCAGCAAGGCGTTCCCCTAAAAGAAACACAGTCCCTTCCGCAGGCAGGAGGCGAGGGGCGACCGGCCGCAGAGCTGGAGTGTCCCTGCCCACACGGGCCCGTCTCTGCTCAGCCGGCGCAGCGGCAGCGTCCCCGCTTCAGGAGATGGTAGAGAATTCCTTCAGCAGCAGCTCCTGGCTCAGCGTGTTGAAAGCGAGGTTCTTCCTCACATTGATGCTGATGGACCGAACCTGACAGAAACAAAATGAGATGTTTTAGCCATGGGACTCTTCCTGGCTCGTCATGAGCCTGATAGTTTTGACACTGCTGACCTCCATGCTCAGCATGAAGCTGTTTTGCATTTACAGCTCCACAGAAATTGCTGCAGCAAGCTCTCACTGAGACTCTAGCAAGGAAATGCTGAGGGGTTCAGCCACTTCTTGGAAAAACAGGAATGTCTACAGTGACATCCCAGCAAGCAGAGTAGATTCCCAATGAGACAGGAATGGGAGAAGATGCTCTATGTGGATGCATGAGCTATGATGTGTTTCCTGTTCTGGGGCAAAGAGATGGGGGAAGTGTGCACTCCCAGGCTGCAGCTTGAAGATCATATTCTATCAGTGCCCACTGGAGTGCCAGCCAGCATTTCCTGGATTAATGCAGTAGCATGGCCTCTGTCCTGCTCCAGAACCCACAGAGCCAAAGATACAGACTGAAGGAAAGGGCAGAGGCCATGCCACTGTGCTGTAAACACAAATTATCACCTGGGCTGGCAAGAAACCCCTGGGTTCACAGCCAGCTGTGCGTACTCCGAGTGCTTTACACATGCAGCTGGCTCACTGACTGTCTCTGAAGAAGAGACACCTTTATCCCTCAATGACACCCAGACTTCTGGTCACCCACAAAGCATGAAGAAGAGCTGGGCAGCCCTGTTGACAGCAGCTTCCCTTCCCCCCTCGTGCCTGCAGACTCATTGGCCAAACACGCAGGCCCCAGACTGGGCTCAGTCTCAGCTGCACTTGGCAACAAGAAAACAAAGTCAAACATCATCTGTGTCAGCGACTGTGCAGCAGTGACAGAAAGCAAAACTGACACAAGCTCATCCAAACAACAGGATTACAGTTCCCAGAGACTTGGAGCCTGTGATAATAAGGTTGTTGCTGACCTGGTTAGTGTTTTGTGCTTTATAAAAGCACTAGGGGAAGAATTATATAGAGGCATAATGAGGAATCCAACATTGGGAGCTGGAAGAGCACAAACACACACATATATATATAAAAATATATATATGTATAGACACACACACACGCATATACACACATACTGCCAAGGGTCCCACTTGATGCCCTGGTGAGAAAAAAAGAGGGAAAGGGCAGAAAGCTACCCAAAAGGCAGAATTGTGTAAGAGAGGGAAGGAAATCAAAACTCGGAAGGTTAACAGGGAAAGCTGTGAAATGAGCCCCAGTGAGCCCCATTGCACAGACCCGAACAACCCGAGCATGCCAGAGAAGACATCTACCCTTAAAGACAAAGCACTTAAGTTTTACGTCATCTGCAGAAACCACAAACTCTCCTTCATCAGAATGCTTGGCAGAGACTCCAAGCATCTTTGTTCCCTTGGAGCACTCCCTCAACTCTCTTCTTTAGGTGTCTTTTTACTTACTGCATCCTCAAATAGTTTGGGACCATGCCTTGCAAGATAACCACGGGTTGTACCCTGTGTTAAACACCACTGCAGGTGGTCTCCAGAACACTGGTTGGCACTGGGCTGTCCTGCTGCCAGGAGACAGGAGTCCCACTGACAGGATTTGGTCCCAATCCTACCAAGTGCTCCCACACCAGCGATCCAGTCAGTTCTTACAAGAATGAAAGAACGAGGGTAAACAAGCTGTGGGGAGTCCTCCGCCCTGGGGAAAGTGACTGCCTGAAGAAAAGGGGCAGATGCTACAAGTGGTGTAAGCCAGTATCCTTATTCTGACTAGAGACATTTCTGTGGGTCCCAACAACAGAAAGAACAAGCAGGAATAAGCTCCTGGCCTTAGGAACTGCTGCCAGGGGCCAGGCACCAACAGTAGAAGATTCTCAGCTTGTATACAAATCAAGGTCTCCAGGAAGGAGTCTCTGCAAGCCCAGAAAGGGAGGCGGGAGTGGCACAAGGAGAACACAGGGCTTAGCAGAAATTGTAGCTATGGGGTACAGCACAAGAAATTAATTAGCCTGATTAGTTTGCAAAGAGAAGGAGGAACAGAACAAACACACTCCATTATGTAAAATGAGGTCAGATAGAGAACAGTGAGTAATATTTATCTGGCTCCCTAGGGATGGGGCAAGAAATACTCAGCCTAATTTAAGACAAAGAAGATTTACACGGGAAAAGAGGAAATACTTTTAAAACCTATGGGCTGTGAAGCAGTGGAGCAGCTCACCTGGAGCTCCTGTGGAGCTAGTTTCATTTAAAGACAGCTTCAGGTTTCAAGAGAAGCTTTAGACACAAACTTTGGTCAAGAGCAGTCTAGACAGATGTAGATCTGCCTTAACACAAGTTGGGGAGAAGAGTGGGCATGATAACACACAAGAGTGATGTTTACAGAAATCTCTGCCCAGCATTTCTTCTGCTGTGAGAATCAGGCAGCCTGAGCCAACCCGCTTAGAAGGTAAGAATAGCTCAAATTAGAGTTAAATCAAGTTATGTCCAGCACCAGGGCTCAGCACAGGGAGCCAGAGCTCATCTCCTTCTGGAGTTGGAAGACCAGACAGTTACACAGGGAGGTGTCAGTCTGCAACAAGGATAAACTTCAGAAGCTTCCTGTAGTCTACCTAAGCTGCTCCATAAGGATACACCCCAGGACTCCTCCTAGTTCATGGTGCAGTGGGCAGCCCAGGCCTGGCTGCCAGCCTGGAATTTACCAGATCCCTCCAGACTGGCTGACACAAAGGCCCCAAAACTGCAGAAATTAGGCTCAGAGCTTTAACATTCATTGTGCAAGGAAGTACAAGCAGAACATGTCCTCTCTTGCTTCTGTATGGAGTAACCTGGAGCATTAGGGCCAGAAGAGCTTTTAAATTGTTTTCTTACTATTAGTCCACAAACTTTGAAGAAATGGGAAATGCATGAAATACTGACATCATCTGGAGAAGAATGAGTGAATGAAAGAATGGATGAAGCAATGGCATTAACCATGGGGGGAAATCATGATTCAGTTCTACTTTTGTGTCATTAGGGCTGGAAGTGAGCAAGGTTGTACTGACACTCCTATTTCACAGCAAGTCTCATCAATTAAACCTATTTCTAATCAACAAGCAGCCCTTAATTTATTTGTACAATGGGAAGAAGGTTTACACTGACTACTACGCTTAATTAAGAGTCAAATTAATATAATTTCCCCTGTAGAAATCAATCCCTAATCAGACTATGCTGAGACTGATGAAATCTAACTGCAAAGACAGTGAATATTTTGGAAAAATGCTGAAATCTCTTTCCACACATTCCTCCAGCTGCAATGTGAGGGTCCAAAAGCTCACATCCAAACCATTCATTCTATCAAAGCAGCCCAAACCTCAAATGACATCCCTGAGGCTTCAAAGGAAAAGAAATAAAAAGTGTTAGAAAACTTCCTAACTTCCTTCCTTTAGCCCCTCAAAGGCAGCACAACATGCCAAAAAACCCTGCACATCACCTTCCACCACAACGTGGCCGCAGTATTGCAGCCTTTGAAAACCTCTTTGTAAAGGGAATGGGAGAAGAAAGCAGATTTTTCTTTGGGATTAGCAAGAAAGAGCAGTACTGAGGCAAAGCAAGAGAAGTGAAGCAGTGCATTAGCAAAGCAGGTCAAAGGAGTGAGAACAAGATTTCTAAGCATGAAGGAGCCCACAGAATGGCTTGGAGAAGCTTCTGCTCACCTACTTAATGGGAGCAAAGAGAGATAAAAAGGCAGCTGAAAAGGAAAATGTCTCCTCTGTGTCATTCCCCACCCAAGAAGGGTTTGCTTTGATGCATTCACAGATAGTGATAAAAAAACCTGGTAGAATCTGGAAAGAATTACTTGCAAAGAGATCCTGCCCAGGAAGACCTGATGGGACCAATGTGAATTTGGAAACCTGTAGTTCACCACCAGCCCTGCTCCTTTGGTACAGCCCACAAAGAGAACTGCAGCAACTTCCCTCTGCCCCCTCCATGAAATCCTGCAAACTTCAGAGGTTAAACACAGAGCATTGGGTAGGGGGCTATTATCTAATTTCAGACCAGCAAAAGAAGCTGAAGTAAAGACTCAGAAGCTTCACAAAAAGCAAGCAAGTACCCGGTTTGAAGAGGCTATGGGAAGGACAGGGCAGATTAGGGCCTTTTTGATGAGTTGTTTGAACAATTAATAAAGCCACCAGTTACTGTGCACCTAGAGAAAAACAGAGCAAGGAGGCCGGGAGGCCAACTGGATTTGCTGAAGACAAATCATAACATATCAGGCTCACTTCCTGCTGTGTTGAGGGAACTGCTTAATGGAATGCAGGGGATTTTCTGTAGCTGTGAGTAAAGAACATTTAATAGGGTCCCAATTCTCAGGGCATCTAGAGATGTGGATTAAACAGATTCACAACTGGGTCAAAGCAGCACATTTATACAGTAATTATTCAGGCTTTTATATGCTCTTGAGGAGAGGGTCCCAGGGGTACCTGGATGGGCAATTTTCAGAAGGGAGTTGACGGGCTGGTTATGATAAACAGATTCTTAAATGATACAAAATTGGGATTTTGAAAAAATAGGAGATTGGTCTAGGAAGAAAATAATTTTAGCTGAAGTGTTTTGTGGCTGTGATGATCATAGGACTGAGAATGTCATTTTAATCAATTGGCATGATCAGCCTGAGCTTCTGCCAGGCCAAGTGGAAAGTGGGACATGCAGGAAGCAGAGCAGTCATGTGGCCAAGAGGCTGGGGAAAGAGATGCTGGCTGAGGGTGGGAGCCCTTGGGACAGAAGAGATGACAACAGAAACAGGAATGTGTTTTATTTACAGGGTACAGTAATAGAAGAAACTTGTGTCACAGGAAGGTTATGGCCAAATTTCTTTGCATGCATTCTAGGAAAGCTGTATCAAACAGCAGGCCAAAGAGACAAAAACAGGCACAGAACACTGAAAAATAGCACAGAAGCAATTGCAAGTGGTTTTGCTCATATACTACCCAATGTCAGGGCTGGAATGACCCCAAACAGTTGAAAGTGTTCTGTAAAAGTAAACAAAACCAATTCAGGTGCCTGTTCTGGAGCAGAGCTGACAGAGGGATGCACAACATGCCCAAACTCATGGAGACTCGTGACAGAGTGGGCAGGCATCAATTACTCATCAATCAGCAGGGACAGAGCTGGGAGAAAGAATTAGTTCTCAGACTGGTGTAGAAGGCTGCCAAAGTTAGAGATCCCTCCCTTTGCTGAAGCTCTAATGATTCAAGAGTGAGGCTTCCCTCAGACATCAGCCACTACCAAAACACTGCTTCCATGCTCATGTGGCTGCTGGACAAGAAAAGTTCCATCAGGGCTCTCTGGAGCAGGGTAAGCAAGCTGGCTTGCTGAAGAATTATACCTATTACCCTGAATTATTTAGACTCATTTGTGTCTCTGCTCTGTAATTTTTATGGGGCTTCCTACCATCAGTCTTCTCCTCTTGCAGATGGAAGCATTTCTAGGGAATGCCTTCACTTTCTTTGCTTGGGAACCCTATTTTGTGAGTGATGGAGGAAAGCACTGATCAGGAACGTGTTTCACCAGCATCACACACTCTGCTCAGTCCCAAACTTCATGGTCCCCTTAACAACAGCAAAAAAGCAAAGTTGGTCTGTGTGATTAAACCCCAGGTGGGAGCAGGCAGCTCAGTCAGCTTCTCCCCATACAAATTTACCACTACAAAGCACAGCAAATCCCTGTGGCAAAAGGGACAGAGACTGCCTGACCCATGCTGGCCTAAGCAGCCTGGAGGTTCCTCTTCAGCCACACAGGGAGCTCCAAGATGCTCTCAGATCTGTTAAGACATGCAGTGTCTGTCCAGATCCCGCTCCTGCCCTGCCTTTGGAGGCAGTCCAATGGAGTAACAGGACTGCTCAGCTGTACCTGAAATACAACTGCCCAGGCCATGAGCAAAGGCTCTGGAAGAGGGCTGTTGGTTGTGCAGAGTCAAGGCAGCTTACCAGCTCTTTGAAGAAGGCAGCCTCCTTATGCTGCTCCGAGTAGCGCTCGTACTGGTCCAGCCCGTCCTGCAGCTTCAGGGTCAGCGTGTCGTAGTTGGACCGCACCACTTCCAAAACCTGCCAGAAACAGCCAAGCACAGCACAGCAATCAGTATCCACGGATGCCTCAGCACAGGAGGAGCGAGGCTGAGATAGATCACAGCTCTGGCACCTGTTTTCACAACAGAGATGGCTTTAACAGCCAATATTTGGCTCATGACTAACAAAACGGAGGTGGGCACTAAAGTCTTCCTAATGCCAAGGAACAGTCCTGAAATTTATAGAATTTCTCCCTTCATGAGAACGGTAGATAGAACCTATACCCATGACAGCAGCAGCTTTCTGTCATCAGAATTAGACGTATTAATAAATCAAGCAGCTAATTACCACATGTACACCCAGATACAACACAGAAGCGCTACACAAACACAGGTCTGCCCAACCCCACAGTCCTTCCAAGGTTAGTTTTGCCACCACACTTCCCTCCTGGCTTGTGAATCACTGTTCACAGCCTGCTAAATCACCAGCTTCTACAGCTGCTCAGGTCAGCCTCCATACAGAGCACCGTATGTCTCTCGTGATAGGAACAAGCTTCTGACAGGCACTAAGAGAAGACCAGCCTTGGTACGGACGCTACTTTTAGACAGAGATGAAGACATGAATTCAGGTCTTTCTGCCCAGGAGATACTTTACTGTCGGCCTTCACTGCAACCACAGCAGTTCCAGCTTTTATTACTGCCCTACTCTGCTCCCAGCGTTGGGCTACACTTACAAATTCATAGTTACACATCTCTGTGCTATTGAACTACTCATTTTCCTAACTAGGGAACACCAAGAGGGACTCCCACAATGATTTTTAGCTTTAAAGCATTGCATGGACTAACATATTCCTCAAAGCATTTGTGAGATGGTTAGTGACAATAATGTTCCTACAAGGAACCATAGAGCTCAGCACTCCTGGGCAAATGTATGCCTGAAACAATTCTCTTAAACACATGAACTTCTCTCTTAGGCTGTTTCCATTTGCTCTGAGAGCTAAACAGAATATCAACATCTGAGGTTTGCACAACAGTAGTCCCTGCTTATGGCAAGCTTCAGTCAGGAAGACGCATGGTATAAGGCGCAAAGGAAAAGGACCCCGCTCCAAGGCCTCACAACTCAGAAAAGATCCTAAGAAGAGCATTGCAGAGGATTTAAGACAACAGTGATCAGAACAACAAGGAGCCCTTGCACTTCTCCTCTTGTACTCCCAACAATGTAAGCACTACTTTCAACTGCCCCTTTAGGCAGCTGGCAGCTCCTGCTGTTTACAGGACTGAATCTTGTCCCTACATCCTTTATTCTAAGAAATCTAAACTTGCTTAGGGTTCCTTCAAAAGCTTGTTTCCCCCAAACTCTGCATGTGGCAGTGGTGCACAGAGACACTTATGCTAGGGCCTGAGGTGGCAGAAGCCACAGGGAATCATCCAAACGAGGACTGGGGGCAAAAAAGGGGTTCCAAAAGTGGTTCCTAGGTGAGATGGTCACATAGCAGTCTCTGCAGCTCAACTGTCCTCCAGCATTCCAGACGCAAGCTAGGGACAGGAATAAGAAGCATTTGGACTTGAAGATCTCAGAGGCCTTTTCCAACTGCATTGACTCTGATTCTGCAATGTTATTGAAGCACAGCCTGCCAGTGTTGCAAAGGCTCGCAGCCTCCTCTCCAGGACTCATTTCCTAATGCTGTTTTGTTTGTCAGCTCCACTGGCAGAAAGAAACCCCTGCAATGACAGCCATCTCCAAATTCAGCCTGCCCTTCTTGTTCCTTGTGCAGAAGCTGCAAGAAGTATTGCAGAGCCAAGAGCAATGACGAAAGAAAGCCACCTGGGCACAGGAATAACTATCCACTAGGGATGGAATATAATAGCATAATGCACCTTCCTCTGAGCAATAAAGAATCTGGCAGCTTGCTCCTGTCAATCGGAGGAAGCCAAATTGACCAAGATTAATAAGCTGCAGGGGAAGAACCTGGTTTGAAAGGTGAGGAGTTGAACAGGCTTCTCCAGCAGTAACTCAAGAGCGAAGGCATTTTATTCAGGGCTACCCCTCTCCCCAGGAACCTTCCCTTCAGTCTCCTTGTATTCCCATACACACAGGCATGCACAGTGCCACACAGGTGTGATCAGTCAATGGATGCACATGTTTCTTTAGGAAGAATCATGATTCCTCCTTGCTAGCTCTGAGTAGAGATCTCTTCAGATACTCAAGAGAGGCATCCTCAAACCACGGTGAAGAGAAGTAAACTCTGAGAGCAGCAGTGAGCTCTGTCACCATAACCCTTCAAGTCTGCCCTCTTGCATCACCTTTGAAAGGCAGCTAAGAACTTGGTTTGATACCTTAGGATGAGGACAGGGAAGGAAAAACAGGCCCCAAAGTCTCTACTCTGTTACTTATTGTAATCTCTGCAGCAAAGTTGAGATCAGCTTATCCCTTTAGCTATGTATTTCATTGGCTTCCACTCCTTATCTCTTTAACTACGATAGAACTTAAAAAGAAAGGGTAAGTTAAAAATAAACAGCTTCTCCCCACTGCCTGATAATTTCCCTTTCTTGCTGCTGCTGAGAAAAAAATGCTACGTGGGATCTGAGATAAACCCACTCACAGATCATTTCAACTTCATACCTTGTAATGGATAGAAACTATTCCTGAGATTAGGACCTGCCATCCTTGAGACAATTTCATCTGCTCTTTAAGATGCAGCTGCTAGACCGAGGACAGGTCAAAGAGCAGCAGAAGGCATTAAGAACATCTAACAGGAAGGTTTAAAAGACATCAACTTCCTACACAGATGACAAAAAACTCACATCCTCTGTGTAACAGAAGACTGTGTGTTAGCATCCTTTGCCCTTCTTACATGTTGCTTTGACTTTTGCTCAGGAAAACTACTGCAGGAAGAACAGCCTTTTTCCTTAAACACACAAGATCTTTGTCTGCACCTATCTGTCACATCCAAAGGAACTAGAGCAATTCAATTTTGAGATTAAAGCATTTTTCCTTCAAAGTCTTGTTCAACCCATTCTTCTTGGAAGTCTCTAGTCTAGAAAACATGAATTCCAAGATGGTCAAGTATGGGACGGGACTTTAAGGATGGGATTTTTAGCTGGTCTTCCAAACAGATTTTAAATAGTCATTCAGATTTTTACAATCTCATGAGAAGCTGGAAAAATACCAGTTTCAGTGTCAGGCAAGGACAGAGGAAATCAGACTGCAGATGATCTTCAAGGAGCTTGATGTGACACCCCTCAGACTGCAAGGATAAACATGCAGGGGAAGCTATTTTTTTTTTTTTTAATGGTTTACTGGATCTTTGCAGTGGAAAAAAAAAAACCATAATGGAGTCACAATCTAAAACTCTTTTTGTAGGTTACCTTAGGGGGATCAGAGTCTTAAAAAAGCAGTATGATGGAAGCAAGCAACTCAGACACGGTCAATACAAGAAGAGCAAAGGCTGCTGAATTCCCTTCCTGCAGTTACCTGTATCAGCCCCAGAGGCTACACTCGCTCATTTATTCCACTGCAACAAATGAGAACTCAGTGGAGCTGCACCACTGTAATTTAAAGATAATTTGCCATTAAATTAACCCCCTGCCCCACCACTCACTCACTGACTGCTTTCCAGAAGTTTCAGAGAAATGCTAGCGATTCGGGTCCCTGCATGCGTGTCCCCAAACGAACTCTTCAGGAGCTGCTCTGAACAGCAAGTGCTTTCTGCAGCATTCAGATTTCAGCTTCCTCCTGCAGCTACAACTGCCCATGCCCCATAAAACTGTCCTTCCCCAGTAACGTCAGCAACTTGTGAGTAGAGGCATCCCCTTAGGAACATGGCAGGAGGGCTGGCTTCTGATGGAGAGACTGATGTGAGGATCAGCTCTCTGCAGCATCCCACCCACGCCACGCCAGGTCACTGCACCCAGAGGAACAAGATTATTTCACGGCTTGTGGCTCCTTACTTTGCTCCATCCACCAGCTCACCACTACCTTGCAAACTGGATGGAAAACCTGGGCTGGTTGGGTCAATGGCCTCTTGTGAACACGATCTCTGAAACCTTTCCCCCAGAAGCAATTGCCCCTGCCCTGAAACTTTCAGCACTCAAAACAGACCATCATTTTGCTGTACTAGTCACTCCACACCGACTTCCTCCTTACTGCACCAGAGCTGTTCCCTCTGACTGATCCTCAACAAGAGCCAACATACTACACTCTCCCAAGAAAGACAGGACCTCCTGGAAGAGCCTGTCCTGGCGAAATACAGGGATTACACACAGCAGTCTCCTATCCCCATTATGCCCAGGAGAACACAGCTACTTCTAGCAGCAAAGCCACGGGGGGAGCTGCACCAGCAATAAAACCTAATAGGCAACATGCAGCACTAGGGCCCATCTATCTGGCAGACATCATTTGCTTCATTGCTTAGTAACTTTTTAACCTGCAGAATCTTTCATCATCTGCAACTGCAGTCTCTGCCTTACTGGAACATAAAATTAGAGAGCACCAGCAATTCACAGCACCCAGCAAAGGAGCCGATGGTGGGTAGGTTCCAGGAAGCATGCACAGATAATGACAGAAAAACAAAAGGAAAAACAGAGGCAAGAACAAATCAAGGTCTCTACACTGTCTTTTTAATCAGCACAGGAAAGCACAAGAATGCAATCAGTCAGCATCACTAGTACCTCACTAAAGCCTCTCCATGCCCATAAGACAGTCATTACCTACCATGGCACAGGAGCAGTTGGAACAGCACTGATTGAATGATCTCACATCAAGCAAAAGGCAAAAAACCACCCCAACAATGCCCAGGTTAAAAAGCACTTTCCCCCCCCACCAACTCCCTGCTCCTCACACAGCTGGGATGTGGGAGGCTCTCCAGGTCAGGACTAGCAAGCCCTCACAGGACAGAAAAGCCAGGGGCTCCTTCCCATCTGTCCCATGCCAGGGGATGGAGCAGCCAGTCTATGGGGCATGTAATGCCAACCTCTCATCAGCGCTACTGCACGACATGGCACGGGGACTGAGGGCAGCCAAACGTGTCTTCTGTCCTCCCTGCAGAGCTGGTGCAGTGCTTGTCACTGCCTGTGTACCACACACAGAGGGAATTCTGGCAGTCCCACCTCCCGAACCTGGGCAAAGCCCAAAACACCACAAGCAAACTCAGCAGTCTATCCCCTCAGCTCAGAGGGTGGAGGCTGTAGAAAGAGACACTAGAGTTTTCCTATTCCAGTAGAAATGTGCATTTCACACTGCAGTCCTCAAACTGGCTTGTTTATTCCAGGTTTAGTACAAATCTTCCCCTTCTTCTCCCTCCCTGATTTCCACAACAACTCATAGTCCCTCAGTGTTTCTCCTCATGAATTCAACTGAATAGCAACATTTTTCATTGTAATGAAAAGGCTGCTGACACCTGGACTACAAAGAGGCTATTGCCTCTCCATAATAAAGTGCTGGATAATTGACATCAATTTTACAGTAGTAACTTCTAATTAATATGGAAAATTATTTTCTTTTCCAAGTGCCATCACACTTCTCACAGAGCAACTTTAAAGTTGCTGATGCAGGCTGGAGTCTTTACTGAAATTAATCCCCAGAAGCACCACAGACAAAGAACATAACTAAATAATTAGAAGTTAAATAAAAACACACACACACAGCTGCCACATTTCCCAACAGACTCTGCCCAAATCCCAGCTGCATTCATCTCCTTCTCCCTTTCCTCTTTCACTGTCTGCAGGAGCCAAGTTCAGAGAGAGGCTCCACTAAGGCTGCCAATGCTACACACACATGCTGGAAGCAGCTGCCGTTCACACTGGCTTCCAGGAAAGCACCCATCCAGGACTAGCAGCAGCACAGAGCTTTTGTCTGACCCAACACTACCTTACCTTTGCAGCTATCCTAGAGCTAAATGCAGTGCTGATGCTTTAGCAGCATTCCTCACCCCCACGCTGATCAAGCCACGACTATTAATTCCATGTTCATGAATGCTAAGACAAAGAGGAGGAGGATGTTGCTATGATAGTTTCACAACTCAGATTCCCAAGACATGCTGCGTGTACAGCACGTCTCTATGGATCCAGAGGATGTGAAGAGGGTCTGAAAGGAAAGACAAAGATGTGGGCTGCAGATTCAAGTGTAATCAGGCCACATATGTGTACGACACACAGCATGTTGCCAATCCTGCTCTGGTGCCTCAGGTCTCCTGCATACAGCAGCTGCAGCTTGTACGACATGCAGGGAAGGACCCATGGCCCTCTCACGGGCTGAGAGCGTGAGCCTGTAAGACAGCCCCCACCATCTGTCATTCTCAGAGTAGAAGGCATCATCTTTTCTGACCTGAGTACAGGAAAAATTCCTGGAAGAAGGATATTTTTCCAATAGTAAAAAGTTCAGCCAGACCAAAAGATTAAGCGGAAGCAAACAAGCGTGCATTTCTCCTCTGAGGTATGAAATAGGATGCCACTGACACAGGATGCACCAACACTGCTGGGCAGTAAGACTCTAAGAGATCACTGCGGGGAAGAACAGCCTGTAGAGATGGGTGCAGCTGCCCACGAGCTCCAGGGTAACAATGGGACATAAGTACATGCTCCAATCCTGCTGTGGAAAATCCAAAGCTGATGGAACTCATGGGAGTCCTGTTCAGTGTCTGGAGCTGGACACATAGACAAAGTTGAGCAGCACATAGCAAAGATGAGTGAGCCAGGAAATAGGGAGAGGAGGTGCTTCACCCTGCTCTCCACTGCTAAGGGTGGTGCAGGGACCCCTGCACACAGCTCCCACCAAGTTTACTCTGACACTTTTTAGTCTGTGTTTGCCAATCTCCCTCTGCTCAGCTCACTGAGCATTAGCCAGGACACTGCTTCCAGGAGTTTGGAAGTGAACTGTCTCTGCCCACTAGTTTGTCCTTTGTCCCTGCCAGTCACTTCTCACAGTCCTGCTGTGTTCAGTGAACTGCTCTGTACCCAGCCAAACATAAGTCTGACTCTCCATGTCCCAAATCCTTCCCGAGGTCTGCTTTTATACATCTGCACTTGAGTGGTATCAAAATCCAGGCCTCACCACTTCTCTACATAAGGTTTTGATCGTACATAAAAGATCATCATTATTATTATTTTACTTAGCAACATCAAGGAGGGACATTTCACACCCCCTTTTCTCACCTCAGCATAGAGCCAGCCTGTCAGGCTCAGATAATATATAGTAGCTCAGATGTTTGTTCAATGATCTCACAGGGATCTGTGATCTTTAAAGGAACAAGCCTACAAAGGCAACAGTTTCTATCCATGGAGTGTGAGGGTTTGGTTACAGTCTTTCTCCTCTGCCCACAGGTGCCTCTTCTAAAGATAAATAATTTATAAGCTCACTCAGAAAATTACTGTTGTTCTCTGACTCTGCTAGCAGAAATGGCATCCTATTTTGGGACAAGACTTATCTGCTTCAGAAATGTTTTAAACCCACAGTCCATTAGAAGCCTTAGGTGTTCAACTCTTATTTAATGGTGGTAAAAACCACACTGATCCAACCAATCTGGAAATCACTCAGCTTTCAGAAGTGTCTCAAAGTCAAAACTGTTATCCAGCTCCACCAAGAAGCAACTGTAAATGTACAAAACAGTGCCCATTCCAAGTTCCCATGGGACAGACATTCCCAAGAATCAACAGTTACTTTAAGAAGCAGTAAGGCTGCAAACAAGGACAAAGGCAAGTAACAAGGGAGACATATGGCCTCTATGTGCACAGCTTGCAGGGCACTTAATTTGTAAGAGGTACAGACAAGCAGAACAGATTAATGTGGTGATAACCCTGGACATTCCTGCAGCCATCACCAGGACTAGGTAGTGCTGTGCCACAATACTTTCTGAGCTCCAGCTGTCAGGTAGCTGAGAGCCTGCCCACCTTACCAGAAAGCCTATGCCAGGAATGCTCTTGCTGCAGAGTAATTTCAAGAAGTCACGTCTATACACACACACACACACAACTCCCACACGTGTTAAATGTGCTTTGCTCAACCCATTGAGGTTTGGAGCACATGGAGCAAAAATGCATGGAGCCTCACACTGCTTTTTCTCAAGACCAATCCACCTTTCCCAGTTTCAAAGATGGTCAGTGGGTTTATACTGATCTGCATATCCCACTTGGCACAAAACCTGGCATTCTCTGTGGGACCTTGGGTGCCCTTTGCCAGACTGCAGGGACAGGCTCTCCAGGGAAAATAAAGGAGGCAGCTCTGTGCCATTCAAGGGAGGAAAACACGAACTGGGCTTCTGCCAGGGGAACAAACATCCATATACTGCGCAATGCTGGCACTTTCAAAACCTAGGCAGGGAAAAAGAAGTCAAAGATCCTGAAACAAAATATCTTTAAAATTATCAGTTAATAAAATAAGCAGTCTCCAGAGCAGACATTTTAGATCTGGAAGGGGAGATATGCCAGAAACCGAGTGAGGCCCACTAAGGTTGCCTGTTTTTAGAAATTTTGTTGAGAAAGGCAGGCAGCATAAGAAAGGCCAGGATGATGGCAGGAGCATAAAACCCTGAGATGGATAGATTTGCTATTTTGGAGTTACAGCCCATTTTGGAGTTGTGAACCCTTATCTCCAGCTGGTGGCATTTATGAAAACATTTCTCACTGCTAGGTACGTAAGAGCACTTGCGATTCTGCCAAGGCTTGAAATGCACTGCAGATAGCTACGGACTGGACCGTTAATTTTTTTATTTCCCCTTTGTGCTTACAATTAACTTAAGTGCTGAAATGTGATGGGCTATTCCAGGAGAAGCTTTTTATCTACCAGCTGCATTCTCACAGAGCAGTAAATCAACTGCTGTCATCAAAACATCACGCAAGAGGACAAGAGCATCCTTACGCTCGCTGTTATCATTCATGTTGCCCGTTCAGCCTAAGTGGCTAACCAGCATTCAGCAAATGAATGCTGTGATTTGTGTGCAACCTTTGGTGCAATTCTCTATTTACAGAAGACCTTGTCCTCCTGAACACAGAGGAAAAAAATAGTCAGCAGCAGCTCTTCAGCACCATTTAACTGACCAAAGCAAGGCCAGTAACCTTGGTCCTCAAAACAAGATAAAAGAGTTTTAAGTTGTGAACTGCTGCTCCAGCTGAACTGAGAAGCCAAGACATACAAAGTTATTACAGAAATCAAAGACAGATATGAGAACCTTAAAAATGATTCCTGAAGATTTTAAGAAAAGGTTTGAAAGAAAATCTTTCTAGGACCAGTAGCCAGAAAGCATCCTGGCAAATGCTGGAACTCAAATACACAGCTTTCAGTTGAGATTGCCTTGATGAAATGACAACAGGATACCTGACGTACACCAGAAGAAACTCATTCCCAGTAAAGAAATTCAAATTTGCCCAGAAGACAGTTAGCTCAGGAATAAGGCTGTCTAGAGAATAGATTAAGGCAGGATATGCAACAAAGCCCTTTCTGTTCAATCAAACCCAGACAGAAGTAAGTGCACCGCTCCAATTTGAGGAAACCAAAACCTAATTGTGCCCAAGGAAAAAACAATAGGGAGGCTTATTCTGGTTATGGTCTAATCAAACACCTGCAGTCACATGGGGCTTCTGGAACTACGTCACCTGGTCAGGTTCACAGTAATCAGTAGAGGATCCAAGAGAGCTTGTGCCCCTCACACAGCCACCACGGACTTCTATGGGATATAATGATTGCAGACTAACTTAGAAATAAAACCAAATCAAAACTCACCAGGATTCTGACTTGAAGATCAAGACAAGTAAAAGGAGAACACAGACACTCCAAAAACCCAGAGAGCTTGCCATGCATTGTGATTTTCTTTTTTGATCTTTTATAGCAACTAGCAAGCAAATGGCCCTTATGAATGCACAGCCCTGGGTCTGATGCTTGCTGAGAAAAAGCGGATGCTAATCTAGCTCATGACTTTTTTTCTTTAAATGATCAGAAATCTTTTTAAACTTGGTTTGCACAGCATGAATAAATTTAATTAAAGGAAGTAGCAAAACTAAATACCAATATGCTAAAAAACTGGCCACAAACCAAGTGGATGCTTGTATTTAAAATAAGTCAAATCAATATAGGACATGCTAGAGAAAACCAGCTAGGACTGGGGAAGGAAGGTACACATTTGGAGGGGCAGACGTTAAAAAGATAGTTCCCTAGCTGCTACTTACACTTCAGCAATTAGTGGAAGTGATAAAAGGCAGTCATTCAGTGGCCTGAGGAGATGCAATGAAGCCAAGAAAGAGGAAACACTAAGCTCACCTGCCTAACTGACTACATGTGGAAAATGAACTGAAGTCTGTTCTCAGGGAAAATAAAAACTTTTGAATACAAGCAAGAAGTCTGGATAGCCAAGAGACCCATTGAGCAAATAGCTGTTTGATTATTTGCACTATTTTGCAGTTCTACAGTATATTTTATGAACTAAGGTCACTGGAATCAATATACAAGATTTAAAACATGGGTTATTAAAGACTTACACAGTGACAACACAGTTCTCCTCCTTTATTTTTGTGTTCTCTAATAATTTCTAATTCTCTATTTGCCTTTATGACTACTGTTGAGTCCTGAGCCAACATTTCCAGGCTTATCACAGTGACTCCAGGAGTCCTTTCCTCCATGACAACATCTAGCAGACTTTTCTACAGTTTAACGATTCTGAGAGACTTACAAATTCAGTCTGCAAAAATGCCTTCTAAAGATAGAGCCCAAAAGAAATAGAAGATCTATAGTCAATTGGTTAGCTACAAATAGCTGTAGCTACAAATAGCTAGAAAGACTGTAGTAGCAGTATGCTATGGTAGCAAGCTAATCAGGAAAGGTGGGCAGTGCTTGGAAGTTTGTGTGACTCAACCCATATAAAAGTTCTAGCTCTTAAGGTTTTTGCAAATCTGCAGTTGGAACAGACAGCTATAAGCTGCTGGATGATTCTTACAGAGAGAAAAATCCAGTAGTGAAAAGAAAACTTCAGCTGCAAAATGTCTGCTTCTAAGGCTGCAGTTCCAAAAGTGGTTTAAGTCAATCTAAGGGCAGATCACCCAGCCTGCAATCCAGAGTCTGGAGTTCTTCCTTCAAAGGCATTCACTGCAGAAATAAGACATTCTACTGTGCAAGTCAGAAGTCTCTTCATTCTAAACACGAGCACCAAGGGTGTTGGGGACCAGGCACTACTGACATCAGGAGGGATCGAGAAGGTAAAGGAGGAGTAGAGATGACTAAGATACTGAGAATGCAGCTGTGCAAGTCAGGTTTACAAGAATTACAGCAGTTATGAAATTCCTACCAAGACAATGGGATCAAATCAAATCTGTCCCAAATAAGTGACTCCTCACAAACCCCAGACACACTTTGGGATCTTAGACTAATCTGCATTCACAGCTGGAGGAAAAGGAATGGACAAAGTCTGTGATGAGGGTAGAAATAAGGAAACCAAATAATTTCTGATATACTGAAGGAGTGAAGCTTGTTGACATTTTAATTTGTTGAATTATTCCCTTTTGTGCTGCTGGAATGTGTCATTCTTTTGAAACTCCATCTGGGCAATGACCAGAACTGAAACAGAACGAGACCATTAAGGCTTGGAAGCATCCATGGCCAATACAGAAAACGTTTTCTGCCTGCAAAATCAGAACTGCTTAAACTTGACTGCTAAGTTAATTTAAAAGGAACATTTAAACGTCTATTGGGACAGATGGAAATGCAGAAGCTACTATCCAAGATAATCACTAGCAAGGGCAGGCCTGAGGAGATGCTGAACGTTGTAGGCTGAGACACTTTTTGACTGAAATGGAGACGTGCTGGAAAGCTGGCCAGCAGACAGTCAGCAAGGTGAAGCTGAGTGGGAGCAGATGGACCACACACAGAAAACAGCTCAGATATTTTTGAGAAATCAAATTGTCTGCTGCTTATTACTGTCCTGCTCAGAGAAAAACATTCATGTGCAATCTCTAGAATAAACACAGAGGCACCAAAGGTTGCTGACACTCATTTGTTTTGAGTCCTTTCTCCTTATACATGACAGAAACTATCAGAGCCCAAGATAATAGCTATGCCTCTGAAGAAGAATTCCTGGCATGGTTAAATGGCATCTTGCAATCAAAACATATTTGGAGAACAAAAAGGCCTTGTATGCCCTGGAACACACTGTTTATCCTGTAAACATTTCTTCCACTTATGTCCTTAAAATATCAGACCTACCACCTCTTCAGCCCAGCACTCTCACGATTCATGTGCTCCCAACAACAACCCCAAACACCACAGGAGACAAATCTCTTCAGAATGAGTGGCTGAGATGGACTGAAAAGAGGCATTTTACCTCTATGACAGCAAGCTTTTGTCTCCACAGACATTCAGATGCTGGATGGGCAGGAAGGACGTGACACAAAGGTGAGGTTTATTGCTGACTGGCCAGGTAAGGTCACAGTGTTGGCTGTATACCCACTGCTGACAATCAAGGAAAAGGACTTGTGCTGGTACCCATTCTCTCCAAAGGATGAGGAGAACACAACCTATGCTTCCTTTCCAAAGCACCTCTAGCTGTTGACTGCTCAAGGTGAGCTGATCAGCAAGGTAAGCAGCAAGCTGGAGAACTACTTGTCCCTCTGAATCAAAAACACGCACCCTTTGCTGTCACAGCTCTAAACAGAACCTGCTGGCTATACAGATGGGATATACTGAAGACTTAAGCAAAGACAATGCCACTGTCCTGGGGATATGGAGCTGATCACCAAAGCTTCTGCTTTCTCTAGATATTTCTCTTTTGTCATATTCCATGGATCAGTACCTGCAGGATCTGTGATGGAAATATCTCCACTGTAATTTCTGCAATGCTTGGAGGACACCAGTGTTCTACAGCCTAAAAATCCCTGTGTGAGGATTTAATGCTCCCAAGTGCCTCTTGGACATCAAACATTTTCAAAACTATTAGCTCTGATGGGTTTTTGAATAAGGCTCAGAGAAGCCTCTTGCTCAGTATTTCTTATGAGAAAAAGGTAGCTCTGATCTGGTAGAATTAAAATTACCCAGAAGGAGGAGGAGGAGAAGGAGGAAGAAAGTCCACACAGCCCACATTGCCTGCAAGCAAGGAAATGAGATTTGATTTACTCTGTGATCTTGAGGTGCATTCCATTTCAGCTTGAATTTCCACTGCATAAATTCAGCTTGGCTGAGCAACGTCCCCGTTAGAGACTGTCCAAAGCAACATAAGATGATCCACAAATCTTTGAAGCTAAAGGTTCAAAGCCTTGGTGAGGTGGGGTTTTTTTAGCATATTTTTGCATGTGCAACCCATAAACCTGTGTCTTCCCAGAAGTTTGAGGAAGACAATATAAAGAAAGCAATTAGATACAGTGCATACACAATTCCTTATTGTTGCCAATTAATCAATTTATTTATTTAGTTCACTGGTTTAATTTCCTCTTCCTACACCACAGAGAACAACGCTGGGTCTGTTTTCTATGAGTCAAAGGGATTAGATGACAAGCTGAAGTCACTCACTAAAAGGACTTGAGGGCTTCAGTTCAGGGATTAACAACTCAGCAGCTTTTTCTCCAGATTTTAAAACCTTTAATTTGTACTGCATCAGCTGGTAGTTTTATTTGCACATTTTTGTTTAAATGGGAATCAAACCCTGCTCTTCCCAAAATGCTGCTGCATTGCCCTCTTGGTATTATTCTCACATCTGAATTTTTGACTATACGTAAAGAGGATTTCATGCTTGCTTAGCAAATTTCTTAGGAAACTGCACCTTATACTAATACATAAGTTCAAGTTCTACTTGGCTTTTCCTGACTAACCAGGCATTTCAGCTGAGCAGTCCCCTCAGGAATTCAACACCACTAGAAGGCAGCTTGGGTGGAAGCTTTGGACCAGGTCTCTCTGTGTCTTCAACTCAGTTTCATATTTCAGAGAAGCTCTACAAAATGTTTGCCTGCATTTGACCACATAGTAACACACCTTTAAGGCAGGATAAACTAGAGGGATCCATCCTCACCCTGGGCTAACACAGAATAAACTGGTACCACACTTACCATTCTGAGAAAGCCAGTGGCAGAAGCTGAAGGGGGCCACATTTTTAATTACTCTGTAGTGACTCTGATCTTACAGTTCTAAGAATCATTTGCTAAAGGGAGTTTCAGTGAAGTTGTGCTATAATTTAACCCCAACACTTCTATCATTTTGGACTGTATAAATAAAACACAGAAGTAAGTCTGCAGGTTGAAAAGTTCAGGTACTTTAAAGGTCTGGGGTTTCTTGTAGCCTGAACTGGCCTGACTCAAGAAAGACTAAATTTCTTCCATATGCCTTTTTAAGGCCCGACTTGTGACTGCGCCTAGAGCTTTTATTTGGTGTATTTTCACAAACTGCAATAAGCAGAACTGCTCACTTTGTTTACTGCTTCTAGACAACAACTGCCATCTACAATCAACTCAGAGAGGACAGCAGGGCAGGGCTGGCAGCAGCCACATGATGCAGCATAGCAGCAAGTGATGGTTGTGCATTAGGAGAGGTGCCATCATTTTTCCTTCTCAACTCTCTAAAACATGTAAAGGGCACTAATTAACAGGCTACCCAAGGCACACAAAGGCTACAAAAAAAGATGTCCCTTGCGCCCTGTTAAGGCCCGATCCTAAGATGACTACCAAGGCTTTAGGAACCTACTGAACTCTCCCAGTCACAAGTCTCCGAAACTGGTATCAGAAAGAATTCAAACATCACAAGAACTGCAGAACCGAGAAAAGCAAAAAAGAAATAAAGTGACCTACTTTATATTCTGTTATCACATGCTGAAAGAAACAGAATCATAAAATGCCAGAGAAGCACATGTAAAGGAATCCTCTCAAATGCGTGCACTGTCAGCAATGCGATGGCACTCAGCCACCCACAGAAAAAACAAGGGCAGGGAAAAATCTCCAGTCAAATACTGTGCCAGAACAAGAGTTCAGTACCCAGAGAGAAGGGAATGTACAGTAGGAGCTATAGAGAACATAGGAAGCCTGAGATCTGACATGCTGCTCACCCTCATCCCAGCAGGCTTATTAGAGCCTCTGCCAGGGAGGGACACTGAGCATCAGAACAATCCAATCGCCTTTTCCAAGAGCAAGTGACAGAGGGCAGCTGTCTTAAAACATTTTGTAGATATTTCTCCAGCATCTGTTCTTGACTCAGTTACAAGCAGCAGGGCAGAAGAACACGCAGCAGTCTGTAAGCACCCAGGTGCAAGTGTGTAAGGTGACTGGAGAGGGTTAACAGTCCAGAGTCTGGATTGACCTCTTCAATTACAACGCTGTTAAGCACTGGAAAGTAAGGGGCTTGGGGAGACTGCAGGCAGGTGATTTCCACCCTCCATCCCCCAGGTCTCTACAGATGAATACCATAAAAATAAAAACCACTTATTCCCCGGATTTGACTTGGCAGATTTTTACAACGTTCTTTTCTGAAACAAAGATCAGGATCAAGCCAACTGGCCATTTTTCTTCAAGCATCTTAACCTGACCTTTTCCAAACTCGTCACAGAAAAAGGTCTTCCTGGCATACCTAAGCTGAAGTCACACTGAGTTATGATCTTATGTATGAAAAAGATGGCAGCTTCAATCCTTATCTCACAATAAAACAGTTACCTCCATCTTCAAATCATGCCTCACTCAATGAAGGGTTTCTGAGTGATGATGAGGAACCAGGCTGTGCCTTAAGCTAATAATGCAGAAGACAAGACCACACATTAACAACTAACTTCCTGAGAAATTAGGACAGGAGTGGTCAGTGACCAATTTCTTTATGCTAAAACATTTGGTATGACATTAACCGCCCAGCCTCAGTACCGCTTAGTCCTAGTTCTGATGTATCAACACACTAAATAGCAACAGAAGCACTTTAGGACTCAAGCAGTCCAGGAATATTATCCCTCTGGGCACTACTAAGGGTGGAAAGCTCAGCAAAATCTGCACGATATGGAAAACTGTCATCAGCCAGAGAAATTAAGTTCAGATCACGTTAATATTCTCCCCTGTAAAAAGTGTGTCACGCTCAGGTATCTGCGAAGAGAGTGAGATGAAGTATTACAGCAGCTTTCTTTTTATTCTTCTGAGAAGGGGAGTTCAGCCCAGCAACAGACCTAAGCTTCCTTTCTATGCCTATAAAGTGACTTGTAGGTGGTACTGTAATTAAGTAGGTCCATCCCTTAAAATAGAAAAGCGCATCTTTACAGCTGAGGTGAGAACTAAGACTCTGTAGTGAGATGCTTCCATCAAGTCACTAGTTTTCAGGAACATTAACGACAGAGTAGAAAATCCCCAGCAAAGCAGCCTGGATGCAAAAAATTTAAACCAGACAATCAGAAAGTCTAAGTTCCAGCATGCCCACCTCAGCTCCCTAAGAAATCCACATTTCTGTTTTCATCAGCAGGAAGACTGTCCCTGTTCTAGTGTTTCATGATGTTCAATAAAGAGACCACTTACTGCAAACAAAACACAGCCTTAAGAGCTCCACACTGCAGTTCACGGCTACCTTTTTTTAAGAAATGAAAGGGACGAAAATACCTGCAGATACAGTCACATGAAGCTCCATCTAGATCCATGTTCTGTGTTATAAGTTGTTGTATAAAATGACAGATAAACCCTGGGGTGACAGGGACAGCTAATGTTTCTTGCAAGCTGGACAGATGCCTGACTGCAGCAAACCACCAACATGACATAGCTGAGCAGAGGTTGGTATCTAGGTTTGGGGAGGGGTATATGTATTTCTAGTGCAGAAGAGAACCAGGAAGGGAGACTCAGTCATTAATTAGCCAGCTCAGCACACTCTTCCTTTAAACACTTGGAAAGAGAACTGCTGGCAGAATGAGAGACATCTCAGGGCTCTGTGTGACCTCCAGATTCACATATGGATGGACTCGTCCTGGGTTTGGAACTTTAACTGTCACTGAACTAGGAGAAGGCTGCAAAGTACAATGCATTACCTAAGTGAAAAGACTGGTGCCTTACTTGCGGGAAGAGCAATAGTTTGGTTCGCAACACGCTGAAGAAACATAACCAGAGGGGAGTTGTGAGCAGTGCCCAGATTCTCATAGTATTCCCACAATACTGTTATTTCCAGCTTTCCATTGTGTTAAACATGCTCATGGGGCTCCAGGACAGCTCAGTTTGCTCTGAAAAAGGTAATGCAGACCTTCCTAAAGCCAAAGCACCCCTAGAAGAGTTAGCTAGCCATGTCATGTCAGCTCCCTGATGCTAAATCTCATTGCTATAATGATGCCTTGCCTGTCCCTGCAAGCAGCTGTCACCGTCTCAGAGACAGCAGCTCATTCATGCCATCGCAAGTGGGAGAAGCACTCAGAAGAACTTCTACAGCTTTCACAGAGGACCCAAACCCAGCATTTTCTGAGTAGTCAGGAAGCCCTAGAGTATGATTTCAACAGCATTCTCTGTGTGTTTTTACACCCAGCTCAAAAACAAATGCAGTCTGCTGAATTACAGCTGCTGAGGGAAATACACTTGGGAAACCACAATAGGGTTTGTGCACAAATAAGCCTTCAGCGTGACATTTCATTAGCGGGGTTCTGCACACAGTGACACTTAGTGGCAAAGTTTCCAACTCGGAGGCTAAGGCATATGGCAGGAGCCACTGGAAACATTGTTATTAGGTGACAGTCTGCAAATTACCACCTTCTCCAATTGTTGAGATTATAACAGCATATTTTCCATACTTATCCATCTTACTGCCAAAGGTCATCGTAACTACGACCTGTTTTCATGGAAGAGAAAAGCTAGCTAGTTTAAACTAGCATTGATACAACTGTGACACACCAGTTAACATTGATACAAGTGATGCTTGCTGGGTCACATTAGCTTATTCCAGAAAGCCCATGTACTGTCAGACAATGCTCCACAACAATTTATCAGTTTCTTGTCTGGGAGGCCAGAATACACTTTTCCTCTTAGAAATTCTTGCTGTGAAGCAGTTATTGGTGGAGAACGTAAATCCACAGATCAGAAAAAGTGAAAGAGGAACTCCTCCAAACAGGTGCTCAGGTGAAAGCAAACACAGGGCTATGAATTAATCCTTCCGCAGGCCTACACCCCTGCCAGCTATGAGGCAGATGCTGCTGCTCAAACAGCATGTGCTGCCAGCAATACTTAGCTCCCCAGGAGCTTATTTGTGCCTTAACTGAGCCATGGGGGAATCCAAGGGCCCTCTGACTAAGGCAGTGGAAATGATTTATAGCCTCTGGCACTTGGCTGATGAACCGCCTTTCCCAGTTCCATCTCTCCGGACATCCATCCCCCCAGCTTGCTGTCTTTTGAGTGGCACATCTTGGTTCCCTGAGCAATCCCACTGCCTGCCTCAGACCTCCCATGAACCCAAGAAGAGTGATACACATCAGGGATGCCGTCCTCTCCGCTATTAAAAGGTTGGCCTTTGAGGTCCTACTGTGGACAGTAAGTTTCTATGTATTGTCTTAACATCCAAATGTCAAGTGTCAGAGAGCCAAAAAAACTGATCTTCCAGCTGAGTGGAGCTCTGTTCAGATGTGGCACCTTTTGGCTCAGCAGCATTTACTCTCCTGCTCTGGGAGGGATGGAGACCACAAAGCTCCATTTGTTCCCCTCTTTGAAATCAGAGCAATGACCCAATTTGTCACATTTGGGAAACAGCTGCAGCTCCAGCTAGAGGATCCAGAAAAGGATGGCAGAAAAACATCATCTGTAACAGCAGGATACTACCAGAGAGAAGGAAGAGTAGCAGTCTCTAAAGGCAAGAGTTTTACCCTAAAGAAGCCCCAGAATGAGCAGGGCTGGCAGTCACTGCAGTCTGTCCCCTTTTGTGAGAGGAAAATGTGACTCCAGGAATGGTTGCTCACAGCCGCACTGCTGTCTGTAGCTGGCACAGCAGGCTGCAGCCTGTCTGCTTTTAGGACTCCTGAGCAGAGGGACGACTGAGTGTAAGGAAGCTTAGGGCGGAGCTCAGCACTAGAGCAACAAATCATAGTGCTATAAATCCAGCTTTACAGAGGATGACCAAAGAAGTTTGCACGGTATCTATATGCATTATGGCAACAGCCAACACCTATTGTTCCTGTTTCACAAGGGATTAAAAAGCCTTCTCAATCTGAAGTTTTACAAAATGCAAATTGAATTGTGCATTCACGCAAGCCAGATGCCGACAGCTTCTGCTTTAATCAGAGATGTGCAGAGTTGTAATTTAATCTTTATAAATGCAGACTGTTTTGATCATTCTGTTGCAATCCTCTGTGGAGCCTTCCCTGCCCTATACGGGCACTTAACAGTGATGGGAATCCGTAACACTGCTCTGTGCTTCCACAGCAGCCTTCCCTGGCAGACCACACAGCACTTGAAACGCTGCCTGGCTCCCCAAGGGCTCCCTAGAAGGACACAGGGCTCAAGGTTTGCTCAAAGCAGCACAGCAACAGCAGGAAGGAGTTCAGACCCCACCCTGCAGCCCCTTCCTCTAGCTACCCACAGCCCCTTTTCTAGGTTTAGAAGAAATAAAAAGCAAATATGTGCAAAAGAAGCGCATATAAAACAAATCTGCCAGGCATCTGTAAAGTGTTTCGTGAAGCAAACTCACTGGTGAAGAGGACAAGCACTGGAACTAGAGCAACATCAGCCTGTCTCAACAATGTGGACAGGGAGCTTATTACAAAGCTGAACCTATGGTTCTTGCTCAGCACACTCCCAGCTGTGAATCAGGTTGGGCTCATAACTCACATGACTGACTGCTGCTTCAGTAGCCCCAGCACAGAAACTTATCTAGCTTCAGGAGACTTTACTCAGTGGCAGCCAGCAGTGAGTAGCAGCTCCCCAAGGCAACAGCTCTTCCAAGCTAAGTCCCCAGCATTCAACGGTCACCTGAACTACTTTGGGCCCTGATCAGTCCATATGGTAGTGGCAAAGCCAGGCAAGGATGTGAAAACAGCCCTAAGAACTGAAGGCAAGCCTTGCTTTGAAGTTTAATGAACTTATTTTGTTACTAGTTTGTACTTCAAAGCAGTCCCTTATCTGCCCAAGAGGGCAGCTTACAAAAGTGGTGGAAAGCAAGACATGCCTCAGCATCTGCAGGGCACAAAGGGTGGAAAGACTGCTCTGCTCCAGGGGCAGCCAAGGTGTTTTGGGGTCATGCTGCCTCTGAGACACAGAGCAGCTAAAAGTGCCACCAACAGTAAGAGGCAGGATGCTGAGGCACCTTTGTGTTGAGCCTGAGGGAAGGGAATGGAAGGCTTTCTCCCATTTCTTACTGGAATGGGGTTGCATCTCTCCAGTAGCAGCTGTTTTTAAAAATCAAAGTCCTTCTTTTGTCTCTCTAATGGCCTACCACAGTTGTCCCCCCTCCTCCACTGACGCACAGTTTACTGCATTCTACATGTTAATAAAAGGCAATACACAGCACAAAGTCACTGCTCCAAAGCTCACCTCCAGCTTCAAATCTCCTTGCTGCAAAGCTGATCAGACCTTGGAGCCTGTTCAGACCCATTCAGTCTGGCACACTGCATAAAACAGTCTGAGATGTTAGTAAATTGCACGGATATTTCTCTGATAAACCAAAAAACAAAAAGGAAAAAAAAAAAAAAGAGGAAGATAGCTAAACCAGAGAAAACTGCCATCAGCTAAGCAAACCAACAATTTGCCAATTCCAGAAGACTTTTTATCTAGACCCTTTCCAATTTCACCCAGTGCAGCTTTGCTCTTTCTATTTAAACGATAAAATCTGTTTCAAGCCATTAGTCATGAGTAGGTGTCTGTAATGAGACCATGAAAGCCAACATCCCTGCCTCATTTGCAAAGACATGATGACTTTAAATTAAGGCCTTGCCTTGGTGATCCCTCCTTAGATCCCTCCTTAGTTTCACGTTCCCACTACTGTGTGCAACGCAACACTGGCAGGCTTGAGACTTTCTACTGCAAAGCTCACTGCATTTCAGAAGTGAAGCACCATTATGCCAAGACCATTATAAAGTATTTCTCAAGCCCCCACGACTCGTTATACTAATGTAAGAAATTAGGGGGATTTACTGTGGTAGTACCTAGCACTGACAGTACTCGGCATTTAAAAAAATATCAAACACAGACATTGCCAAGAGGCTTTTAACACGCTGCCAGCAGTGCTAAAAAAAGACAAAGCATTTGGTATCTGCCAGTGGTTTTGCTACTAGTTATGGAAACCAAGAACAAGCTGAATAAACCCTGACATCAATGGCTTGGAATTAAAACACTTCAGAGCACCTAAAACCAACTACACCCTTTTGTGTCTGTGCGAGTCCCTTGTGGACTCTCCTTGAGCAGTACTGCAGGTTAGTCCCTCAGAGCCTTACCGGGTAACAGAAGGCCATGTGGATTGGGGTGGCAAGGAGGAGCCTTCAACAGCTGAGGTATGACGTCAATGATAGGGAAATGGCTTTGTGAGATGGCCTGACCAAACTGGATTGCAGCTACTGGCGGTGCTGGGTTAGTGGCTGGACGAGATGATCTTAAAGGTCTTTTCCAACCTAAAACAATGCTATGATTCTACTTCAGTTACAAAGGTACTACAATATGAAACAACCCAAGTATTATACTAATTTGTCACAATTTCAAAAGTGATACAGTTGTCCTGTTTTTCCATCACAATCTGTTCTAGCTCCCAGCATTTTCCATCTGCAATTACCAGACATAAAACAGGTGTTCCCAGCAGTCTCTCACTCTGAACTTTACCTCCATTTTGGAGGTGGCATAATGTCCCCACTGTGGCTGAGAAGGGGGCTTCTATTAAAAAAAGCACAGAGATGTTCCTGACTAACAAGCATTATCAGTTCTGCGTGTCTGCTATCTCAATTTTAAGACCCTTAGAGAGGAAATTGTGGAGAGAAAAAGTGCCAAAGAGGAAACGAGACCTTAGTGAGCAATTTTCAAAGTGGCACAGGACTTGACTGGCATGCAAGGCACCCCAACACATTCCTGCTCAGAGAAGATTCAACCAAAACTACTGGGTTCCTTTCACTTTAGCTTCTCTTGAAAGCTGTACTACATTGCTATCAGGCAGAGAGCTGCCTTCCTACAAACAGCTGCTCTTTCACATCCAGAAAAGGCAGATGTGAGACCCCCACCTAGACCATTCATGCTGTGTTTTCATCCTTTCTGTTTGTCTGCATTTGCTCTTCTGGAGCAACTCTTGTGTTCCTGTTTCCTCACTGCCTTGACCCTGTTCTCTGCAACTGCTCATGCTAGAAAATATTTTGGGAGCTTCTCAGATCAGATATGGCACTGAGAAAGTCTACTGCCTCCAACATATTAAGTACACGGCAGTCCAATCATCTGGAAAGTACAGATAAGCTTATGAATTCATTTCATAAAAGGCTATTTTGCCCTTTGACTCAAGAATGTACCAAAACCTCTTTGAAGACATGGGAATAATCACTTGCATGGAAGAGCAATTACATTGGCAGTTAATGGCCAACCCCATCTTTCTGACTGTGCAGCATCTTTCAGTCCCTTAAAGGATGTGCAGGGAGGAGCCAAATGTGTTGAGAGAGAGAATACCATAAAACAACAAATTAACACTGAAGTCAGGTTTAACAAATTAGCAAGTGAGGAAAGATGCCAATAACTGGCTAAGACATTCCCTGCTTCATAGTGAGGAACTACAGCAAGGTCAAAACAGCTAATGACAAGGACAGATTCTGAGTTTGCCTTGGCAAGGAGATGCTTTGCAGAAAGATACTGAGGGTCCCACAGTGTTTATAGACTGAAGTGGCTCATCGTTTGCCCCTGGGAATCTCCCGCTCTTTGCTGGAGAGAATATGGGATGGAAAAGGTCTTTTCCCAATATTTCTGATCAGAACATTGGATAAACCCCTTAACACTGGATAAACCCCAAAACAGTCAGCAAAGCAGTACCATGAAGTCTTACAAATATACCTGCCTAGACCAGAAACCTGTATATTCACACTACGGTTCCTGGAAATCTCCAGGGCTGAGAGCATACAGTGGCATTAACAGTCTAGGCTTAAAACAATCCCATGCCCATCATTTTCAAGGGCCTACAAATTCCCCCAGCATGTAATATTGTTAAAATTAATGCTTGTAAATAAAAAAGGAGAAAGCACTGAAATGACAGACTTAGAATAGTAATAAATGGACATTAGTGATTAACACTGATTTCATTATCTGCCTGCTGCTAGGGATTTTATTTAAAGAATAACATACAAGGAAGAAAGGATTTAACCTGACCTCCCTGAACTGCTGGGGGATGAATACTACACAGAGCTGACAGTGAAAAGCTCATTTCCTTTCTCAGACTAACTCAAAGACTATGCAAAATTCCCCTCTTTCCAAGCCTCCAGTTTTAAATTGGGCTATCAAAGGCTTTTCTTTTTCAGAGGCCTGGGTTGATGCAATCGGTGTATCACCAATGAATGAGGATTGATAACACGAACCATCACAAAGCATAGCTGTGGATACAGTGACTCTCAGAGGCAGAACAATAAGGAAAATTGAGTAAATGAAAACCAATGTTCTTCTATCCAACTATATCAAGAAGAGAATAAAGCGCAGCAGCGGCCACCTTTTTTCCCCCCACTGCATCAGTACAGCATTCATCCCAAGTCTTTGGGGTGTTACGTATTACAGATCAAGTAGGTTAATAAATGAAAGGGTTAGTGGGAAACATGGAAGGGCATAATCAAGAAATAGTAAAAATATCCTGGACAGAAAGAGAAATGAATTGCAGAGCAGGATGCAGTCAGGACCTTTTAGCAAGCACAAGTATGGAAACCTATCCAGTGGAAGGGGCAATCCAAGGTAACTTAAATGAGGTCTGTCCTAGACTGCATAAACAATTTCTTCTCCAGAAGGTCCAGAGTTGTTGATGCAGCTGTGTCTGGGATGATTCCCCAAGCTCGCATGGCAGCTCTGCATTTTGTCCACTACATGCTCCTGCAGAGTCATTTATCTCTCCAAGAGTGATTAATGTAAAATTCCAGTATTTTATTTTGGGAAATAGGCCATCCCTTCCATTCCTGAGACCACTCACAGTAGCCTATTTTCAAAAAGCCACATTTACAAATTTATGCAATACAAGCAGAACACGAAGCGAGCAAACCAGGCCAAATTAAGGAAGGGAAACCTAACCCGATCACAGTCTTTATTAAAAACCTCTGCTTTTTAAAATCTAACCCAACTGAATTCAATTACCCTAGAAAATTTCTACCAATGGTTGCCAGCGTTCTGGGTCCCCAGTATCACCAAAAGAAAAAAATCAAACTGTGCTCAACAGTTCTCTGATAACTAAGTTTGCTGCAAGAAACTTCCTGTCCCACTCTAAATGCCAGCATCCTCACAGTCTCCAAACACACTTGCTGACAATGCTGCATATTTTCCTTGATCATACCTGTCCTTCTACACTTGCGGGACCAAAATCTCTAGATGTGATGGTAAAATTGGCTACAGCAATTCTTGCTTTTCTTTCTCTCACCCGCATCTGAACAAGGAACATCAGAGTCCCACTTGCATCTCTCTTACTGTTGCCACATCATCAGTCCCAGTGAGCACAAGGTACTCCTGAAAAACCATATTCCAGAGGTCAACATGACAAAAGGCCATGGCATGCCTGGCTTACCTGATCCTCAGAGAGCTGTGATATGTGATTCACTGCAGCGTAAGACTCTATCTTCGGGTTGAAGTGATTGATGATGGCTCTGAAACAAAGGAGGGAAATTTTCAGAGGTCTCAGGAACAACATAGAGATGCAGCAGAAATTCCCTGCCAGTCTGAGCAGGTACACATGGAGACAGTCCTGCAAGAAAGTCCTCCCTCACCACACAGTACAGTTTGCTTTGCCGAAGGCACACTCCCTGCTGAGGCCAGTGCAGATCCTGACACAAGCTTGCTGGAAATTGCAAGCACAGGTACTGTCCTACACATGGCTGCATTTGCCACAGCAGACACTGGACTGTGCTTGCTGCTCTGGCAGGGGGAATTGCTGGGAACAGGCTGCAAACTGCTCTGTGTTCCAGCAGAGAGACAGCAAACCTGGCCATCACTGCCCCATCCTGCTCAGGAACTGCAGCTCCTCATCCCTTCCAAAATCAGTGTCGCCTGACATTTTGCTCTGTGGAACTTTGTTGCCTGATATGATGAAGCTGATGGTTTATTGCTTTGGATTTTCACTCCATTTAAAATGTTGTAGCCAGCTCTTACTTGTAGTCATCCATCACTACAACCACTACACTTTGAATTCTTACCATAATGACTTCAGTCCTCAACCCCAGTTTAGATCATTACAGATAACTTATGTCAGTGTCCCAAACACAGCAGCAAATACTGCTCACTCCTGCTCCTCTCCCTCATTTCTCTCACTACCTGCACCAATCTGCACCATTCCCTTTCCCTTCTAGGTGGATCTAGATGCAGATGTGAGAAATCTAAAACTGGAAGTAAAATAACAATTGGGGAAAAAACCCCACCAAACTGCAGCTGGAATATTTCCTCAGCCTTCCCTCTGCTTGTCAGGTGCTGCTGAGAAGATAAATGGCAGGACAGTAAAGACTCCCTGGGACAGAGTTTGCAACTGCTTTAGTTGGGATATTACTCATGAGACCCACTGCTGAGGTAAGTATTCATCATGGGAACAGGCCATGTCAGTGCTGGGCACAGATGAGTTCTGACTGTGCCTAGAGAACACTTGCTCAGCCAGATTACACTGCAGCAGCAGTCAGGGTTTCCACTCTCATATTCATCAGCATGAAAATTCACTCCAGTTCTCTCTGTTGTACTCTAATGGGTTCCCTCCTCCCCACACCTCCCCCTGCAGAAGAACTTTCAGCTGTTTTCTCCAGACCTCATCACAGCTAAGAGCTTGTGCCTCAGTCTAGGAATACGTGATATTCAGTGGTGCCAATCAGAGCCAGTGGACAAAAACCTGCCTAGAAGCATCCTTACTTCTTTAAATACACAGATAAACAGTATGGAAGGTGTGGAGAGTAGGAGTGGAAAAAAAAAAACCAACACAAAAAACCCCAACCCAAACAGAATCTGCAATTCATAGGCTCACAGAATTGTTTCAGTTGTAGGGAAACCTTTAGAGCTCATCTAGTACCACTCCCCTGCAATGAGCAGATGCATCTTCAACAAGATCAGGTTGCTCAGAGCCCCATCCAACCTGACCTTGAATGTCTCGAGGGATGGGTCATCCCCCACCTCTCTGGGCAACCTGTTCCAATGCCTCACCACCCCCATTGTTCAAAACTTATTTCTCATATATTATCTATATCAACTCTCCTAGTTAAAACCATTATTCCTTGTCCTACTACAACAACCTCTGCTGAAAAGGTTTTCCTCAGCTTTCTTTTAAGTCCCCCTTTAAGTACTGCAATGCCACAATAAGATCTACCCACAGCCTCCTCTTCTCCAGCTCTCTCAGCGTATCTTCACAGAAGGGTTCACCCCTCTCAACACTTTCATGGCCTCCCCTGCACTGGCTCCAACATGTCTTTCCTGTGCTGAGGACACCAGAGATGGACACTGCACCCGACGTGGGGTCTCAAGAGAGCAGAGCAGAGCGACAGAATCATCTCCCTCACCCTCCTGGCTGTGCTACATTTACTGCAACACTGCCAGCCACACCTCATCAACACACCAGGTGCCAGTCAGCACACAGGGCCAGTCTCTCCTGCAGCTGCTCCTACAGCATCTGAACACACTTGGCACAGGGGGACTTCTGCCTTCTCACCAGCCTTGACAGTTACATCCAGAAAACAAATTCAGCACTGCCTCTACCAGGCTTCCGTAACCCCCTTCCCTCTGGAGAAGGACAAACAGGCAGGTGGAGACATGCCCAGACTCTTCCCACTTCAGTGTGACCAGAGAGGCAGCTCCTGTGAGTCACAATCACACTGTCCATTACCCAGCCTCTCCAACACTCTGGCTTTCAAGCTGCATGTTTCATGCCTGGCTGGAGTCATATTTATACTCCTACAGGACACACTACAAGTTATTGAAAGAAAATGGAACACAGACTTACAACAACTTAACTTCTGGCCTGACAGAAGGTTTGGCAGCTCAGAGGGGTTCGGTGCACTCACATGGTTCCAACATTTACCAGGGAACAGATTTAGCATTCATTTGTACCCACTGCTGTGAAGCACTTCAACATGGGCTGCCTGCTCACAAGTCCCTGCTTGGATCTGAGCTAGTGGAGCGGCACCTGCAATCACAGCTGGGATTCACCCAGTGAAAGCAAAACCAGCAACAGCTGCCACTGCAGTGAGAATCAATAGACATTAAGGAAGGGAAAGAATTCAAGTCTCCTTCCTCTTTTCATTAAAGGTGAATGGACAACTCCTCAGTGACTAGATGAAGTTCAGCTGTTTAATTTAACTATGAAGAATTCCTCCCCAACCTGACCATCTGCAGAGCTGTTTCCCTGAACTCGCAGGCAGCCTGGGGCAAAGAAGCATGAAGAGCTTGGATTCAGTCCTGGCTCTGTGTAGCCAGGTTCTTACTGCCCAACATGCCCACCAGGGCCAGGCTTTGCACATGGTGCAGCTCCTTCTCACTCATCAGCTATGAGAAATTCCATTGCTATCCATCCCAAACAGCACCTTTCTGCATCAGCTACTCTCATACACCTCTGCTATTCTTCCATCTCTCAAAATATATCTTATCCCTGGGGCATGTTTTTAGCAACTGGCCTCCTGGGATACTCACTGATTAACAGCTGGAATTCACTTTGCAGAGATGCCTCTTCACGGGCATTTGATCCTGGAGACAATGGGAGACCAGAGCTTTGAAACACAGTCTCTCCCTGTTTATGGACAAGACACCAGCGGTTCTGCCACCATTAGTTCCCACACCAGCACGTAACAGCTGATCCTTGGCAATGATTTATTTTTACACTGTGATTGCCTCAATTACTGCCATACCAGCCAGCAGCTTTGGGGAGGGGGAAGGGAGCGCTTAAAGCACTTACAAAAGATTTGTGATGATGTTCTACTGAGCTCTTCATATTGATCATGGGGGAAAAAAAAAGAAAACCCTTGTGTTTGGTATTCATGAAGCATGAACATTTTCAACACATTTGTAAAGCAAGGAAATGGTGAAGTATCAACTGAAAGACAAAATGCTGCAGTTCCCAGACAGCCTTCCATAGTCCGTGCCCTTTCATGTTTCCACACTGCCGAGTCCCTCAGTGGGGCTGGCTGCCATTTGTCACACAAATTTCACAGCACTTGTGGGACACAATTCTCCAGGGACTGAGAGACATCACTTCAGCAACACTTCCTCCTCTGACAGATCCACAGTTCAGCAGTGAACTGAACAGAGGAGACTGTCACAGGACAGAGGAAGGATGCTGAATAAGCAGAAGGCTCAGCAATTAAAAAACTGGCTCCCAGTGTCTTGTCTTGAGGTTAATGCTTAGTGCTCTAAGGCAGATCACAAGCCATCTCCACATTCTTTATTCCTCAATCTCCTGGGGAGAGATCTTGATTTCCCAGTAAATACAAGAGCCATACCACTGGTCTCCAAAAAACACAGATCTCACATCACTTCTTCATGCAGCTCTTCAAGCTACCTAGGCACCTTGATGCCAGAAGCATGTAGAGACACATATGAATGAACGTGCATATTTCTCAGGATGAACAACCTAGGACACTTGCATTTATGTATGTTTGCATTTATTGCATATTTACTGCATTCATTTAAGTCTTCATGAAGAAGGGAATGATTGCAGGAAAAATCACCCTAATTCAGAAACCTTGAAGTACAGATGGATTATTTATTTGTACTAGCTGTATTAATCATATTATTAGACAGTAAAAGTGGGTCCCACTGTAACAGGTATTATACCAAGCCAGAGAGGTAGAAAGCTTCTGTCCCAGGGGCTATGCAAGAGAAATGCAAGAGAACAGGGAAAGCACAGAAAAGTGCACTGGCAACAGAATCCGTAACAGTGCTGCTACTCACTGAGCATCATGAAAGACTTCAGTTTGAGATAAAGCATGGATAGAAAAAACACAGAAAGAATACTGAAGGAAGAAGCAGAGAGATAGGAAAAAGGAGACTGAAGGGCAGATAGGATCAAGAAGAACAGAAGTGAAAAACTGCAGAACAGCAAGGATTAGAGAAACAGCACCTGATCCCAGAGCAGTCTGTCCTCTGCAAACTGCAAGGCTCCAGCTGGTGGAAAGTTTCTACTTTGGCTGTTCTTGAAGCTGTAAAAATTGGCCAGTCTTGAAATGACTGTCACTTGCCCTTTCTCCCTCAAAAACACATACGCTGGAAGGTAAGAAGCAGAAGAATCTTCACGTGGGCCCTACTGGGTTTTTTATTCCCCAAATAGGGATATCCCACTGTGGCTCTCACCTAGAGCTATGGTGAGAGAAGGAATTCCCACAGCTAAGTTGCATTCCCCTCCCCTTACTGTTTTCACTGCAACAGGACTTGCTTCTGCAGTGGCTGCAGTAGCTCTCCAGAGAGTTACATTTAAAAACTTGGGTTTATTGTCTTTAAAAACTGCCTAGAGTTACTCCTCGATAAACAGAAACAACCGTGCACAACAGTGCTCCCCTGCAGAGGGGCCCAGAGTAAAACAACTTCTGAAGACACAAAGTCTGCTGACAGGAAAGGGCTCCTCTGAAAACCAATATGGCATGTATGGAAAGAAAAAGTTTAATTAATTCCTCAGTTTAATTTGCCACTAGTTGTAATGTTAGATGTGAGAAGTGAAACGCACCAGCAACACGAAGGTACTGGTCCCACAATTCACAGGATCTTCCAGCCCAGGTGACCCACCATGGCAAGGAAGGTACCTCGCCTCCCTTAACCTCACAATGAGCTGGTCTGGGTCCAATGTGCAGGGAAAGCAAAATCACTATGCTCAGGCAGGCAGCATTTCTTCAGCACGTTTTCTCTGACCTCCAGACTCTCCCCATCAAGTTATTGCAGATGAGCTGTCTAATACCCACTCTTGCCTGACAGCAGCTACATTTCCAGAGTCCCATAAGACAACACTGTCCTCTTGTCCTGAGCAGCAAAACGAAGCCCTGTGGAGGTGCTGAAAGTAGGCTAAGGGAAGAACAGAAAGGCTGCAAAGCTTATTATAGAGATGGGAATGCTGAGCCATCATTCCCTGCATGAACCTGGCCTTTGCACTTACTTCACAGGTCCAGCATGCAGTGCCTGACATAGTATTCTTGTGAATTCCCAAACATTTCTTGTACAATAAAAGCAACACCACAAGTTCACTTCTTCCTACACTCTGTTAGAGTGGAGCAGAAAAGCAGCAGCTCTTGGCTGGTATTTACCTCTTCACAGGAAATTGAGGGTGACTTTATACTCACTGCAGACATTCATCTTCTCATCTGCTCATGCCAGCGCAGTGCACTGGGCAGCAGGGAATGCATCTCAGTCTTCACTGAGTAAAACTGAATGCACAGCAAAGGCAGCCAGTTCACTTGCCCTCTGCAATAAAACCTGGCACTATCTGAGATGGACAAATACTCCAGCACGCACTAAGCTTCATCCATGATGAAGGCTCAGAATAGGCAAGCAGGAAAGGGCATAGTTGTCTTTCATCACACTCCACAAAGCTGCTCTACTACAAAAAGAAGGCCTGAGATGAAGTAGTTATTGTTCAGGAACAGGGATCAGTAAGTAACCAGTTTCTCTGTGATTTGCTACAGCAGTTCCCTCTCCCTCTCATACACCTTAGTTTCTCCTTTATGAAATGGAAATAAGAGCAGTAATTTCCACAAAGTGTTTTAAACCAACAAGGTGGTAAGAGCTCAAGTGTTCTACTATGTGGTATGTTGGAAACGTCTCAAGCACAAGGCAGCAAGTAAATTATACACAATACAGAAATCAAAATGAATACAAACCCTCTATCATTTTCTCCCATACAAGCCATCACAACCATGGTTGCTGGAGACTTGTGTAAAGCTTCCAAGCCAATCTTCCTGCAGCAAGCTGTGTCTCAGCAAGTGCTGTTTGGGGCAAGGATCCTGCTGACATTGCTCTCATAGGCACTCCCAGCACTCCAGACAATAAAACCCCATCTGTTCCATGCCTGCAACAATTAGATTGAGTTGCTCCATATGTACAACCCCACCTGGCAGGAGGTGAGAGGGTATAGATTATTTTAACACACATCCATGAAGCATTGCTATAAAGTACACATACCTACCCTACCTAAGCTGTCTTCACCAATTAAAAGCAAGCAAACTCCCTGGAACTCTGCACCAAATTCTTCCTTCTACTGTGGTTTAACTCTACTCTGTTAAACTTCTTTTGCTCCTACAATTTAATGAGTACTGACATTAAGCTGAAAGTCCACAACTCACAGAGGGAGGCATCTTCCAGACACAATCATAAACTGCAGGGAAGAATCCAAGACAAAAGGATATTTTAGTCCAAAGCACTTGCTTTACAGCTCACTGAAAACATCTGAGTCAGCACTGCAGCAATTTCACAGGAGAAGCTACTGCTACACCTGTTCAATTCTGCCATCCTGAAACCTATTGATCGAGATGACAGGCTCCATGGCAGAGGGAGATACATGGTCTGTTTATTTAATAAGGAGGGGACAAAAGAGTGCACACACAGCAACTGAGCTTCTCACGTTTCTCGGTATGGTTTTATCAAGCTCCATTCTGCAAGGGCAGAAGCAGAGGACGTGCTTTCTGAACCACCAGGCAGCTATGCAGTGCATCTTGACACTTCACTGTATGCTGGATACCAACCTGGTATCACCACAGCTTGCAGGATATGCTGATTTTCTCTTTTTATGGTGCATGTCTATAAATTTAAGTCAAGCAAATCAAACACCTCATTTAACTTCTATTTGTCTTCTTAACTAAGGAAGTCCTCATGGGTGAGCAGCTAACTCACCTTTTGGAACAGCTGCACAATCTCACTTGAGACTACAACTTAAGGAATTTATCCATTCACCTATTTTCATGCAGCCAATGCATCACTGGAAACTAATCTAGAAGCATTTCTGTTCCCTTTTCTCAGTAAGTAAGCATCAGAATTCTTAAGTATCCATGACCAGTGGCACTGATAGTTTAAGTGGTATAAATGACAAAGTAGAAAATATTACCTAGGCATTGAGAGTGAAAATATTGAAGCATGGGGCATTAGCCTGATCTGTGTTCCTGCTCATCTCCCAATCTGTAACTGACTCTTCGATAACAAAGCTATCACTTGATAACAAATACATTTCTCATCTCAAACACATAATTTATGAGAGATCAAATGACATATTTTATAGCACATTTCATTGTTCTAAAACAGCCAGCTAGTAGTGGTGAGAGTGTGGCAAGAGTTCACTTTTACCAAAGTAAAATCATTAAAAAGCCAACCCTTCATTACACCTCAATTCCAGAGAGCAGCAGCTAACTATACCTGCTCACCTCTAACTACAAACAGAGCTGGAGCCATGTGATGGAATAGAGAAACATCACAGATAGGAAGCCTGCCCTCTGGGCTCGGGCTGCCAGCACTGAAACCTGCAGCTCAGTCTAGTGTGTCTAAGGTGTGAGAGCCAACCATGATATATGTCAGCTTATAGGATTTTAGGCACAATGTCTATCCTTCTTCCACATCTGTGTTACCAATTTTGAAGATTCAGCCAACTTTTAAAATGATAAGTCCTTCTTTGAAACTTCCTTAATATATGCTTTTAAAAAGCACCTACTGCCCAAGGGCTGTGGTCCTGGCTTAATATCTGCACAGAGCCAGTAACAAGCAATATTAATATGGAAGAAAGTTTTTCAGAGCCTTAACAACCTTTTCTGCAGCACCTACTTCCCAGTTCTCTCACCTCATATACATTCCTTTGTCCAAAGTTCTTCAGGTGTACCAAACAAGTACAGTCCACAGGCCAAATAGGCTGTGGTTCTTTCAGTATCCAAGCACTCTGATGCAAACAGAGTGATGGTCTCTTGCATTCAGGTGTAGAGCAGTGAAATGGGTTGCAGAACACTGCCTTAACACCAAATACAGCCCTTCAGCTACACCAGCTTTTAACTCCCATGTACAAGGCAACCTGCTCTCTAAAACAAGCAATAAGGTATGAAGAAATAATTAATCCAGAAGGTGAGGGGGAAAACCCAAACACATCAAGCTAAGAGTGAAACTTAGAAAGTTTATAAACCATCCCACTGGGACCTTTTAAAGCTCTCTGAGAAAAACTAGCAGCCTACTCAGAGCCTAATTAACTTAGTGAAAACTTGCCATCAACCCTGTATTATCTAGAGTGCACTGGAAACTCCTCTTATTACCTCATTTTGTCAGGTGTGAGCCAGCAGGTATTACATGAGGCCCTGAACACCCTGTTTGCAGGCTGTGGCAGCAAGACAAACCTCTCTCTTGAGGTCATGGAGCACAACCTTATTTTACTGACTCAGAGTAAAACCTGTGCCGGCAACCAAAGTCCCAGAGGGAAAGGAAGGCACTGAAGCATCAGCATTTGTCTGTATTGAGTGAGTAAAGGGTTAGAACAATGCAATCAAGTCGTGAAGTAGCTGGATATTAAATTACAGAGAGAGAAGGGGAAGGAACATTGTCTAAGCAAGAATCAGCTACAGTCAAAACTACTTTGCAAAGGAAATTAAGACGAGTCCCACAACGGTATTTAATTAACTTAATTACACTAAGTGTCAGCTACAGCTGTACCTGCACAGCCAAGTAAATCACAGTTCACAATATCAGCCTTTGAGATGCTACCAACTACCATGCCAACCAAAACCCATTGTTTACAGTCCAATCCTCTGAAAATACAAGATGCTGCAAACCTCACAATGTTTTCTTGTCAGTCAGGTGCAAATGAGAATCACATTTGTTGAGAAATGCCTAGTGGAATTCAGGTCCTTCCAAAATCCAGGACCAAGACTGAAGCATGGATTCTGTTGACACCCCCCAGACACAGCCCAAGTGAATATAATATCCTCAGTAAAGGTGTCACCACACATCATCTGGGACAAGGTGAAGTTGGTTTTCAATGCCAAGGAAAGCCAGAGCCAAACAGCATTACAGCTGAATGAATGGTATTCTTTTTATGATATTTATTTCATGTCTGAAAGGCTGGAGGACTTGCAGTTGATTAAGACTGTTTTTCTGAGACAGGGTGCCTGGTTTATGGACCAGTGGAGAGCTACATCTTACCTCCTTTGCTGTATTTCATACTCATGTACCTGTCTTCTTCCCCATTTAATTGCCTTAACCTGACCCATTGCCCTGAAAGCCAAGCTCCCTCCATCCCAATATCCACACATCTCACAAACACCTACACTACTGAGATCTCTACTCTCACTAAGAGGTGATGATCAGAAGCAAGTGATTTACTGATCAAGTTATCGACTGAGTTACTGACAACAAGCATGCAGTAAATCCATTGTGACTGCAGAGTAAAATGCCATAGATAAACTCGCCTGTGCCCACACACTCCCAGCTCACCACACAAAAGGAGGACTGGGGGTCAACTCATCACAGCCCAGAGGACAAGGGGCAACTTTTTTTCCATCACCTGCCTCACCAAGGGTTTCCAGCATCACTTCAATGGTGTTGCGGTTTTCCGGGTTTTGTTTTCATTTTACACATCCTTATCCTGCAACAAATTTCAGGCAGATGTTGACAAAACCCACTCAGCTGAATCAGCCACTGAAGTGCAGATCTCTGAGAACACTTACCCATGTCACAGAAGAAGAGCCATTTATTTCTTTTCAAATCACCCACCATCATCCCTGACACACCTCCACATGCTCACCTCTCCCTCAGAGCTCTGGGTTTGTAATTTAGACATACACTTTTCTCTGCTCTGTTCTTTGTATGGGTGTTAGCAAAAGCAAGGCCAGTGAAGTGCATTTTTTATTTCAAAAGTGAAGTATGGTTCTCCCATCTTAGGAACAGCAGCACACCAAACATTTCAAAGTTAAATGCTCATGTTTTCCCATCCATCAAGTCAAACAAAAAGCCCAACTCCTACAGTGTTCTGCTACTGATATGTCTTTCGTGCTTTAGAATTTGTTTTTCAATGCTCTTACAAAAAAATAATGCAAAAAAAGGCCACATGATTTTTAATCAGTTACATGTGACATAACACAGGTGGCAGAGGATTTGCAAGATGTAAGGAAGGAGCCTTGGACTTTTCTCTACGGAAGGAGAGTTAAAGGTTTGCCTCTGCTTTTTCCTTATAATTGCTAATACACAACTACACCAGAGAGGTACATTAGTTCTAACCAGGGCAGTAGCTTTGGACAGCTCAAGCCAGTTTCTTTGTGAAGCTTAAGCTGCACAATTCTTACACCAACATTCAACATTCCAGATCTTGGGCTAACCTCTGAGTTGTGCAACACAGTCTGTGTTCTATTCCCTCCTTTCTTTTTCTTTTTGAAACACAAAGCATCCATGTATTCAGTTCTTGCTGAAAAGGTTTGTAGATACTTGGCAGTTGGGGAAGACCACACAACTTCCCAATTCAGCAACCACAACTGGCACCACACAAATAAATGTTATCCATAATCAAGTGAAAATGCAAGGAAAAAAAAAAGCAAACTTGATGAAAAAAGCTACATGTGTTGCAGTTATTTGAGAAATAATTAATACCAAAAAGGAAGTCACCACACTTGGTTGCATTCATTTCTCTAAGCTCTATTAAGATTCAGAATTGCTCTAGTGAACAACAAAATCTAAGCATTAAAAGGTTGTTGAAATCCTGACTTGTCGTTTCACATTGTCAAAAATGCAGTGTTGACTACTTGTCAGCTATTTGATTTTTCTTCAGTTCCTTTTAGCTCTTCCATTCAAAGACTGAAGGCAACACTTCTCTGGTGGTCCACCCACTGCAGCAGGCTGATTCCTACTCCTGTCCCACCTAACCACTCTTCAGTCTGCAGGCAAGCGGCCAGAATCTTTTTCCTGCTGTTGCTTGTGAACCAGCATTAGCAAAATCAGCCCAGCACTAGAAATGTTTGATAGGAGTGCTGTCATACACCATGAGGGGAAAGCTGCCCAATTTAAGCATTTTAGAAAACATGGAGGAACATGCATATCTTTAAATGAAGACATTCAGCACATATACAGGTCACTATTACAAAGTTTTAAACTGTCAACGGTTACTGCATGTTTTTGTGATACTGCAGATTCCACCACATTCAGAGACGAAAAAAATTTGCATGCCTTCTTTCCCTTGGCTAGCATTCCTCCTGAGCATATGCATAATTACTTACTATTGATAGGCACACACTTAGAAATTTCTGACAACTTAACCCAGATTCAACACTGCTCTAGCCTGCCTGATATAGCATTTACTGCCAGGTAAAATTCTGTAAAAATCTTGCTCCAAAAACTCTAGTCAAACTTGCAGCAAAAAACGTGTTAGAGCAACAGAAAGCAATCAGGCTGCTCACTGTTCACCTACCAAACCCTGTTTTCCCTTCACCCACACTGCTCTTGCTTAAGACATCCTTTTCCTGACTGTATTTAAAAAGCATTCTTTGCCAGCAGCTCTCCAGCTAATGTAACTTAGCTTGCATGGCAAAATTTTCTCCATTTGTTGCAAGACTCCTAAAGGAATTAAATCATGCAAGTCATTAGAGAACTTTGATTATTATTTTAAATAACAGCTCGGATCATTACAGAACCCGTTCAGTACCAAAAGGATTAATTGCTGCATTAACAGCCAGGGTGGCTTAGCCCTGGCTGGATGTCAGATGCTCACCAAAGCCACTCTGTCTTTCCCCTTCTCAGCTGAACAGGGGAGAGAATATATAATGAAAAGGTTATGGGTTGATATAAGGACAGGGAGAGATTACTTACCAGTTACCAACATTGGCAAAACAGACTCAGCTTGGGGAAGTTAGTTTAATTAATTGCCAACCAAATCAGAGAAGGTAATGAGACTCCTCACACTCTTCCCCTGCTCCCGTGTGGATCCACCCAATGGGAGACAGTTCTCCAGGAACTTCTCCAACATGAGTCCTTTCCACAGGCTGCAGTTCTTCACAAACTGCACCGATGTGGGTCCCTTCACAGCCTGCAGTCCTTCAGGAACAGACAGCTCCAGCATGGGTCCCTTCTGCAGGATCACAGTTCCTGCCAACAAGCCCGCTCCAGCATGGGCTCCTCTCTCCATGGCACCACAGGTCCTGCCAGTAGTCTGCTCCAGAGAGGGCTTCCCATGGGGTCATAGTCTCCCTTGGGCTTCCACCTGCTCCAGTATGGGATCCTCCACAAAGTGCAGGTGGATCTCTGTTCCACCATGGACCTCCATAAACTGCAGGAGCACAGCTGCCTCACTGTCTCATGGTCTTCACCACAGGCTGCAGAGGAATCTCAGCTCTGGCACCTGGAACACCTCCTCCCTCTCCTACTTCACTGACCTGCGTGTCTGAGTTGTTCCTCTCTCCAGATGCTGCTGGTGTTGTGCAGCAACTTTTTCCCTTATTTATTGAGTTATCTCAGAAGCACTACCACTGTCACTGATGGGCTCAGCCTTGGCCAGCAGTGGATCCACCCTGGAGCCGGCTGGCACTGGCCCCATGGGACACAGGGGAAGCTTCTGGCAGCTTCTCACAGAAGCCATCCCTGTAGCCCCCCACTACCAAACCCTTGCCACACAAACCCAATACAACAGCCAGCATGTGCTTGCTGAGCAACTGAGCAAAGTGATACAGGCTGTGGCATTTGATGCTAATGAGCAACAGCACTTAGCAGTTTGCAAGAGCCAAGGCTTGGCAGCATGCTCATTATTCAAGGAAGCTAAAACTGCATAAACCTCTTTCTAGAAAAAAAATTAAATGTGGAAAGCAAAAAAGAATATAAACCCAAACAAATAGAACAAAACCGTGAATGCTACCTAAAGGGCAGAACTGTATTTGGATTCACAGACAAGCCGCATAATAATTCAACAAGAAAGGTGAACAAAATCTAGAAGGTTTTTTTTTTCCCCCTCCATATTTGTCCTCAACTTGAGTTGATTTAAAACTTTGGACAAAATTCAAGATTTCAGTTCAATTTTGAAATACAAGGTTTGGGATAAAAGTGACAAACCTGCATGCTGAAAGCATCCAGCTATTTTAAAAAAGGAAGTGATATTTCAAAATATGAATTGGCAAATATTGAGAAGTGTTTTGATTTCAGATGTACACCCGAAAATGATTACATCCAAGTTCTTTCCAAGCAATCTCTAAAATAAACCCACTGGCTCTAGCACAGAATATTTCCTTGCACACTGCACATATACACAAAACAGACCTACCAAGGACTAATGGTTCACCTCCCTTTCTAGCAGGACTCCTCTTGCCATGGAGCAGGATGCTCATCTCAAGATCTATGGATCTCTAAGCCTTCAGACACAACATCCCTGCATTCAGATGTACAGCTGCTCTATACAAGTAGCTGCCAGGGTCCTGGCAGGAGGCCAGAGGTGCTGGTAGCAGGCCCAAGTTTGGGGTGTATTACAGGCTGGGATGCCTGAACATTGCTCAGCGTGTTCATCATTCTGCCTTAATAGAAGTCAATATATTTTCCCCAACCTTTACTTTCCACAGTTCTCAGAAAGCCTGAAAAATTAATATTCAGGCAACTTCTAAGGTTTCATTCTGCATAGTGATGAACAGGGAGTGCTGGCAGAGAAACAAAGAACCTCTTGCCTCAATGCAAGTGGCACAGGAGAGCAGGAGTAAACAGAGTGCTTAACCTCCTGAATACCAATGGCAAACCTGAGTGTTTGATTTGGTGCCCCAAAACCCCTCTGCCATTACTCAGCAGGCAGAATCAGGAGGTGGCATGAAAAGAGCAAGGACAGACCTGCAGCCCTTGCAGATTTCTCTGCAGTTACATGCTGGGGCAGCTACTAAAAGCTCCAAAACAGGTTGTCCAGGGCTTTTTTACACCCTCCCTCGGAGCAGCTCTTCGTGATCCAGCAATAGAACTGCATGAAGTATTGACTGCTTCTCCTGTTTCCTTTCACAGTTTTTAACATATCATAAATCACACCACTTTTAACCATTCCAGGAAAACTGCAGTCAGACAGATGCTAAAGGTCGAGTTCTCTTCCACCTCTAGCAGGAGCTGGGATTCACAATTCGCCACAGCACAGTTCAGCACAGTTTCCTTTCTCCTGGTGGTGGGCATCATTAAGATTCAGTTCCTGCCCTACCTGTGCACACAAAGCATTGCAGTAGGACTGCCAGAATTGGAACTGTCATGTTCCAACTGCAGACTGTCTGGATACATGGATACAGGGGGCCTCTTCCAGGTGCCAGGCTGAAGACCCTGAAGTTGATAAAAAGTCCTCTTGTGCCAAAGGGTGTCTTGGCATCCTCAAGATCACAGTGTTCAAGAACACCAGCACTTAAGCTTACTCTATATGTATGCACTTTTAAAAAAAGGAAGACTTTGCTGAAATAATCAGCATACTTCACCTTTCTTTGGGTTGGAGGACAATTCCTAGCGTGAATACTGCTCCCATCCATTAATTCCAAGACTAAACATGGAAAACTGAGCAAAACTCATTCAGTCAAATCTTATTTTTTAAGGCCTCTCTGAAGCACTCTAGCTTTCTTTTGCTATTACAACTGAGTACAAAACTCTTTCCATTCTGAAACACAAGGGGAAAAATCCCCTCTCCCCTAAAAAAACTGAAATATGTACTGCTGAAAATTTAAATTACAGATGGAATATTTTTGCTGGAAGGTTAAGCTAGTGAATAATTTCTCCACACTTCCTTGCAGCACAAGTCCTCCATCCTGGCCCCTACTCAGTCAGCACAGCCATCACAGTGACTGCAAACTGCAGAAAAATGAAAAGCTTGTGACCTACTGACATCTCCTTGAATCTTACCTCTGTCTTGTGGTCCTAAGAGCAAAAATGTCTCAAAATAATTCTCAGGGCTGCCCTTCTGTTTAATTGCTTCATGGATAAATTTCAGTATGCCTGTGACTGATGTACTGGAGAAGAAATCTCTTATGGCAAAGATAAAATCCGAAAGCACAAGAATCCAGAGTGAGTTTGTTAGGTTTTAAATGCAAAATGGTATCTTTGATCCAATCTACCTGACCCATGGCGCTGCAAGTTAGTAGATCAGCTTATCTGAACTTCTGTATATCACACTTTTCAACGTTACCCTTACACCATTAGTCTCATGTCAGTAGCTAGCTAGAGCACCTTTTACCAAGGTATTCTATTCAGATGGGATCAGGAGGAAAAAACCTATCCTTTCAGTCATTTACTACAGTGGTTAATTACCTATTAAGAAACGGGTATGTAATTTGCAGCTGCAATTTGGTTTCAGTGTCTAGCCTTACATTCCTTTTCCGTTTTGGTATTTTATTCTCATCAAAGATGCTTGAACACTCTAAGGAGCATACCACAGGTTTTGTTTTAAAGAGATTATGCTACTGAAATCTTGACAACATTCTCACTAGTCTCTCATAACTGAGGCTTCTCTGTCCTTTCTCCATTTTTTCAACACCCTTTTTTTGAAACAGACACCAGAAAAAATTGCAAAATATATACCATCATAAAATCACTTTCTGTCTCCTGTTAGTACTTCCAGGGTTAAATAAACCTTTTTAGCTGAACGTTTCACAAGAGACCTAGAGTAAAGCTGTCAGTCAATGCTTCTCGAAACACTGCTTTTCAAGATACAGCCCCTTTTTGCAAACTGGCACTTGCTTTTTCAAGAGCTGCACTGCCTGACAGGTTAAAAAGCAATTCGGATCACACGCTTCATCTACTTCATGATTTAACCTTCAGTCAGTCTTCCAGTAACTTGCAACATTCATCAGAAATTCTTATGTCCCTTCTGATCACTGAAAAACTTATCATGTAGCACTATTTTTATGTTCATCTCCTAAGAAGGGCATCCTCAACATTCTTGTCTTCTAGGGATGCTCCATGACAAGTGCTTTGTCACATCACTCACTCTTAGAATCTCCAGCATTGTCACTGATGCCCACTGCCAGCTCCAAAGGAAACACTATGAGTTTCACATGTCCACAGAACCTCAGTAATCTTTGCTATAAAACTGACACACAAAGGCTCTTAAAATACTACTTCTCTCTACTGTCATGAGTTCTCCAGTTGAGCAGATGAGCTATAACTGTCAGCAAATAATACCTGGAGAACCAACATCAAGCCAAGTCTCACCAGCAGCAATCTCAAGGAGTTCTGAAATCTTGCCCTGCGCTGACATTCAAGAGCTCTCTAAGTTCCTCTAGGCTCTTTAAGTTCCTGGAGGTCCTTTCAGTAATGAATGCTGACACATGACCCCAAATTCCTAAAAACTCTTTGCCAATGGACAACTGTTCCTATGGTTTGTCTGCTTTAGCCAATACAAAGTGCCTGACAGTAAACAACTCGAAGCAGAATTAGTGAGTTCTGGACTTGTCGTATCGCTGTTGTCTGCAATGTCCTATTTGATCACATCAGCAGTTTTGGGGCTATCAAATGCAGAGAAGTGACAGGAAGACAAGTCTCAGCTGTGACAATGGGCTGCATCCATGTTTCCTCTCAATTAACAATGCTAATAGCACGTAGACACATTCTTCATCTTGCAATTGTGGTAACTGCCAGGGAAACATTGATTGGAATCAATTTATGAGCATACAAATACATTCTCTTTCCTCTACAGGAACCACTTTCCATCAGCTGATCTCTCCAATGCAGAGAACTCAAGATGCCACGACCACAGACCACTTTGAAGAAAAATCTGCCTTGATATGACGGATATTCCTAACGGAACAATCTAACAAATACCACATCCCTTTACCTTTTTGCTTTCTTTACACATAATGGAATAGAACAAAAATCCAACTAAATTTCTAAAAAGAGGTCACCTCTAGAACTCCCATATGCTTTCTACAAGACTGCCAAGGAGTTCTCATACACATCTGGACCTAGTCCAACCTGAAATACATTTTGGTGCCCTAAAGCCCATGGAATTTGAAAAGGACGAATTATTCATCAATGTCCCCTATATACTAAAATGCATTCTGCAATGTTGCTGGCACAAAGTGGCTGTTTGCTATGAGTGGGCAAAATGATTTATTTAGTAAATATACATATAGCCTCTGAAGCACTGCAGCCCTGGTGACAAAGCGGCATACAAACGTGAGGATTATGCAGATAAATCACAGGCGCAGGACTGGACTTGACTACACTTCCACTGTGTGTGTACATATATAATCTACAAATAGTTTCATCTGAAGTTTTGTAATATTTTAACATTAAAAACTCTTGCGTTCATTAAAGTTGATTATACCTATCTTCCTGCCCCTGTGTATTGACTAATACATTAAGCTAGAATAAGACAATACACTTTTTGCTTCACAGCTATTGAGAAACTCCTAACCATGATTAGATTAGCTCTGTTCAACCCAGACCAAAATGATTTCTGGGATGTTCCCACAGCACATTTCATCTAGTACATCTGCATTATTTATGGCATTTACACAAGGTGAATTGAAGGCTTTTATAAACTAAGACACAAATCGATACAAGCTCTTAGGAGATGGGGCCTTATTAGGGTTCCACAGCAGCATCGTTCCACACCAAGCAAACTCTTTCAGCTGAATAACTGGTAACACAGAAGGAAAGGTTTGTTTAGAAAGTCAGGAATTAGAGACATCTTCAGCACCCAGCCTTTCCAGGAGAACTGTACCTGTGTTGTTCAGAGCCTAAACAGTCAGGACTTGGTTTGTATGCAGTAGGCAGCTTGAACTACTTCATGACATTAGTCCACAAGCATCATGATAGCTCTGTTTCATTTGCCTCCCCAAGCTAAGATAAAAAGGCTGTAACACAGATGGCTTTCCCTGTCAGAAGCACCATGGACTGGGGAAGAAACGATTGGGAGGCAAATTCAGCCTGGCACTCAGCCAGGTCAGCACTGTGCTCCAAAGGAGACCCTTCTCAGCCTCCGCTGTGTCGGTGCTTGTTGTAGGGAGCACAGGCAGGGATGTAGAACTGGCCTGCGAGACCAGCACTGGGCAGGAGAACCAGCTGGAGCCACAGTCTCAGTTCCTCAGCAAGGGAAAGATCCTCCCCACCTCCATACACAGGTAGTCCACACCCGGGCCAACATTAAGGTACGTGGCTTCACTTGTGCCTGTTTTCAGATGCTCCTTTAATTCACCTTGGCTGGTCTTCATAGATAAACACTTGTCACAAAGAACAGATCATTATTTGAGGCACTTACAGCAGAGGTCAGATTACCCTGATCCCCTTCTTTTCCCAACTCATCTAACCTGTGCACTGAGAATTCACGACAGGTTTTTTTCTTTGGATTTAGCGAAACCAAAAGTTGTCTTCAGAGATGTCAGCAAAAGAACCTTTTATACATCTATTTATAGAGCAGCGCATTGGGATCTACAGCAGCCAGAAGGAAAGAGGAACGAATGATAAATTATCCAACATGAACTTCCTTTAGCACAGTAATCTGAAACAGAAAAAACCTGATCATATTCCCATTCAAGTCCTTTCTCTACAGATGCAGTAAAAGGATTTGTCCCCTTAACCAAATAAAAAAAAACACAGGGCCTTTAACTTTAAATTTTTTTAATCAAAGAAGTCTCAAACAGCTCCATCAACCCAGCCTTTTTTAGCTGACAAACAAGAGGTTACTGAAATTAGAAGACTTTTATATTTGGGTTGGGGTTAGCAATGAAGAAAACAATACAAAAAATCCTGTTAGTCTTAATTAAAATCATGTATTGCTCAGCTGGCACGGGTTTTATTTTCATGAGATTTATGAGTACATGATCCTGACAGCTCTCCACGAGCTCTTTCTGGAGAAAAAAGGAACAGTGAAGATGACTGAAATCCTAAAGGAAAATCACAAGGGAAGAAAAATCTTCCACGGTTAATCATTCTACTCTTCGCTTCACCAATGCTCCAGAAAACCACACACTTCTCTGTCACTCCCAGAAAAGAGCAAAAGGCTGACAAACAGGAGACCAGCTCATATTCTTCCTTAGACAGCCCTCTTCTAAATTACCACAGGCAGTATTTTGGGTGCACCATAAGTAACAGCAGAAAGCCACAGAAAGGCTTGGAGGCCTCCCCTTCTGCACACAGAGAGAGTGGGAGTCAAAGTGTAGGTAAGAGACTCCCCCACCTAACAGTGAACCCTTACAGACACCTAACATGGGAATTCAGCCTTCTCATCTTGACAGCAGAGACGGATTTAACAAACCATGTATATTACCAGATGTGTGACTGTTAGTAAACTGCAATGCCCCCAATCCTGAAAGCAGTGGGATAGGGGTGCTGACATGTTGACTTACCCTTGGCTAAAAGCTTTAAAGCAAGTAACTTATTCCTGAGAAAATGCTGACAGGTAAAATTTATGTAAACATTTAAAATTGCCATACTGAGGTAGCAAAGGCCTCTGTGTCCCTACTTCAAAACTGTCTAGAATCTGGAGCTCAGGCAACAGTACAAAAGCAGAAAAAAACAAAAAAGTACTGCCCCAGAAAGAACCCTTACTTCCAGCCACATACACTTCAAGATGATATGTGAAGCAGAGGTGACATCTGTATGATCCAGTAACCCGTGATTAAATTCTGATCCATTAATTTGTATAATCATTGCTTTAAATTCACATAACCTTTGAGACATTCCACAGCTTAACTAAGTATTGCATGAAGCAATATCTCTTTGTTTCAAGCTTATCTGATCTTCTGATGCATCCTCTTCTTACAGCTCCCCCCTTCACCTTCTCTCTGACATTTGGTAATTTTTACTAACTCTTTTATATATTCTCTTCCAGCCTGAAGACTTGTCATGTATATAAATGTTCTTCATAACACATCTGGTTCCATGCCTTCAGTCATTCTTGATGCCCCTTTCTGAAACCTTCCTAGTCCTCCTACACGCTTTTGAATTTTCTAAGCTCTGGATACATGGGAAACGAAAGGCTAGGTTAATAAATACAAAAATTTGCCTTGCCTTTGGGAATAAATTCTAATAGAAGATAATACACAGTTTTCTGAACGAGAAGGGTTAAATTGAGAAGAAATTTTTTTTTAAAAAGTTATTACACCTGGGCAAGAGAGAAGCTCCATTTCAGACCCAGAGATCTGAATGATTTTAAACAACACAACTAACAGGTTAGTTGATGCATATTACATATTTTATCTAGAGTGGCATAGCAGAATAAACGCTAAAAAAATTTAAAAATAAAGAAAACCAACAGTTTTTCAACAGAGCCTCTGTAATGCTGCTGTGGGAACATTAGGTTATGTGCAAGTCCCAGTCTTAGCACTGCAAAAGAATAGGGGGTTATTTTGTGTGTGCACGTGGGGGATAGTTGCACATGTAGTCAGGTCCCTGACTGATGAAGGAAGCATGAACTAATATCCTAAAGGCTGGGGCAAGTCTGGTAATGAGAACTTAAATTCATTTTTTCTTAAATTTTCCTTAATTTTTTTACTGCTGACCTCCTTCAGTAATTGTAGGCTGTCACCACAATCCTAGTGCTGTTCAGCTTCTTGTGTTTCCATTTTCCAGGTTTTCAGGAAAAAACGTGTCTTGGGTATGGTCACTGAGTACAGAGAAGTCCTCCAAGAACAAGGAGAGCATACCTGGTCCTTCATCAACAGCATAGAGAATACTGAACTGCTACAATATTGATTTTCCAGGTGAGACAAAAAGCAAACATCCTGGCTACTCAGTAAGCTTTACACTTCTCAACAGAAGCAGAAAGCTTACTTTATCTGGATAAATTCCTGTTTGTGTAGCAACCCTGGAAATTTGCTTCCACAGCTTCAGTTCAGACATTCCTCATCCTAGAGTGTCACATAACAAACCTGTGCAAGATTAGCACCATTTCTGTGTTTCAGCAGCACACCAAAGAAAACACAGAAAAGCTCTGGATGTATCCTCTACAGTGTGTGATACTTTTATAAAGGAACCCAGAATATTTCTGGAAAAAGGGCAGTATGATTACAAAACAGTGGTCAAAAGAAAAATATAGACAACTTTCTTGAGGCTAGGAGAAAGCATGCTGTGCTAAACAATTTAATAATTAAATTGAAAAAGAAAAAACCACTGTAATTAACATACAAAGAACCAGCATGGCCTAGCTAATCTCATCATGAAGAGATCAAATAAAGTAGCATGCATTTTATGGAGCAATTTAATCTGGCAAGCAATTAATCGTAAGAGCACTAAGTCAAACGAACAGATTTCCCTTTAAGGAGATCACATTCATCATCTGTAATGTATTCTAAACTGCAGTTTGTTAGCCAGCCCCTGAATTTTGCCGAAGACATTTACTGTCTTCCTTCAGTGGAAAAGTGATCCCTGATTGACAGGAGGGAGTGGCATCAGTCTTTCTGAAGTGGCTACCCTATTAACACCAACAGTTCTCAATCACTGATGCAGGAAGCAAATAACCTACATATAATGTAGCAACTACAAGTTTTTACAAGCCTTATACCGTAGAAAACCCTACAATGGTATTTACCACACTACATGAATCACATCTTAAGCCATGGACCAACATGATCTGATCCATCTCTGTAACACTCTGGAGCTGATAACACTACTGACGGGGGGAGGAGGAATTAAAAAAAAAAATAAATCCAAACCAACAAAAAATCCCCACCTTCCTTGCTCATTGAGAACCTCTCATACTCTCAGCTTCAAAATAATCCTTCCCTGTTTAGATTGCATCATTCTAACTGATTACAGGAGCATCCCAGACTCTCAGTGCTTTTAATTTTAGAAAACCTTTCACTTCCAACTTTTATTTATTCATGATACTCCCTCCCTATCCATTTGTTCCCATTACAAACTACCCTTCAGCTTCAGAAGCTGTTCTACATCACTTTTGTTTTCCACTACATTAACAGTATCCACTAGTTTTCTCTTCGCTGGATTGGGCAAAGCATGAGCCAAGCGTCCTTTGGAAGGAAATCATGATTCCTGATGCTTGTCTGCACCTGTCCCCATACAAGTTTATCTTTCTATAAGATGAATTTGAAGGCCTCCTCTCTTCCTAGGAAAGGAAAATACTTAACAGAAAGTCTATCTTCCTGTGTAGACGGCATTATTTTTCTTCTGCCTGAGTGCACAGTTCGGATCATGAAGATTAGCAGGCTGAAAGCAATCAAATCTCCCATCCTCTAAGTGCCCTTGGCCCGAACTGACTCCCTTCCAAATACAGCAAATACTTTAGAAATAAAAAAGCATGAGCAGACAGAGAAAAGGGCCCTAAGAACCCCTTAGTACAGTTAAGTCTTAACAGGGACCACTAAACTTTACTGAAACGTATGTGGTAACGTTTCATCTAGAAAGCACACAAAATTCACTCAAATGAGGCTATTGGCCATGTGTGAACAAAAGCTTGCAAGAGACATACAGCTTCTGCCAGTGCCTTCCTGCCCCACTGTCACTCCAAATCATTTCAAAGGACAGATTTTTTCACAGTAATGACAGGATGAGACCTATGCCTGGCTGCTTTCAGTCCTCTTCCAGCTTAATTTCCCTTATGCTCCACTCAGACTGAAGGCATGAATATAAAGCAGCCCAATGACAAATCAAAGTTAAATATGTAGTCCTGGAGATAGAGTACAATTTTAAAAAATATGAAAAAAAATCCCTGAGCTATGCTCCAGACCAAGTTCAGTTAATATCATCTCATTCCAGAAACAGTTAATGAAAAGCTTATATTAAACTCATTATGAGAAAATACTGCTTTACTCCACTGTCAAAAAAAGCATGGGGGAAAAAACCTTACTAAACCAAAATTAATCAAAACAAAGATTCTTGTAGTCCCAAAGGGCTTCTTGAGTCCCTTGAGTTCCCAGAGGGGAAGAAGAAAACCCCACACTGCAAAAAGATGTCTAAACTAGAGAAAAACTCCCAATGGCTAAGCCTTTAAACTCCTCTGACCCGAACTTAAGTTCACGGTATTGTTTCCTGATGCCTTCCTGCTACATAACATCATACTTAGACCAATACCACATTAAAATGACAGCAAGGGCAGGCACAATTCATTTAACAATTAATCTACCCTAGCTATCATTTTCACTTGTCATTAGCTGCCTCTTAAATGCCCTCAATCTCATATAACCATAGACTCTTCCTTTAAACATGCACACAGGGGAATATGCCATTATGGGCATTATTCAAAGCAGTGCTTTCTGTGCCCGTCATCAACCACAGCATTAATCACACTGAGAACAGTTTCTCCTCACAAATGACTGAGCTGCATAGTTGGATCTCACCAGCAGCATCCAATTTAATGGTAAGATCACAGACAGCAGACAATACCGGGCATCTGCAACAACACATACAGCAAGTTCTGTAGTTTTTACCCTTTATGGGTCTTTCAGAGAAAGAAAATAGATGCCAAGCACCTACTGATTTAAGTAAGTGCTCTACTCTGCACATGTAGCAGACAGGCCCAGAGTCAACATATAGCACAACACACTCCATGAAAACAAGCTTTCTTGCTTCTTCTAGCATTTGACCATGCAGTGAGGAGACTGCTCTCTAAAATCAAATGGGTTAGGTTAAAAAGGACCTTGGGAGGTTCCATGGTCCAACTCTGTACTCAGCACGGGGCCAGTTAACTCACAGCTATGCTCAGGCAAGATATGAATAACTCCCAAGGATGGAGATTGAACTGAGCTATCTGGCCCAGTACTGAATCACTCATGTTGAGAAGAGCCTCCCTTACTGCAATCTGACTTATTTTATTTCCCAGTCAAATTTCAGATCCTGAACAATCCTGCTCTGTGACTCTTCATTTCTGACATTAGCTCATGCTAAGAGTAGAAGTCACCAAACAAGGAAGAAAAATAGGTGCTACCCAGTGAGAATTGCACAGTCTGCTCCTTCAGCAAGGCTCAACATATCACACGTGGGCTTAACCTCAAAGCAACCACAGCTTTCAAACTAAGGAATCAAGAACAACGTATGGCAGACCTATTGCTTTTAAAGTTTGCAAGGGAATGTCTGCCTCAGACAAGTATCTCAAATATTCATAAAAATTTAATGTCAAGCTCAGATTTCAAAGCAAACAAACAGTGTTGCAAAATTATAAGGAGGACATTAAATAATTAGAAAAAATTATAAGTAAAAGCAATTGGCCTTCGTTCATGTACGCTGCCTTGCTTAACGACCTCTCTGTAAAGTCTTTTCAGACACACCATGAAGGACATTATATGAAGTATATCATGTTCACACCCCTCTGTCAGCAGCAAGAGCTTTACATTAATTAACACAAACACAACCTTTCAGAAGAAGGGTCCAGTTTAAAATTCCTCATCCAAAATGTGTGCAACATCACGTTTATTTAGAATAAAAGGCATTTATCCTGCCCTCAAAGCACTTACCAGCCACATTTTGTATAGTGGATTGCAGCATTTTTTTTTACAGTACCCAAAGCCATCATTGAAATTCAATGTTCTGAAGTTTGAAACCATCCTTCCCTTGGCCACAAAGGCTGCATTACTTCCCATCCCACACAGACTCAAAACTTTCCATAATCCAACTAATGAGAAGAAAAATGTCACTGTAATTAACACACAAAGTGATGACCTAATTAATCACTAAAGCAGCAACACGAAAAAGCTTTAGGCTTTCAAAGTTTTCTAGCAAAGTCAGGCAAAAGGATTGCCAGGGAACTTTTAAGGTCATTCCATTCTGGTCACCCTGAAAATAAGACACATTTGAGACCATGCTTTTGTACCCTATCAAACAGGACTCCACTGCAGTGAGATGCCTTCAATGTGTCCGTGATCTCCTACTTCAGACTCTGAGCCGAGGAACACCAAAGTTCTCACCTTTTGGGCTCACAGTTCTGTCATCTCAAGCCCAGTACCTAAGGCAAAGCTTTAGACAACGACTATGCTGATATTAACAGCCAAGAACAGTTTGCAAAAACCACCCTGCACTGTACCAGCACAGGCAAGAGAACATGAGTTTAGAACCCTGCAACGAGTCACACCAGTGACAACTGATGACTCTGGACATAACCGTAAAAAAACTTGGTAGCATTTCAGCTCACAACTAGTTTAACAGGTCAGTGCTGCTAAGAGAGACTGTTTGTCCTGTCACTGAGCTGTTTGTGCCCCCACTCTCTACAGGCTGACACAAGCAGTCGCGTATGTGTATGCAATGAAGGCTTGAGAACAGACCCACATTAAAACACATTGTTTTGTTCTTTTTTGTCCTGCCTAGAGAGTTTTATCATGGGTCAGGTCCCCAGTCTCCTCCTTTACATGCAGATGCATGATACAGGCTGCTCCCACAGAAGAGAAGGCAGGAACCGTGTCAATTTATAGCTGCTCCAAGTGAGCCCAGCACAGGCTGAGGAAGCACACTTGGGGCAGTTTTGCCAGAGGAACATCCTTTAACTAAACCCTTACCAGGATGAGAAAGCAGAATCTGGTACCCAACACAGATGAATTCTTCATGAGATCGTTGTTACCTTAACCTGCTTTGCTTTGACTGCTGAGAAGCAGCCAAGCACACAGGCATTTCTGACTGCTGAACCTTCAGTCAGCATCCCTCGAAACAGGCAACAGAGGTCTGACCTCAGAGCTAAGGGAGAAATTGCTACTGCTCAAGCATTATGCCATCATTTTCTGAATTTTCTTCTAGCTGCAAGGGTTAGAAAAAAAATAAAGACTACATAGAGTAGTAATAAAAGCATTCTGGGATTCCCAAGCAGTCAATTTATTTCAGGCCACCAGAAACTCCGATGTATCTCAGTGTTTCAATCTGGACTCACAGATAGATTTCACATTTTGGAAGGCGGAGGGGGAATCACACTCACTCAAGCTATTTTTGCCTTCCCCTCCCCTCCCAGCAGCATTTTACTTTCACCTTAGCCAACTGGTATTTACTGGGAGTTGCAAAGTTAGCCCCTGTGCTGGTAGGGTGAGACAACCTTCTCTGCCTTCATGGCTAGAGCTCCTAAAAACCCCAACACTTTAACTTTAAAAGCTAGAATGAGTATTTCTTTTAATGAACAAAGTCTTACAAACAAGATGTCTTCCTCTCACAGTTCCCTGGGAACTGAGCTCCAGATTCTGGTGCAATCTGGAGTGCACCAGAAAAAAAAAAAAAGACTGCAGTTCTGCAGTCATGCTAACAATGTATTATCCTTGCTTTCAGTTCAAGATAAGGTAGGTACTTCATTACCTTAATGAGTAGATGTACTTAATGAGTGGGTACTTTGTCAGTTTAGTCCTAAAGGAAGAATTAAGAGAACAGGGCATTTACATTCCTAGAGCAAACCCAAATTTTAGGCCCCCCACTAGTATAAGATAATAAGAAATACACGTTTCTGGCTTTTGAAAAGCTTTTTTTTAAGTACACATCCCACAGCCCAGACTTTCAGAGGGAATAATAATTCTGGCTGCTGCTGTGAGCAACAGATTTCTTTTAAACAGCAAGAGCAAAACAGCATTATACTACATCACTTTTCAAGGGAAAAAGATGTTATTTAAGCTCACAATAATTTTTACATTGGGTTATGAAGAAAGTTGCTTAATGTTCCTTCTCCACTAAAGCAAATCTTGAAAGCTAGATTTGAGACCAGCAGAGATCAGAGTCCCTTTTATTTACCCAAAGAATAAAACCAGCATGGACGAAGTTTTGACAAGCTATAAACAGCTGTTTCAAACTGTGCTTCAATCATGTTCCAGTAGAGCCAGTTCTTGGGGCCAAGAGAATCTGGTTGCTTCCTGGCTGCAATAGAGCTACCAACAAAGACATTGACTGTAAGGTTGAAATCTATCAATTAGGAACTGAACTCATGCCAGCCACAGTGCCAGAGAAATAATTAAGATTGTTGCCATAAACAGGAGGAAACAACACAACAATTCAGAGTGAGAAACAGCAGAGCTTTCTGGATTTTGAGCTTCAACAAAACCCAAGATGTTTACAAGTCTGCATCCTAGGTGTGTAGTACATGCTTTAATGCACTACTGAGCGCGGACATAACATGCCTGTGTCCAGCACTGGGATTCAAGACCAAAATATCTGCAAACGAGACAGAAAAACAACTTCTGACCAATAGATATTATATTCAGTCCTGAAATAGACCAGAAGTACTCCCCACGCTAACACATATTCTCCACTACTTTTATGTTTCTACAGAGAAAGGTATTTGGCAAGCAAAACAAAAAACAATTTCTTGCCTGGTGCCACACTTCTTCAGACCAGGCAGTGCACAGTCAATCACATAAATCAAATAGGAGACCACAATTGCACTGACAAGTCTCTGACTTCTCTCCTCTACTGTTTTCCCAAAGCTTTGCACCCCAAATTCATCAGCACAAAAGCTGAAATTATGTGCCAACATTACACTTCCAAGGCTACACAAACAGCTTTCAAAAAAAAAAAAAATGCTAGCAGCTTAACTAACTCCACCTTGTAAGCCTACAATCTGCACCCATGAATCCAGCAGAGATCTGCAGACAGGAATTCCCTATTCACAGAGCAGTTGCATTTGACAAAGAGCAAATGAAATCTGGATTGTAATACATCAGTAATGGAGGCAACATTTCTCAGCAAACTGCTAAGTGGCCTACAGATCCTGCCTACCTTTCCAAAACTTTCAGATTTCAAGGAAGAAATGCTTCCAATAAAATATCCAGGAGGACAAAAGCTCACAAGTGGGCAAACTGCTTTGAGATGTTCACCTTATGAGAATCACGTGAACTAAGAGACCCGCTGAACTTCGGAAGAGGCCGCCAAGCAGTGGCTGCTCTGCAGAGGAGTTTCCTTTCTGCCCAGCAAACAATCCTCCCTTGTAAGAGGCCTCACCTCCACAGCAAACCTTACAGAGCAGCTGAAGTACAGAAGTGGATCCTGCTCCCAGTCCCCTCTTGAAGGCCAGCCTGTCGCCTTTGAGACACGAGGAAAGGCGATGAAAGCAGCCAATACAATTGCAGACATTGGGAAAAAGCTAAGAAAGCCGGTTAAGTGAGGCTGCCATCCTAGGAATAAATCACCTCAAGATCCTCCCCACTCCAATCCAAAAAGCCTTGTTTACTTTGAGGATGAAATTTTAGAACAAAAGTGATCTCCGCAGAACGACATCCAAGTGCACTGAAGAAAGCAAGCCATGGCTATGGTATCTCAGACAGAGGCATTCTTTGCCATACAAACATCTTTGCCTAAAATCAGCATCAGCTCCAGCAACTGTAAGTCATCAAAAAAAAAAAAAAAAAAAAAAAAAAAAAAAAAAAAAAAAAAAAAAAAAAATTAATCCTACTGAAAACCTACTGAAAAAGTTCATTAAAGAGAAAACAGGCTTGACATTGTCAGAGTCCCTTCCCAGGCAGCCGTGACTGAAATGGAGGTAACTGGCAGAAAGAAGGAAGGTGACCTGGGATTGTACCTGACTTGCTGAACCATGCTGCTGTGTTTGTGGAACTGGTCCATACAGTGCCACTCAACCAACATATTTGCTTTCTGGATTTGGGCCAGTGGCAGAGACAACATTTAATTAAGCCACTGCATGAATGAGAAAGAATGAAAGAAAATTATAGCAGAACGAAATTGGCTATGGCTCTGTAAAACAAATACACCAAGATGAATCAGCTAGTAAATAAAGAGCAATAACTGAAAACTAACACTGCTGCCTCGGGAAGAAAACAGATAATGTACAAGAAACGAAGCACTGAAGTTACACGACTAGATGAAAGCCTTAAACACTAACAAAAATCACTGAAACATGGGTAAGACTGCTGTGAAAAGATGAAACATGGCAACCCAGGATAGGAATGCTTCTTTCCTTCCCTTTTGATTATTCTGTTAATATGTTGCTGGTCATGAGGTCTTTCAATCCACCTGCTTCCTCTGTTCAGGTGCCAGCTAATGCCAGAATCTGTTCACATCAAGATCTGTTGCACCTAGCAAAGGAACCTTCCCTACCACAATACTGCAAGGTCGAGTGAAAAACAAGCAGTGGTAGCAGGTGAACTCTGAGTAACCACTTATAACTCTGTTATAACTACTGTGGCATTTCAGGAACTGTTCTGCTGTGCCAGAGTCCCTATGCAATCAGAAAACCATGCAACAAGAAACACAGGAAATTACAAGAAGGGTCTGCTAGTTTTGCTACTTCAGTGAGAAGTGACCACAGATCACTAAAAAAGAACCAGAACAAAGCCAGAATCCTCATCTAAAATCTGCTATCAGTTTTTCAGCATCAGAATTTTTTCAGGCTACCACCTGAAAACTGCAATGAACTAATTCTTCAAACAGCTTGGATGCATAAACCTCAGAAGCTTCCTTACATCATTTTAGTAAGAATTTGATCTATAATCTTATCAATCTTGTGTTATGATTTAAAAGTACCAATAATATATAACTCTGGGTTTCTCTTTGAGCTTTGTTGGTTTTTTCTTATTAAAAAAATAATTGTTGACTGTCTTGTACTATCCTGTGATCTGAGCTCAGTCAGGCTGATTAGCAGTGACAGCATGTCAGAGGTCATTACCATTAAACACACCTCAGTGAACAATTCAATGGAGTTGTTATTCCATCAGTGTAGTCCTCACAGGTGGTTTTCAGAATTGCAGGGAATGAGCTCCAGATCATTGTGGGCTGTAACCTGCATGCCTGAGCACCCTCTGCTGCTCTGCACTGGCTGGCCCTGAGCAGTTCCACACAGTCCCACAGTCCCAGGGGACTCATCCAGTGCAACAGTACTGCTGGAAGGAGCAACACCTGAGCATCCTCAGCCAACCCTTGTGGTTCATCTGGGAGAAGCTGCAAACAAGTAGGTGCTTGGTATTTTCAGCTGGGAAATTATGGCTTTAGTAAGCCCATTGTCAAGGGAAACATCTTTGTGTGTGTGTTCTACATGTAAATAAATACATATAATTTAAGTGTATTTATGTGGGTATGTCTGTATATGTATTTATATATGCACAGACATCCATACATGGATATTCACATTATATAAGTGCATATACCTACAATGTGCACACAGATATCCATATTTTAATATATATGCCCATAGATTTTCTTGACCATTTCTTTTCATAAACAGGCTTTAAACTTGCTCTCCCATGTTCAATCTCACTCATATTGGCAAGAAATGTGTTTGTATGTCCATTATGTCTGTACAGAGAGGGAAGGAAGAAAACGTGTGTGTACAGATGTAAACATATTTTGTACACAGTCTCAGCTGACTGTAATCCATAGGTCACCACCTACACCACAAAAACAGATGCATTTCTCTATCAGCAGGTCCACTTTCACACATCCTGCATAAAAGTTGTTGCATCATAACTAGGTCAGCAGCATTTTGGTCTTCTCTCCCCTTAAACAGATGCTAAATTCCTTGCAGTCTGGTGGAACAATGCTGAAGGTACGATGTGCACTGCTTGCAGCCACCCACTTTCTAACAAATATCTGAATTAAGCCTTGTTGTCTGTCAAGGTTTTCAATAAGTGCAGTTCTGTGAGTGCTGGTAATTTATCAGGAGCTATAGTGTCAGGGCCAAGTGTCCTGCAACAAACAAGCACAGCCCAATTTGGCCTAAGTAAAATTGCAAATGTTCCTTCAAGAGTGCTCCTGCGTAGACTGGCACCAAGCGTAACTATTATATATGCATCCATGCAATGCTCTGAGTGCTCCTCCCAAATCCCCAGTGTCTCCTTTACAACCCCAAAAGCAGCCCTGGGAGAAGCAGCACCTTCTGTTCAAGGAAAGAGCATCACAGAGGGCGGCTCAAGTGGAACAAGAGTAGCTGCAAGATGGAAGAGTGTACGAAAGCACCCAAGCGAGGATTGCAGTGAATGCTACGACAGCACCTTAAAAAAAAAAATCCTATCACCTAGTTCCATGCTACAAACTTACTCTCTGCATATTGAAAGTGTTTCAGTGAGAAAAATAAAATTACTTTAAATATTATGATGGGGCTGAATTTCAGTCAAGGGAGAAATTCAGTCTATTAATCATTGAGTTAATCTATTTATTCACCTTGGAAAAATCCTGATCAAGAGAAAGTCTATTAAAAGAATACAGGGATTCAGCTGCCACCTTTCTCACTGAATAGGCAATCAGAAAATGCCCCTTTGAACCCTGTGTTAATAAAATTCTCATTAAATGCAAACCTGCACAATGTTATCTTGAAGAGGCTCATTAGTTTAAAAAAAAAAAAACTTGTCTCAAAATGTGTTTATTTCCTCAGAGGTGAGAAGGTGAGTTTTCAAACCACCAACTACTGCAACCCCATCAGTGCTGCAGCTATATCTTGCAGTCTATCACATCTCAATTATTTATGAAAACCACAGAGACAAATCCACAGACAGAAATTATAATGACTATTATGAGATAGGACAGCAATCAGAATCACTCATTCTGGTTTGGTATGTAAGATTTTCAGACAGATAAGGATATTATTATTCTTTCTTCTTCAATTTTTCATTTTCTTTGGGTTGGACAGAAATTATGAATTATCTGTAGAAAGGAGAGAAGGCAGGAATAGCCTTCCTATCTCTCAATACTCAAAAAGAATATTCATGACTGCTTTTTTCACTGGAATAAGGACAAGAAAAATCAAATAATCAGCAACAACAAAACTCAGACTGTCTAGTGGAGAACTTTTAGTCCAACTAAAAGGTACTGTTCATACCATAACAGGATACACAAAGTGGGATCTCTCTCTGTGGCTGAGTTTAAAGAAGAACCTAAGATTCTCTAGGCATTACTCATCCTGACTCTCTATTTAAGCAATTAATCAGCTGAGCTCATCAGTCCAGCACTGTGGGGTACAAGCAGGACTGTTTTGGTATCTCAACAGTTACTCCTGTAACACAAATGCATTGCAGCTTTGAAACATTGTAAACAACTCACCACTCCTCTCCCGGCAGAAATACCCATAAAACTGTACACTAGGATTTAAGACACTTGTTGAAGCCCACTGTACGCATGCACAGGCAGATGCTTTTACATTTATAAAACCCACTAAAAGCTCTAGGATAAGGAAATTGCAATGTTTATTTATTTTTAAATAGCTTGTGTAATGAGACCAAGATATAAACCAAAGCATGACTTAGCACTGCACAGTTACAGCAAAAAGAGGTAATCGTTGCTCATAAAAACTTTCCAGAATGATGAAGCAAGGTGGGGAAAAAATCCAGTACGGATTCCTCTAAATTCATTTCCTTCATGGCAAAAGCATCCAAATAAGACACAGTACACTAAGATCACTCTAAGGGAAAACCGAAGGGGCACAAACAAACAGGAAACCCAGATAATGGGGAGCTAAGTCTAGTTCTAGTCCCAGTCACCACTGTGAACCACCACACTGTCAGACACCTCCACACAAGCACACTACCTTTGGATTTCTCTGGCTGCTCTGAAATCTAGTCAGCTGAAGAACCCTTCAAATGTAGTATTTTTACCATCAGAAGAAAACAAACCAGAAGACAAAATTCTCCCTCCTTCCTTTTTCTTTTTGAGAGCGAGGAAATGGGATAAATCAAACAGACTAACTTCTCAGAATTCTAATTCCTCTCAAGGCCTTGAATCACCCATAATTTAGACCTTTACTAATTTCACCAAATGAAAAGCAGTCATTCATGAAATTTCAACACAGATAAGCAGCTGGGTGGAGCAGCGGAAAGCTACCAGAAGTCCAGAAGAGAAACAGATTAGAGGCTTCACTGATTCCAGACATCACCACGTTCTGAACATGTCTGACAGGCTGTCCTTGAAGGGACACACACTTCTCACCTCCTCTTCTTCTCTGGCAAGAAACAAAACTGTGTGACTTTGTTTCGATTTTCTTCTGAAAGATGTCATCACAGAGGCGTTACCAACCTCTCTCATTGGCCCAGTTTTGGCCAGCAGCATGTCCATCCTCAGAGCCATCAGCCATTGGCTCTGCTGGACATGGTGGAAGCTTCCAGGAGCTTCTCACAGGAACCACCTCTGTGGCCTCCCTGCTACCAAAAACCAGGCCATGCAAAACCAATACAAAGGGGTATCACAGTGCCAGTTTTTTGGTTGGGTCTTGCCTCACTTGCACGCTGATCTTCACAAAAACAGTTGCGAAGCCAACAGGAAATAAGCCCATGCAAAGTCTCAGTTCCACAAACCAGAGGTGGGCACAAACCCTCTGTGATCAATTGGTTTTTCTCTCTTCCCAGCTTAGACTTCTCTCCCTGGTTATACAGAGCATTCCCAGAGCAGACACTTGGTGCCACATTAAGTGACATTAGTCAACAGCCACCTGTTCTGCTGCTTCACTCCTAGTGCACTATCTACTCACAAGTGTTCACTCACATCTGTTTAAAAAAAAACCAAAAATAAGGATCGTAGCAAAGTAAGTCTAGAATGATACATGATGTTATCAAGCTTACAGACTTAATAAGGGAATCTTTAAGGTGGTTTACAGACACGTAAGATGTATATTGACTTGAAGATGCCCTCAGAGAGTTTGTCCTACACAATGCCTTTTGTAGTGAGGAAAACGACAAGTACTAGCCTAGCAATGCAACACTACTGAGCTACTTGGTGTTGCACAGACACCAAGTGTCTGGGGTGACTAGGGAAGTGATAGATTTTTTTTCAGTATAAATACTTATATCTTATATTCTTAACAGAGTTAAGAAGGAAATTTTCCCTCTCAACATTCCTCCATTTTCCAATCAATCATATCCACGATCCTCTTGCCCAGTACCCAGCTTGGTCAGTAGCAGCTGCTCCAGGTGCCAGAAAAATAAATTATTGCCACTGTGAAAGGATACATACCTAGATTTACACTCTTTAGCCTTACAAGTGAAGCATAACTTTTCCCCTTCTGCCCTTGAACAACAGGAAGAAGAGGTTTAAGAGAACATTGAAATGTCCTTAAATAATCAGTTTTAAACACACACAAAACTCTTGCAATGTTAACAGGCCTCAAATCTGCTTATTACAGCAGGCTTACAGTCCCCTTCATAGCTTCGTGGAATTGCAATAGAATCACGCAACAGAAATCCATTAGGTTCACAATTGCTCTGCCAGCACAGCATTACTCTCTACTGTGTAACTTCTCCCAAGAACGATGTGAGGATTAATTTATTACAGTTTGTGCTATGCTTTCAAAGCACTCAGCCTACAGAAGAGCTGACTTATTAGACAACAGTCAAACCCTGGTGATCCTTCCTTTATGCCTGTGGGCCCTGTTTAGAGCAACAACTTAGCCCAACAAGTAGAACAAATTGAAAACAAAATTCATTAAAACAAATGTGAAAGCATCATGATAAAAATGTAGTCACACAGGAAATGAGAAACTTTGAAAGAGTAATTAATTTCTACTCCTTACCTAATATTGACTAATGCATGGGTCACCTTGCTTGCAGGCTCTTTCCATTGACCAGCATTGGTAGACAGCCTTAGAACTGAAAGGAGAAGAGAGTTAACAGTGCTGGCACAGAACTGGCCATTTCATAACTCAAAACAGGAAAAAAAAATCTGCTTTGTCAAGATGGCAGTCCAGGAACCACATCAAAACAAAAGTCATCTTTGAGATGATCTGTGATCCAGGGCAGAAGTTCCCTTCAAAGCCCATCTAAGAAACATAAGGAACATGGAAGGGGTGAGCAGAACAGAATAACAACTTGAAGGCAGAGAGGATGGAAGAACCTGGAAACCCCTAAGTGCTTTCATTATTACATTCATTATACGCAGCTCATTTTCCCCAGAAACAGGGCAGAGTCCCAAGCCTAGAATAGCTTTGATTCCACACACAGCTGTTTTCCTCCAGCTCCTGCTTATGCAAGGTTCCATCTGAACTGGACTACATACTGCAGTTTAAAGCCTCTCCAGCAACGATGAATTCTTTACGTGCCCATTTATCTAGAGTTGCAGAGAGGAATTACACATCAGTCTGAAGAAAAAACACTCCCTGTAGGAAGAAGGGTGGTGTTCTCTTGCACAGATGGTCTCTGACAGACTTAAGAGCAGATCTGAAAACATTCTGCAACAGGAAGAACTTCTAGGGAATCCAATTCTTTTCTGCCAGAGTGCCAAAAATATTTATTTAGGTTAAAATATGTAGTGTTTCTATGGTGGCAGTTACCTGTACATCTCTTGGTAAGCATCAAAACAATAACAGATCCTGTAGCAGATGTTTTGATTAATTTCCATGTTGCCTGAACAAAGGGAATTTTCTATTAATATGTACATACAGGGTTTTCTGGAGGTGAGATTCCACAACAAAGGTTCACCCTCAATTTAAAAGTGAAGGAACAGCTCACCATCCGAATTTAGGATCATCCAGAAACATGGATGTTACAAGTGAATGCTTAAGCACAGCGGCCGCATACTTATGCCTATAATTGCAGGACAGAAGCTTTCAGTCCTGCAGATCTGGATAAAGTTCAGTTTCAGAACAAGAGAAAAAAAATCAAGTCAATTAGATTCCACCTCCACTCCCAACATGCAAAGTTTCAACCACATTAACAGAGAAACTAAAGGACAGAGTAGCTTTCTCATCTGCGCTAACAAATACCCCAAGGCTAGGGGACAGAAGGGTCACTGTAGTCTCAGAAATGGGCTGACAAGAAAAGGGAAACTATCAGGACACCTGGTGGCTTTCATCAGCTTGAGACAGTGCTACCTTCTCACCTTCTATTCTACCATTACATGTCATCTGCAGAAAAAAGTTGTCAGCTCTGAGTAACACTGTTTTGTCAAACAGCAGGTACTGTACTTGAATATCTGAAGTAATATATGCAGAGAGGGTTTCAATTCAGGCATCTGCAAGAGTAATTAAATGGGGTTTACTCTACATAGTAGGATAGCAAACATTCATGTGAGAAATGAATTGTTTTAACAGGTCAGGTGTGGTGTGCCTTTTGCAACCCAACTGAGGAAGTATCTGAGTGCATTATTCTTCTATTCCACATACCTTCAGCTTCCACAAGGGATGGGTTTGAAAAAACTATTAGCCAGTAAAAGCACCTCGTCTTACTAGCTGCAACTCTTGAGAGTAAAAAATGGGTTAGCAAAAAATCTTATGCACAAAAATGGCCAAGTGAACCCTTATGTAATGGCTGAAAACTGTGGGGAATTTATACAAAAGGGCAGTTTGTTTCTGCTTGCAGTTACAGGGGGTAGTTGGCTACTTTTATTTAGGTGAGGATGTCTCTCTGAGATGTCAGAAGAGGGCTGTGGCCAACCATCTGCCCTTTAACTCTCCTTATATGCTTATATTAACTCCTGTTGTTCATTGGGTGATCACCCTGAGAAGGGAGCAGAGGGTGAAGGAATGAAAGGTCCTTTTGGAATAAAGCAAACAAAGAACACAGCTATATTCTTTTTTTCACAGCTTCAATTTATGCAGCACACCAGTGCTGCTACAGCTACCGTGGGCTGCAGGTTTCTGTGTATAACACTGCCTGATTATGCCTCCATGTATTCCTTGCTCTTCTTTGTTCCTCTTCCCTGCTGGGTGTCACTTGGCTCCCTTCCCTCTCTCGATGAAGGATGGCAGCTTCTCCCTGTTTTGCCAGTGGGCACATTCTTTAGTCCAGTGATTCACTTGTCACTGCAAGCAGGTTTGTGAGGGCTGTTTTCTTGGTTGCTTTGGCAATGAGTGAAGTAGATTTGTCTAGCACAGCAAGCTTCTTACTGTAAGTTTCTCAAATTCTTTTCCAAATTCTTATTTGCATTCAGCATTTCTCTGTGCTGGGTGGTTCTGCAGCACATACCTGCCTTTTGACTTGAAACTGTCAAATGAAATAGAGGAAAACTACACAAAAATGCATGAAATACCACATACTCCATTATGACAACAAATTTCTATTTCCAACATTAAGTGACAGAGAGAGGGGCAAGGAGTCTGTTTGTATTTTTTTGACATTAAAAAAAACCTATCCTTTTAACAAGTTTCTCCCTCTCTCAATTCTTAATTTACCAACATGCTCTAGTACACAAAACATGTTCACCCAGCATGGCATACATCAGTAGCAGGTAGACAGGAAACACCTGACACAAACATCCCTCTTCCACCACCCTCACTTCCAGGCAGCAGCAGTCCTGACGAGTCAGGAGGTACTCACCCATAGAATAAAGGTTGTCAAAATTCTGGTGCATCCGAATGATTTCATAGTACAGCTCATCGTAGCTGCTGGGAGTGGGCAGAAATGTGTCTCCGTAAGTGATGAACATGTTGAACAGGTTCACAACCTATACAAGTGAAAAGAAGTTGCAACAGGAATATTTATCCCAAATCTATTCTGCATCAGAAACAATACAAACTATGTCCAAAACCTTCAAATAAACAGCTTGCAGTTGCAGCAGATAGCATGCCATTACTTCATTGCTTTATCTATTATTTTCTTTATAGCACCAAAGAGACAGACGAGAAGCTTAAATACTGTTTTATCTAGGGCCAGAAAAACACATTTCTATTTTGCTTACAAAGGGCCACAGAACAAGAAAAAATATTATCAAATCTGGAAAATTAAACTAGGCCTTTCCTCACATAGACTTATTTCAATGAGCTGACCCTATAGTGAGTCCAAGCACTGCCCTTTCCAAACATCTAGCAAAACCAACCACAATGATATTCCTCTGCTTCATGGCCTTGTTCTCATATCTCCTTAACAGGCCGGCAATCCTTTCTGGAATTTTTTCAGGATCACAATTCATTCCTAGGATTCATTCACAATTAAGTTGTTAAAAGATAAGAGGATTTGTGCAAGGGTAAAGATGCTCACCATAAGAGCAAGGGTGAAGATGTTGTGCTTGGCCAGCAACACAGTCTCATTAGACATGAGGAACTTCAACAAGTTGATCAAAGCTAGGAGAAAATAACAAGTATTTTTTAAACAGTATAAAAAGCAAAGCCATTCTCAACAAGTCACTTAAATACAGATGCATTTACATTATCTAGTGTAAGCTAAACTAAATGCCAGCTATTCACCTCAGAAATGTATCAATTTATACGTAGGGTTTAGCAGTACTTTTTGTTGCTAAAATACTCTGCTGAACAGGTAAGTGACAGCTATTTTACCTTCCCACATTTATTCTCCTTCACTGACTTCCCCATCAAATCTACTCAGGCTCAAGCTACGTCTCTTGTTAGCTCAGTCAGTTCATGGAGATTTTTCTATCTGCTAGATCCTGGAGTGAGCTTTGGGGTTGGAGAATCCAACTGTCTCGTTTCTGCTTCATATATCACCAACATGATGTATGCATAGTCAGCCCCAAACTGTCACTCTTGTTGATACATGCAGTTATAAAAAATAGAAAAGATAAGAAAACCCCCACAGCACAGCTATTCTGTAGCTCTGTGTCAATGCTGCTGCACTGCTAAAAAGAAGGATGTAGTACTTTATTGTGCCAGTTATCCAGGGCTGTGCCATAAAGATTACAGATCTGGTTCACACTTGTCTTAAATAATAAAACAACAAAAGCTCCTGCTGTAACCACCCAGTATCAGTTAGTAACAGTGGTAATTAACAAAAAGGCTGGCTAAAAATGCTTTAATCAAACAGACTTTACAATAAACAACTGTATTCCATGCACTCGAATAAAATGTAAAGTTCCTTATCTTTTTTTTTTCTCATTGTTGAAATTTTCAGAAAACTAATTTCTTCTGCATTATAGCTGTTCAAGAGTGAAAGCTGAAGCCTGACTAGAAGAGATTCTTAATGTACTCTCTGCTCTGAAGTCAACAGATTTCAAGACTTAAAATATCTGAATTAAGACTGTCATGAAAAGTCAATGCTGGAACACTGTACACACCTTTTTAAAAAGGTTCTTAATTATCTACTAATTGATAACTTCATCCAACAGAACAATACCAGGCATTACTCCAGTTTCTTACAGGCACAAGTAGAACTTGTTAATCCGTTTTTCCCCCCACCATTACCCAAGTGTCACACACTACCCAGTAACCTGTGAGAAAATAAACTGTGGTTTGGCAGAACTCCACAGTAAATGCAGAAAAGACCATTCACCTCAGCCCAATGTACAGGCTATGAAAGAGGAAGAGATAAAGCACAGGGAACAGGAATGAGGTATGGGCAGAATTTAGATACTCGTCCCCTTCAAGATTACAGAGTATTTACAAAAGGTAAAATCAAAACACCTACAGCAAAAAGATGTGAACACACTGGTCAGATCTTGAATTAAAGAAAACTGTCAGATTCTAAATGCAGTCCTGCAATCTCTACTTTACAATACCAGAAGTTCACCATGAGTATCAAAAGTTTATATATGCACACCAAAAGGGAAGCCTACAGCCCTAAGGTGGGTATTTACTCATCACAAGCAGAAGCTACTTCAGTTTAATCTTCCAGTGGGTGGCTGATGCTGAACTGCAAACCAGGAATGAACACAGTTCTCTGCAAACTCCAGACATGCGAGTGATGTATCTTTCAGAGCTATTCCAGGATTTAACCCTCAGCAATAGCATTTCTCCATTCCATGTCTGCAGCTCACCTCATGAAGCAGATACATTCACACCTTTTCAATCCAGCCACATAACTCTCCATACCATCATCACCCCATCACCAGACAAAGTCCTGGGACCAAAAGCAGAGCCTGGATTCCACAGTAACACAGCTCTGGAAACACCCCTGTCAGTTATTTTTCTGCAAAACAAACGTTTCAAAACAAAGTAGCAGGTACAGATGGGCTCTCCACTGGAGCAAAGATCCAGCTAAAAACAGGTTGCCAAGGTAACCAAACCTCCATAGCAAAAAAGTCTCCTGCAGTCAGTGCCTTGGACTGCAGACAGCTGCCCTGCATCTCTGTCACAGCAGCTCATCGGCCATTTCTCCATCTCATAGTTTCAAGCATTTAGTTACAATGCTACACCTCCTTCCCAGCCATGAAAGTCCACAGGGCCACAGCTCGTGAACAGGTGCTGCTGTTCAACTACCAGCAGCTTGGGTTTGTGGAAGCAAAGTAGCAGAGCTCTGGATTTCCTATGACAAGTTGTGAGAAGCCTCATGTTCATCTCTTTGCCTCTTGCTCTCCCGCAAGAGCCCTGCTGAATGGCCTTTGTCAGCAGGTCATGGCACAGCGTGACAAGAAGCCACCACTGGACATCCAAAAAGAGTGAACATGAAAGCTGCCCGTGGATGAGAACTATTTTTAAAAGAATGAGCGTATTTGTCCAGAACACAAGTACTCACCAAATGAAGCACTCACCAAATGACGAGGACAAGAACCCTACAACTGCCCACTGCAGCACTTCTCACAGACCACCCACCACGAATACAGAGCACTTGTACGGCTCTGTATTCGTGACAACACTTGAAGGAGAACTTGCTCTGTTCTATTCCTACATTTGTTTCAGCCATTGTTATGCATCTATGTTTAATTTTCCTGTTTCAGTTAGAAAGAAGACAAGAGATTACCTCTGCTTGAAATCGTATTTATACCTGAACTGCACTGCATCACAGCCCACTCAAAACGACCCGTGCTGTTCCTTCCCTAAGAACTAGGAAGGAGAGGAACATGCTTCACATGAAGAAGAAACTGAGCGCTGAGCTCAGAGCCTGGTCAGAAGAAGTAATCCATCAGAGGTTTACAGTCACTGTGTACCCCGCACTGACAAATTTATCAAGTGTTAGGAAACCACACATTCCAAAAAAAGTTGCAGTGTTCCTAACTGGGATATACACTACATCGATGCTAAAAGAGCAACCAATCTTTTTCCACGCCAGCACATGCTGCAGCAGCCTCTACTCAAGTGTCTCTAAGGAACACGAACACTGTGGAACCTTTAAATCCCTTTGCCATGTCTCTGTAGTTTGTTTGTAAGGCAGACCCTGCGCTGAAAATGAGGACAGCTATGCCCTGAAGTTTTCAGAACTAACAACTTTTACATCTGGCTTCATATGCCTACTGCCCTTCAGCAAGAATTACACACACAAAATAAACCTTTAGAGGAAAGTCCAACTGACTGAACGCCCTTCTGCCCTCCAGCTCCAACAGTCACTGTTCCTGAGCAATCTGAAGCCAAACCAGATGTGTCACTTTTTCCCTGCTGCAATCAACTGCTCACCTCTCATACCCCACCTGCAGGCTGCCCTCTCACACTAGCCAGGAAATTACCCCTTTTGTTTTTTCCCAACAGAGGAGCAGTTCAGTCTCCCACCTGCACAGGCAGGCACCAACGTGATCCTTGCTTGGGCTCAGCCACCTTATCCCAAATTATGCTCCAGGATTTAACAGCAATGGATGGTTTGGGCATTAGATCTATTTCAACATTAACTGGAAAACAGCGTCATTTTTGCAATACCCTCTAGAGCCTTTTTTTCCTCCCTAAAGATACCTGTTCTTGGCACTCATTAGCAGGACCCAAAACACACACTGTGGTGAGTCTTGAGACATCCATAATTTCACAATACAACAGTGTCACTAGTACTTCTTTAGCAATAAAGGGAGAAGGCTGTAACTAAACAAGCAGCCACCAGTATTTTCATGCAAGTGACCTGAACTGAGTGCACTGGCTATGCTTCTTTAATCAACAAGAAGAGAACACAGCCTTGGACACCTATGTTTACAGCCTGAAACCCAAGTAGACAAGCATGCTGAGTGGACAGAGCCATGTGACTGGCTCTGTGTGAAAAGTGGTATAAAGAAGGTTGGTTCTTAGGCAATTTTCTCTCCAAAGAATTATTATAGCAAAAGGATGAAAAGTGACATCACAGATACCCTCCCTACTTTTTAAACTGAAATGACTGTGAAAGAACCTCTTAGCTCTTTCACTGCACAGCTGCTTTTGAAGACACTTTCCCTTATCATCTCCTGTAGCCACTCTGTCTGCCAAGGAGCAGCAGTACTCCTGCTCAGTTATTTGCTGCCCTCCCCCAAACCAATCCTCTGTGAGAAGACGGTGGGCAGCCACCATCTCTCCTTTTCTTCTACCAGGAAGGAGGTAATTCCTGTTACAGATGCCCTTCACTCCCTCCTTCCCCTATTCCTATTCCCACAGCAGACTTACCTTCTCTCCCTGTCAGCCTTGTTTCAAACAGAAGTATATTCAGCCCCAGCTGAATTGGGATTCACACAATGTTTTTGGTTGTTTTTAGTGTCTCAGTGTTCTCTGTTTGGATCATGCGTAATGCAACAGGACCATGAAGATAGACCAAGAGAAAAGGGGGGAAAAAAAAGTAGTAGTATCATCCCTTGGGCAAGTCAGAATGTAGCACAGACTCTGCCAGGAGCATCGGAAGGCTCTGATGTGTTATTGCACAACAGAGCAGAAGAGAACAGCCCCGAGACACTCATCAGTGAGAGCTCAGATGGGTTGAGCACAGTACAGAGGCCTCTGTCACTGCATCTGCTGCGCTTACAGGTCAAAAATCTTCTAATGGTGCATATAATGGCCCTCAAGAAAGAAGCAAGGGAGAAAGAGATGTGAGGGCTCCTCACATGTTACACATGCAGTGTAACAGCCATTAACAGGATCTAGTGCTCTACTAAAATCCTCCAATCTTCTACCTTTCAATTCTCAGGGCACACTGGGAAGAACAGTGATTTTCCCATTCCCTCTAGAAGTTACCATTCAATCAACAGTATATTCGGTGTCCTCCTCTCCGTGTCTCAAATCAAAGCCCACTTAGAAGGATCCTCACCCATATATCACTAGAAGGCAGCTAATGATGACATCTGGGCAACACTTCCATGCTGCAGAGAAGTCCTCTGCCTGCAAGTGCTTCAGCAGCACAGTAACCACCCTGGATCTCCTATAGCCACCCTGTTCACGTGTATGTACTCTCAAGGCAAGGTCCACACTAATCACTGTACCATGTGGTAAGCCGGATCTGCTAAGGCTTAGTGTAACTAAGGCTGCAACTGAGAATAAAGTGAATTAGATTCTTCAGGAAGCATCACTGGTCTTTCTGTGCTTCAGTTCTTCCAACATACAAGAGAAAACGGGACCATTCTATCTGTAACAGCACTGGAAATAAAAATAGAGCAACACGAGGAGCCCTGGCCAGATCAAAGGTCCACCTACGCTTAGTGTTCTGTCTCTAAACGATCTACATCAAACACTTGTTAAAAAAATAGGCCAAACAATGCTTTCTTATGTGCTCTTCCAGATTTCAAAATTCAGCACGATTCCCTTACACAAGGAAAACTACAGTACAGAATGTGAAAAAACCAGATTCTCACAACATGACAATACCATGACCACAGACCAGTCCACTCTCTTGTGCCAGACTGGAAGTCACAAGGGCTAAGCTGGATAACCATATAGCCCACTGTGCAGATGTGAGGAGAAGAGACCCCAGAACAGAGTAATCACCTCTAGAAAATGCTACACCTGAAAGGCAATTCAGATTTAGGGAAGCAAAAGGCTCAAATATGACATTCTGAGATGACCTAAGCATTAAGAGGTTGCAGATCTGGCCATATTCAGCATTGGCAGGCACTCAGAAGAACAGTGATCAAAACAAACTCAGGAGGAGATGAGTATCTACAGATTGGGTTTGACAGGAAAGAACAAACAGAGGTATTTTCCAGATAGAGTTGCAGGAATAGGAAGCGTGTCCAAGAAATAGTTACATTGCTATTACAAACTAATGCACCAGAACTCCCTGAGGCACAAACTATCCCAGCATCCTTGGACAAGCGAACCAATTACTCAGGGACAGCACTTGCAGCTTCCTGTCAATCACCCACAGCACTAGAAAACAAGACTGTTGCACCAATGCTGCAGTCCGCTCTCAGGGGAGCAGGGGAAGCAATACAAGCTCTGTCAACATCACTAGTCAACATGCTCCTTCCCTCTGCTCTGATCAGGAGGGAGCACCCTGCTCACTGCTTTAACAATTACCTGGCTGGATGCTCCTCTACCCTCCCTGCTTGCTGCCACAGGCACTGCCGAGTTCCTCCTCCCGGCCACCACAGCTCTGTGGCAAAAAGCAGCTGGCAACCGGCAGGCTCCCCATCACCAGCACTCTACAGCTGTTCCCTCTTTTCCCCATGACTCGTTCTCAAGGGTACATCCATGAAAGCAGGCTGTTTTCTTAATGAGAATCAACAGCTTGCCAGAGGGCTGGAGCACATGCTGGCATAACCCATCGCTCCCAGGATCAGTCAAGCAGGCTACTTCACCTCCAACCCTTCACTTTCTTTATATAGCCCCCATCCCTGGAACTCACTGTTCCCACCTAAATGGAACCAACAGGGTGAAATTGCAAGCTTAATGGAAATGCTGATTGCTGATGCCAGAGCAATGCTGCTTGATGGCAATCCGGCAAGCAATAAGAAAGAACACAAATTTTCCAACTTCAGCTAAAGCTCAGATGAACAATATGCTTTTTTCTTAAAAAGAAAATAAAAAAAAAAAGCACACACCCACAAGCTTCATCCCTCTTTAGAGGAAAGGGTAGTATTGAGTTGAATTCTGTTTTGTCTGACAGTATAGGTTCACACTGTTAAACAGTAGTCTTGGGAGTTAAGGTTGAACTTTTTGCCTGGGGTTTTAGAACAGAAAAGGTGGAGAATCTGGAGAAAGAGAAGAAGTATTGTGTGAGAACATGGAAAGACAGCAAGGTAAGGAACCTAGGAGTGATACTGCTTGAACACAAAAAGGGGCCAGGGATAAATTATTGTATTCTGAATGCTGCAACCCCTCTGTGCAGAGAAAGAAACAGCTTCAAACAGCTGTAACACTGCTATCATCAATGGGACCGTTTCCAAGGAGAAATTATCACACTATCTCCACTAGGTCACTGTGATCTGCAAACTGCTAAGGATTCACAATCAAATTCTCCAGTATTTGCTAGCTTTATTTAAAACAGGACAGAGCAACGGACCTGGATGAGACCTGCCAGGCTGAGGCAGGATGACCAAAAGGTTGCTAGACTTTTATCCATGCAAATTACTAAATTCCCTTTGTGCTCATCTGAGCAAGATTCTGTTGAGAAATTCCCATTCTGATCTCACCAGGTGATCAATAACAGACACAAATCTTATATAATTCTTTTTCTGTTCATCAGCTATCAGGGTCAAACTCTTTATCATCAGTATTAAAATACGTTAACATAAAGTAAAGGCAAACTAGAATTAAGTAAAAGCAGATGCTTCCTAAAAATGACCCATGCAGGGAATTTAGAACATCCTCCTTTACAAGAAAGCCACTGAGTTTCTGCATTTCTTACACTATCTTCTTTAAGAGTTTAATACTGGGACATTTCACCAAATGGCTGGAGTGTTCTTATGAAAATATTCTAGCTTTGGTTGAAGGAGGTAACATGGAAAGGTGAGCATGAAACTGTCCCACCAGTTGAGAATGACAGCAGAATACTACAAGCAGACATTTGCAGTCTTCCTTCTGACCTTCCCATCTTTCTGCCTGTAAGTGAGCTTTGTAAGAAGGGACTGGGGTTTTCTTTCGGGTAACATAGAGTGCTGCCAGGAGTACAAATTAAATAAATCAATGAGTATCAACCCACAACACACACCACAACTATAAACAAAAATTATTTTATAAAACCATCTTTCAATTTCAATCCTTTCCTGAATTCCCTGAAATAGGTAACAGGATTAACAGTTGTATTCCTGAACCCAGTTTGTGCCAACACAGTACCACATATCTATCACAAGCACCAACGCTCCTATGAGTCAAGAAAACAGGACCCCCTAAGGGCTGCAAACTCCCAGTATGTATTCCATGGCACGTAACAGCTACAGCCTTTAGTCTGTGTGAGAAACTAAGCCATTTGCTAACTGGCCAAGCAGCTCTACAGTCTTCCAAACTCTCATGGCATCTAGTGACCAGGAACTCTGCCAGTGAACTAGACTGTCTGGTACACCCGTGTGTGAATCCTGCCTCCACAAGAGCTGCAAGATGATAAGCTTCCCATACCCTGCAGCTGCTACAGAATGTGACAGTGACAGCTGGATTAGAGATGAAGGGAAGACACAACATCACCTGACTTCCAGTCTGTTCAGCAACATAAATCAGAGGGCTGAAGCAGACCTGATCAACAGTTGTAGAACGAGAAATGACATAGATAACATACTCTCAGTAATCAATATTTCACTCACAGAAATAATAAAGCAAAGTGACTAAACAATACCATTTTAAATATGCACTGCACAAGGGCAGTGTTATATATACTGAAAGTCAGGAGGGGGAGATTCTCCCCCACAAAAAATTGTTTCTTTATTTTAAAATCTTCCACAGAGGAACCTTTCATGTTTTTAGTATTCACCCAAAAAGATTTTGAATGCAGTACTATCCTTGCTTTAAATACAGAACCTGACAAAAAGATCTGAAGAGTGCACAAAAAGGGGGGGGAAAAAGTATATTTTGTCTAGTAGCATTGTAAAAGTCTGCTTTGATGACCCTAAAATGAAGAAGGAGAAAAACTAACTTCTTGATAGTGCTACATATTTGAAGCACCCTCATTTTAACAGTGCATTCTGCATCTACCAAATTAACTAAGCTACAATATAAGGAACTATATTTTAAAACAATTTGGAAACTGATCTTCAACACTTACTAATGGCAATACCCACTTTTAATCCTACTTTGCATTCAGCTGCCCCAACAAACAGCTATTTCACCATTATTATTATAGTTCAGATTTTTTTAGGCTCTACTCTTGCTATTAAAAGTCTTTATTAGTATTGCTTTTCTGTTTCTTTAAACATAGCTTTTGCTTAAAGCAAACCATAGCAACTGCAAAGAAGTTACCTGCACCCCCTAAGCTCAGAGTGAATTGCTCAAGCATTGCTAATTTTGAGGTGGGAGGAGTTGAAGAAATGAGGTCTTTTTATATAAAAAGCTTAAATGACTCATGAAAACTCTTCTGGCATAGCTCATACATGCTTGACAACAACAACAACATATATAGCACTGTCCATCACTCAAGTGCTGTACAAACTAGCCCAAGAACATTGGGCATAACAGGCTGTTTCTGAGAACAGGGAACTGGCTGTTCCCAAGTTTCCTAATTGGCTCTATGAAGTACCTTACACTTGACATTCAAGTGTAATCATCAGTGTTTAAAAAGTGTAAGGTACCTGGCGTAACAGTCCAGGAGATTTCCAGTTGGCCAAAATGTCTGCAAGCAAAGAGGTCAACAGAGTCATATCCACACAGAGTTTCTGACCTTTGCCAAATTTCCAGGCTAGTCACCAGCAGTGGTACACTGTCAGTGGTGAAAAACCTGAAGGTTTTCTTCAGCAATCCAAGGGAAGAGCTGCACACTAACCAGTGATGGAAGTGAAGAGACAGCTGAAAAGGCCTATTGAAAAAGAACCAAGATCAACAGACATCTCTGGATCTGAATGTCTGGTCTACCTATCAGTAACTGCATTTGCCAGTCACTTTCATAGGTTAATCAGATTACAACTGCTTTTCACTCTCCAGCCCTCATTTTAAGATGTTCCAGAATTTAGCTCCACTAGTGATCTGATATTTATTTTCACACTGCTTTTAGCTAGAGCCAGCTTCTACACACTACTTTTGCCACCCACAGATTTTCCTTTCCTGTCAATCCTGTTTCCAGCTCTCAAATCCTTGCATCTTTCTCTGTCACCTAAACATTCTTGGTCATCTGGTCAGCACAGCTAGAGATTTATACTGCTTTGAGTGCCATGGCCCTGGTCCCTTGTCTTAATGTGAAAAAATTATTCTAATAGAGAAGCTAAGGCTGGATCACATCCAAAGACTCTGTAACAATATTGTTCTTCTTTAAGCTCAGACCTTGCAAAAGGAAGTTCAACAGAAATAAGATCGTATGGAAACAATGTGCCAAATAGTGGCATATCCAAGGAAGCATAAAGTATTACAGACTGCATAAACAGCCTGATATGTGTCCTGAGAGACGCCAAAGCACCTGGCTCCACTGCTTTTCTCTATCATGGCAAATTAAAATAAAAAAAAGTAAATGCAGAAACTTTCTCAAAGTGCTGCTGGCCTTCCATACTGAAGATGAAGCATCCACAAAGGAAGAGCATCAATCCATCAGATGACACACAAGTGGCTTTCCTTAATTAGAGATTAGCTAACATTAGAACTGGCAAGTGAACAGAAGGCTCCATACACTGCTACTGCTTCCACCTACAACCTTTATCTCAGTTCCTCCACACCCTATACCAACTACCTACCCCACAGTATTCTCTTTGTCTTCTTCTCCCACTCAATTTTCTGCCTGAAAAAACTCTCCTCCTTTTATGTGCCAGGTAGAACTCTCTCCCTTTCTTTCAATACTTCCTTACACAAATTCCCTCCAGCTTCTTTGTTCCACTCAGCTCTGTTGGGGGGCCTCCATTGCTATTATCCACGCTGCACCACAGAGGCATTGCTTCAGTCATCACACACTTTGTCATTCCAGAAGAGAAGTGTGGGCTTGAAGACCTTCTGTAAAGCACACCTGATGGGGCAACCTGATATCTCAGACCTTACAGTGAATAGCAACTCCCTTTTAGCTGTTCATCCGGCAGTAATAACTAATTCTTTGATCCAAAATAAAAGCCTGATGGTCATATGAAGGACAGAAATTAATTCAGAAGTCTTGTGCTCCAGTTTGGAATTGTCTGTCACATAGATCATGACCACAGGAAGAGACATTCTTTCACATCAAAGGCAGCAGCATTCTGGGTAATCAAGGGCAACCTTGACAGGTAAGAGTTAAGTATGAAATAGACCAAGACAGGGCTGGCAATTAGCATTTATTCTGCAACATATATAGCATTCTAGAAGCACATCTGGAGAAGCCAGGACCTGCCCTTTTACAGGTGTAGGTACCATTTCACCCAGGGCCTTCCAGCCTGTATAAACCACTCAGCAGTTACAGAAGAATCTCTCTGTTCACCTCAACATCCTATAAAAAAAAATTTGAAACATGCTATGGCAGTTTACTCCCACGAGAGGATCTCCTTAAACACACAGAAATCTATAGTAAGCATGGAGCTCTTCAGCTGCATCAGGTGTGCAGACATTCCAGTTCCTTCAGAAAAACCCGACCAACACAAGTGTTTCTATGTTACTGCTTTGCCTTCAAAGCATGTGCAGTACTTAACACTTCTGAGGCACTTTATGTTTCCAAAGCTCTATATAAACACCACTTAATTAGAGACAGCTAACAAGAATATCCCAAGATGCTGAATCTCAGTGTGTAGCGAGGATTTTTATTTTTTCCCCTCCCCTAAAACAGGGAAAGTTAAGGATTGAAAGATGCCTAAGAGTGTGCTCCCTGAACTGTGGAACAATACTTTCAAGCAAAAGGTGCTACATTTCAAACTTCCATCCTGCCAGTGTGTAGAAAAGACCCAGGCCAGCCTGGCCAAATAGAAATGGCTCTGGTTCACTGTAACTGCTGAGAAGATATCACACACATTGTCAGATGCAATTTCCATTCACAACAGACATCCACATTGTACACACTCATCTCCTGAACTGGCACTACACTGCAACCATGCCTCTAGGGGCTCTGTTCTGAGGAAAACAACTGAAAAGGAACTGCTAATCCCTTAATTAGTGGCACCCGCTTCACCTTCTGCAGGAATAATTTAGAAAGTCTGAATGGGCCACATGTCACACAAGGTGAAAATTTAATAACTGAAAGTGACTCCGGTTGTTGGTTCATTTCTCTGTACCTGCATCTCAGCTGGGCAAGGCTACTGAAGGGAAGCACTCAGTGTCAATTGAGAAAAGCTTTGCAAACCACTCATCACTGCCTCTTTCAAAAGCCATCCTCTCTCAAATTTCTGATGGGAGTTGCATTACACCAGGCAAGTCGCTGATGCTAGGTCTCAAGCACAGCTCCTGGAATACACAATTAGGGCCATGTTCCCTTGAATTTTCATAAAGCTCTTGTTTAAGCCACAACAGCAAGGGGATTAACTGTACTTTCCTGGCTGAGCTACTTGACTGCTTGCTAGATAAGAACTGAAGCACATACCATATCCACCAAAGACGCCTGTTAGGTCTCATGATCCATTCTGCTACTCCCTTCCTCAGGCCTCCCATGCAATGACTGCATCATGTAAGAGTCCTACAAAGCTGTCCACTAGATTATGTCAAACCCCACAATAATTATTTATCTATCTTGGGATGCAAGTGGCACAAAGCAGACTATCTCCCATCAACTCAAAGGTCAGAGTTAAAAGCCTCTCTTCCCTCACAATGAGATTTCAAGGCTGCTCTCTTCAGGAGCTGCACAACTATTCTAAGTGTGAGCATCTCTTACAGTAAAAAGAAAAGCAAGGTCCATCTCCCTTTACCTAAGAGCCTATCTCCTTTCTACTCACAAATATCTGAAAGAGAAACACTATTCCATAAAACATGACTCCATTTTCTCCAATCAGGTAAAGAGGGATTCAGGTAATGGAACAGAAAAACAAAGACATTTGGATACCATGGTGAGCATGGGCAGACAAGAAAGTAAATTAGCTACCATTATGATAATGAACTGGCTTTCTAAAGGAGGCAATTTGCATGCAGCAACTAAGAAGCAACATAATGATGCTTTAACAGAACTGCTGCTTGCTTTTTAACCTGTAGCAATGGAACAAGCAGTCACGGCCACCCAACAACCACCACTCTGGGTTTTTCCTATTTGACTGTCTCTGCAGAGGCCAAGTACCTGACCAGAGCTCCCTCCAAGTGTAATGAAGCCTCACTCTGCATTTCTTCTGGTAGCACAGCAGCTTGTGCACAATCTGAATGCACCGTCTGCAAAAGAGAGGGCAAAGGATTAATGACATTGCATCTTCCCACAATTCTACATCAAGCCTGGAAATATCTCTGAAATCAGCAGCAGGGAAATACACAAACTCAAAAACTATCAGAGGAGGATGGGAGTTGTGGCTTTGGCCTCCTAAGAGGAGCCAACACTCACAAAAAAAGAATCCAACAAAATGAAAGAGAGAGGCCTGTATGCCAGTTTAAGAACAACAGGATTAGACTGTCCACAACTGCATGTTTGCTGCTTAATAAATACTTTTCACTCTTTGCTACTCTTACCTAAGGGCCTCATAAACTCTATAAAATGAGTTACTTAACTTGCAGGCTCCATATATGCGAGATACTGCACATTATTGTAAAATTGGGACACAGTGGAGTTTCTCAGTTTCTCAGTGCCTAGTGATGAGGCTAAAGGAAATGAGAGTATCAAAAAAACTACAGGATTTTTAGTCTGACCGAGGTAAGTGGTTTAGTTACATTTAAATATATATATGTGTGTGTGTGTATATATATATATATATTTCTATCAAATTTTCCAGTCTCCTCATACTTAAAATAATTTAAGTACGAGCTTTGGAATGATCACGCAATACACATAATAAGCTCTGGAATCCCCCAACATACAGGCAGTGCACTTGTCAAGTCTCCAAATCCCGTAGGTCTCTATAGCATCTAGTGTTCATACAAACTCATAAGTGCACAAACATTGTTCACAAATAACATCCAAACTAAAACTACAGTACGAGTAAATTCTCTAACATGATCACTAAGGACAAGACAAAAAATATATACAAATTTGAATTTGTTAGGCCAAGCTATTTTTAGCTATTGACAGGTAGAAAGAATAGAAGGAAGATTACAAAAAGGAAAAATACCTTTTTCTACAAATCCCTATTTCTCAAAAACACATTATCTCATTAAAACCCACATCCTTCTGAAAAGACACTGATGAGAGACACTGCACATCAGATAAACACGGAGAAATCAAATTCTAAAAATTTACATGGAATTTATTCAAAATGAGGTGAAAAGTTCAAGACAAGGCTTTAAAAATAAGGCTGTAGCAAAAAAATATGCAGAAGGTATACATTACTCTTTTCAGACCTGTAGATACTCCCAAAAATACCACAACAAGGTAGGAACTAAAACTAATTTTGAATAAAGGTAAAACTATTTATAATTGTTGAGCATGACATTAAGTGCTGTATTTCAAATTGGATTCTCATAAATTCATCCAAGAAAAGGAAGCAAAGCAGCTAGGATAGACAGCTGTCTTCAAATCAGGAACAGCAATCGCTCTGGGGAGAAACCTCCTATTTCTGATGTTACTGGTACTGGACAATGCCCAGCACCTTTTCACCTCTGTATCTACTTGGCTATAAGTCAAATTATGAAGTTATCCATCCTGATGGGGTGTCTCTGGTTTTTAAAAGTTTTGTGCTGAGGATTCATAATATACACATAATGGACAAAAAGTACCCTTAGTCTAAACAACCTGGATTTCTCTTTTAAATATTAATATGCCCAGCCTTGAGCAGCTTCATATTGTCACCTTTTAAATGTACTGCAGAGAAGTATGACACTGCTTGTGCATTCAGAACAGCCACTTTGTCTGCAATAACTGCGTCTGCTACGGGATGGTTTCAGACAGGAGTACAGTGAAAGGACTGCACAAACATACCAAAATGAATGGATACAAATGTCCACTGATGGTTGCTACTGTTCATTATTTTTAGTGTTAAGGGGTTTCTAGATGTGATGTTGCTTTTGAGTCCAAGCATTTCACACCTTTCTTGTGAAACTCCAGAGCATCACATCCATCTACAAATAGTTCTGCAGTTGTCATAAAAAAAAAAACATTTTTCACAAACTCAATTGAACTGTACAACCCTTGAAAAGGCACTGTAATTGCAATGTTATTTGGGCAAAATCAGAATATGCTGAAAAGTTACCTTAAGGGAAAACATCCTTTGTGTCTTTATCTTTCCTACAGAAGACAGTGCTGTTCACGCCTTGGGGAAATTCAGCACTGTACAAACAGTCACAGCAAAGCCAACAGTCTAAATCCTACTTCTGCCCTCCAGGCTAAAGCAGTACAAAGCATTGGAGAAGCCCCTGTGGGACACATGGAGTGCTCATGAGTAGCTCTGTTCACTTCTCTCCTTTTGCCCATTGCTAAGTTTTACCCCGTGCTGCCTAGCAGGCTGTTTCAGGCTTAAACCTGCCTCCCTCCCTGCACTGCCTTCCAGGCCTCATGTCAGTCATCCTTGCTTTTTCAAAACTGCCTTTTCTGTTTCTAGACCAAGATTCATCTTCTGGGAAGTGGGGATTGTTGCAATGACTCTGTGTTATGAAACTTCTTTTAGACTGAAAAGCTCTTTGTGTTAGATCAAGTAGATTAGGGAAACAGTCTGAAATTGAATTGCTTTCAATTTTCTGGCACACAGAGGATTTTTGAAGTAGAAAAAGTTACTGAAAGAGTTCATGAAAAGCAATTCATCCTGCTTCCCACCAGCCACAAAGTGTTATTTCAGCCAGAAGATTGCTGTATGAACAGGACTCCACCTGAATTCAAACTTCAAATGAAATCACAATGAGTTACCCCACAGATACTTACACATAGAGATCCATAGGAAATTCTTTCATCATGTGTGTTACAATGAATTCCACCATCAAATCTGACAGAAAAGAAAATGATAAAGTAAGTATTGAGCTGGTTACTGTTAACTTCTAGTAGACTACAAGGAAGTCAAACTGCCCCACCTACCTATCTCTACCAGACAATGGTCCTGCTTAGATGAAAGGGATTTCACTTTTTTGTTTGTTTGTTCTAAAGAACATTAGAAATTTGCTAGAGTTAGAAAAAAAACTACTGGAAACTGAGGGTACATATTGTAGTTTGCTTTGAGGCACTGCTTCCCCATATAGTTTCCCCCACTATAGTCAAATAAAGACTATATCACGATTTCTGATGTCTAGAATTGCTCTCATATTTCAAGCCCTGTCACTAATGGAAAATTCCATTAAGAAGCACATTTTAGGAAATTATTCTTGCCAGAAACAGTGCACAACCTAGATGTTACTTCAAGAGACATTGTAAATAACAATTTAATATAAAAATTAAATAAATTTACAATTTATTTTTCCTAAAACAAATTCTGAAGCAACTAAAGCTAGTTTGATCTCAACATAGGCTAAGCTTCTGCTTAAGACTAATTTGGGGGGAAAAAAAAAAAAAGAACGTGTCTAACATTTCAGGGCTTCCAGTGTGAAGATAAGAGGCAAAGAGTATAGAAATACAACTGAGAGAAGATAATAAATGACAACTGAATGTGTGGGAGTGTGTTCAACCCAACTTCAGCATGAAATGCTTTTACCAAGCCAGTGGTAACAATCGTGAGCTGTAAACTCCTAGGGCAGTAACAGCCCAGCATTGTGACTCAAAGTGACTAAAAACAGTGTAGGTGAAGAATGTATGAGATCTGATAGCTCTAGAAAGATTCTTCATGCAGCTGTTGTGTTTTGGCTTCAACAATCACGTTTGAAAATGTTAAAGTCTAAGACTTCAACACCATCAGGCTGAACAGCCAGGCTCCATCCATTTCTGAAGCCATATATGCTTTTGGCCTCCACAGTAATGAGAGTCACAACTTAATCATGTGCTGCATGAAAAGCTTTCAACTACGCCTCCATATCCCCAGGCAAAACCAATCCTAGCTACTAACATTCCTGTTGGTTTTTTGCTCAGAAAAGTCTCAATGCCCAGCACACACGCTCATAAATATGTGTACTTTCCATAGGTTTGCCATCATCATATCATCTACAAAGTACTTGTCACTGTTACCACACTCACCTAAACACTGACTTTATTAAACAACTGCCCTCCCTCTTGTTAATAACTCAGGTCAAATGGGCCAAGCAGCTTCTGCAAAACTTTCTGTAAATGTATACAGGATTTCTTGCTACAGAGCTGCAGTCTTGGATTTGTCTGCGAGGCAGCCATGTACAAAGATGGGCATGGATTGCTGTAAACATCTTTAGATGTAACTGTCCTTCTTTTAAGTCCATCCACAGCTCCATTTAATCCTCAAATCTCATATTTCTATTGCTCAACAAGAGATGCTTCAGGAGCCACAAGCCCACAAGTGCTCTGACAACACTCACCGAGCACCGCACACACCAGCGGGCGACAGGGCAGGTTCTTGTCTGCTGCTTTCTTCCGATGTCTCATTGGCTTCAAAGACACAAAGATGAAAAGAAGTCAGCAGAAGCCTGAAGTGACAGTCTGTGTATTACTGTATTTTTCAAGCAAATAGTATCACCAGCAGAGGCTTCCCTCTGTCTTTTTCTCCCACTTCCACCTCATACATATTAACCCTAAAGGCCATGGCTGGAGCAAAACTGTGCCTGCTTTCCAGCATGCTAATACTGGGGGGTTTGCTTCTCTAGCTGTGTAGCTGGAGGGCACTGTTCTACTGAGGAGAGGGACCCCAAGACAAAAACAAATCACACAGCAATTCGTCCCCCTTGGTTAACATACTGATTTGTTCCTGACCCAGAAGTCTGACTGGCATTCTTAACAGTGTGTGCAGTAGTCAATGGCTTTGGTGTAACAGACCAGAAAGGCTAACTGGATAGCAAATTTGTTGTTAAGTGGTAATGACTAGTATACTTGGAGTATGGTCTCCATAAAGTAAGATGTTTGTTTCTTTCTTGAACAGTAACACTTTCAATTGCTGCTTCACTGTCAGATGAGGCAGAACTTGCCAGTACCACAAAGACAGAAGGCATCAAGTTAGGATAACCATTCAAGTTACTTGTAACTACAGAGATTCATGAGCTAGGTAAAGACACTTCCTCCACAGGAAAAAGCTCTGGAAAAAATCCTTTCCTCCCTGAAGATGAATTACTCCACCCCGAATCAAGCTTAAGCCAAGTAAGAACACTCAGTGTAACTCCAGCTGGCTATTATATATCACATGAGGGCTAATGCTTGCTAAACATTAAGGCAGAACATTCTCTCTACCACTGATTTCCTCAGAGACCTCATAATACACAGCTCCTTGCCAGCTACACAGGCCTCTGAATTCACCGACAGGGCAAGCAGTTCTTTGTTCTTTGAAGAATGGAGACATTCTGAGAGCAGTTTCAAAATCATTCCCCAGCTACTGCATTTCTGACAGTATTTCCACATGCCTTAGCAATCTAGGTTGGATGTCTGTGATGCAATTTTCAACATACACTTTTCATACATACTCAAATCCTCTGTTTGCATCCTAAAGAGAAAACAATCTGGAGGAAAAGACTCACCATTCTGTGCAGGTTTACACGAAAATTCATGTTGTCATCATGAAGAAAAGCATTAGCATATTGATCCTATTGAAAAGGGCAAGAAAAGGGAGGAGATATGAAAAGCCTAACACCCTACAGCTGCCTTTCAAATCATACATGTTTCAGTATAAAATTCCCAAGATACAGCCATAAAGTTAAAAAGCCGTTGTCCATTTCCTCTTCTCCCACCCATGTTTCCAGTCACACAAGAGTAAACCCCCCCAGTCCTAATTCCACTTCAGGAAAATAAATTGCTAACAAAACAAGCAGTAGTTCTGTCTAACTTTCTCCCCCTTTGCTCATTTAAACTCTGGACTGCACACACTATTGTGTCACAAGTTTAACAAGTGCTCCAGGTGCATAATATATGAGGAGGCTCTCCAGCACACCAGTTCTGGGACTGTGTGGATAAAGGTTTAAATTGGCATTTTGATGCCAGAAGCTACTGCAGTACCAGCAGATAGGTTTATGAGCTGTTTTCCACCCCTCAGGCAAATCTCATTCCAAGACCACCTCTAAATTAAAGAGGCTTCTCCAGATAATGCACAGCCAGAATAGGTAATAAATATACCGTCTCTTTCATACCAGAACCAAAGAATGCCCTTGTTATGTAGAAACGGAATTTCTTATCTTGTGTTATCTATGCACCCACCTGAAGGACAAGTACCAAAGCCATTTAATTAGAAAAATTTGAAATGTAGATGATTAGTTTTCAGGCTGCACCCTTAAGAAACATCATTACAGAATCCTTACACTGGCTATCAATCTCACTGCTTTTTATCCTTTAAGAATGAAAGGTCTTTACTTGCAAGCAAGCAAAATGTAAATGCCACACAAACACAACCACCATTCAGGACATCAGTCAGCCATTAGAACATACTCCCCCATGAGACAGGGCCACATTTAGCCAGGACTGCTGACATAGCTCTGTGATGCTGCTTTCTTATCCTACTACCACATTTGCTACTTGTCTTGCTTGCAGGGACCTAAAAACATGTGACTCACTTTCAGACTTGTATCCTTCTTTGGCAGAAGGGATATGGCATGCCCCGTGTTTACCATGAACAGCACAGAGCTGAAAGCCATTAGCACATTACTCATCTAAAAGCCACACCACAAGGTCACTCAACAGCTAAGAGAGAAAAGGCTTTTTTCTCTTCATCCCCAGGAGCTGGCTAACTCAAATAAGATGATCCAATTTTCAAGTTTCAAGTCAACTTTAACAGTACTGCATCAAATAGATTAGCAAACATTAAGTGCCTAAGGACCTCACCACTCAGTACCCCTGTGGATATTCAGCTCCTGCTCCACAGGAGGCAGGGGGTAGAGCCCTGTAACACACCATGCCCTGAGCAGCTTCACACGAGAAACCTACCTCTGCTATGCACGTCAGGATAATGAGGCACAGTTTGCCACTGTGCAGCCGGTGCTCATCTGCAAAGGAGAAAAAACAAGTCCTCCATGAGCCACACCAGCCTAGCAAGGTTGAAGAGCAAGACAGCTGTTGAAGCAAAAGAAAAGCCCAGCTTGAAGATCCTTCACTGTCCAACTTCCTTCCATGATAGCCAATAGTTTACTCTAATTAAGCACTCATCTTCCAGCCTGGCCACTAAATCCCACCCACTTGTCACCAGTCTGCACCAACAGCAAAGGTTCAGATTTGGACTTCCAACAGCACTGTAACTATCCACTGGGCTTCATTCCGTTTTACTTCCACAGATATTCTACTGTCTTTCTGTCACAGCAGAGACACACTGATCCCTCTCTTAGACAAGGTGGAAAGCAAACCATCACCTTTGCTGTAGGTTATGAAACAAGCAGCAAAGCTTGCACAGAGATGTAGCACTCTGTAGCAGAACGACTGCTGACATTATGCTCCAAGTTCCAAGTTTTAACCCCAATACTAAGAGACATGACCTACTTCACTCTGTGCAAAACCATGAAAGAAGGGAGTCTAAAAGACTTCGCATTTTAAGCCAAGAGTTTCACCCTGATCATGTTCCCCAACTTCTTATTCCTCTCACAACTTCAAACAGCTTTTGCCCTGAACGACAGCTGGAGCAAAACAGAGGGACTAAGGAAGAAGAATGCAATTTTTATTTGGATTATTTAAAATTCCTCTCAATTTTAACCTTGAATATAAAAAAACCTCAAGAAACATACAGTCATGGAGTAACGTAGGATAGAACAAACCTCTGGCTCAATCCTTGCTCAAAGCAGGGCCAGGTAAGATCAGGTTGTAGAAGGCACTGTCCAATCAAGCACATTTTAAAATCTTTGTTCTAAAAAATAACACACTTGGACCACATACCCCCAAAGCCACAAAAACAAACCAACAAAAAACAACACACTGATAACTAAATTCTGAGGAGGCTTAACAGTGCACATTCCCAAGATTTCCAACAGCTCCTCTAAAGCTTAGGACTACTAAACATGCCATCCCAGACATCTGCCTTAAGAGTCAAACTCAAAGGAGAGGGATATCTGAAACAGTCAGACACTTTCATATAAATCAGAAGACAGCATCAGCCAAATTCCTTCTTTGCAGGTGACTTTTAGGAACGCTTTGCTGGCTGGTGTGTATATGGTAATTATAAAAACAGATAGAATAGGCTTAGCTAGCTGTTCTGTCTAGTTTGACACCTCTTTTGTTTTCTTTTCTTTGCTGCTCAGGGACACATATTTACTAACAAGACATGCCCTGAAGTGTGCTGATTTCATCTCACAGCACTAAGTAAGATGAAGAGGAATTTTGGAATGGGAGAGTTAAAAGTCTCTCCTATCTCCTTACCTCAGCTAAAATGTTTAAGTGTGAAGTTTTGTACTCCAGCAAGCAGGAGAAACAGCCTAGAATAACACTGATACACAAGAGGCTTGTTATTTTATACTGTAAGGCCTCCCTGTATATTTCTGTAGGTGCTGCTACCACATCTCTCTCTGGGGATCATGCTGGAAAGGCTCCTGTTTGACACCATGAACTCTGCCTTCTGCCAATGTGTTGTGAACATCAGACCATTTTCAGGAGCTATGGAGCAGCTATGCAAGCAGTTAGCTGCAGACACACTTCATACTTTCACAGCACCCTTCATTAAAGCAACAAAGCAGACCTCTTTCCACAGGGAGGTGTATCAGTATGAACCTGTTTCCCAGATGGGAGAAAATGACACAGAGGTTTTGTTTCTCCCAAGGCAGCTGCCTCTGACTGACACAAGAGAGGATAACAAGAGAAGGATCTAGCAAACACAGTCTATTAAATTATGCTCTCTGGGACAGGACCAAAACAACTGTCTAGTCCTGGATGTGGAACAAACCAGTTTCCCCCCTAAGTGTTCCCACCTGTCTCAAGACACATGGAGTAAATGAGAATTATTCATTCTTCTTCCTATATTGCTGTCAGATAGAATCATAGAATCATTTAGGTTAGAAAAGACCTTTAACATCATGGAGTCCAATCATTAATCCAGCACTGCCAATCTCCCAGTAAACCATGTCCCTAATTGCCACATCTGCTTGTCTTTTAAATACGTTCAGGGATTGTGACTCGAGTACTTCCCTGGGAAGTCTGTTCCACGCTTGATCTTATAACAAAAAAATTAGGCAGTGCTCCATCTATAATCAAAATATAAGGACAGGAATATACCCACTAGAATTAGTAAGTATTGGTTTGGAAGGCACACTTTTTTAAGTGATCAATCAGTGGAGCTCACTGCTACAAAATTCTATGGTGGGAAGGATGTTAGGTCTATCAGCTGCACAAATTTCAAACCTTATACAAGCTAGAACCAAAGTAAAGAAAGAAAGAAACATTAACTCCTGTCTCATAACACAATAAAGTCATCTCTCACTGGCTTGTTTAGTAAGGAATCCCCTCTATCAGATTTCACTCTATCTGAGACTAATCCAGTGTGGCAGTTCCCAAGGCCCTGTGCAGACTTTCCACATAACAGTGACTATTAAGTGCAGAAGTTAAATTAAAAAATATAAAATTTTTCTATCGGAGACTTGGATCAGCAAGACAGACCCTGAGAAAAGCAAATGAGAATGATTAGAGAGCTGGTAAGCCCTCCTCATGTGCTCGATCTATTAAAATGACTGAGCCAAGATTGATGTGGTTTAGTTCAAAAGACAAAAGCAAGAGGAAGCATGAAAGCAGACTTCAAATACGTAAGGGCTGTCACAAAGAAAAAAGAAATAATCCATTCTCAATATCCATCTTGGAGAAGATAACTAGTAATTAATTTAAACCACAGCAAAGAATTTAGGAAGCACACAAAGTTTTCTCACAATAAGGACAGTTAAACCTGGAATGGATAGTCTGAAAATGGTGCTCCACTATCAGTGTCCTCATCCAACCTGTCAGCAGTATCTCTGAGAAAAGATACAGGTAAACCCAATTCTGCCTTGGTTCCAAGGAGTTGTGGTTTAACCCCAGACAGCAACTAAATACCATGCAGCTGCTCACTCACTCACAGTGTTTCTCCTCTCTCCACAGTGGGGAGAAGACTGGAAATAAATCACGTGGGTTGAGATAAGAACAATTTAATAACTGAAACCTCATCATCATAATCATGATAATCATAATAATCATCAGCTGAGTGAGAGAGGGTAACAGAACTGAAGAGAAACAAGTGATGCACAATACAGTTCATGATACAATTGGTCACTGCCTACTGCCCATCCCATTCCCAAACAGAAATTGTCCCCTTCTAGGTAACTCCCCCAGTTCACATACTGGGCATGACATTCTATATGGTGTGGAATATCCCTTTGGCCAGTTCAGGTCACCTATCCTGGCCATGCTCCCTCCCTGCTTTTTGTGCACCCATCGTTGGCAGAGCACGAGACACTGAAAAGCCCTTGACGTAGGATTAGCACTACTTAGCCAGAGCCAAAATATCAGTGTGTTACCAACATCATTCTCATACTGAATCCAAAATCAAAGCACTCTACCAGATACTAAGAAGAAAATGAACTCTGTCCCAGCCAAAATCAGATAGGGGTGCACTAGATATTTTAATGAAGTTCCTTTTGGTCCTAATTTCAATTACTACTTTTTCTTCAACTAGCTTGCTTACAGAACAAGAGCAAGACAGCCAAATACAATTTCATTGCAAGCTAGTAGGTAAAAGGAAACTGCCTGCTCTCATTCAATGCTAAGCATTCATGAAGTTCAGTAACTGATGTATCACAGCTCTACAGATATCTTAATATTTCTGTTGTTATGTCTAACTTAACAGTGGAAGTCGGTAATAAGCTGAAATATGGTGCAAAGATCACTTGTTATGTTCACACTATGGTCCTGCCCATATAACCACTGGACAAAACAGCACCCTTGGGTACCCTGAGCAGGAGATTAAGCAATACTTCAACTCCAGCAAGCTGAAATTACCCCCCACAGAACTACAGGAGAAACAAAAAGCACAACACGGAAAGATATTTTCTCAAGCAAATACTGCCAGTGAAGTCTAAGTTACTGCTGTCCTATTTATAATTACAGAGCTCTCTGTTTAACCAAAGGAGAAAGGAAGTATTTCCTTCTAATGCTGAGTTTTGCCCTGTGTCAGTTTCTAAATGTTCTTAAAAATACAGTTCTCTGGCCTCAGACTTCCCCTCGCTGACAGACAGTTGTGTATCAGATATACTCAGACCTTTGGCATACAGACAGGCTTGGTTATTAGGTATTATCATTTATTATTACATTCTTTCCATACCTGACATCTCTCCTGCCAGAATTAGGTCTCTCCTACTTTCATAAGTCTTATCTCACAATAAGAAATCGCTTAATTTTTTCAAAAGCTGAAATCTTCAATCTTTTAAAGAGACTCCACTTCTATTTCTGGAGTCACTAGGCATGTTCTTGTGCCCTCCGTCCTGACAGAAACACTGTTTGCTGCATCCCCAGAATTCACTTACCTTTTGTGTCCTGCATCACAATTGAGCTGTACTTCAAGAAAGTTATCAGCAGGTTGCTTGTTTGCACATCAGCATCCAAAGGCAGCTCTGCAGAGCTTATAACTGGAAGAAAGCAGATAAGACATTTATCCTATACAAATACAAGAAACAATTATACAGAGAACTAAGACACAGACTCACAGGTCTAGGGTAGGATCAGCCTACTTGCAGGGGCACCTGAGCTCCTCCTCCATAGCCACCCAGGCGAGATTTTGTTATGAAGACTGATACCACTCCCTCAGAGACCATTTCTCCTTCTCAAAGCACAGGCTGTGGTACCCTGCAAAGTGATATCCTTCCCTGTCCTGCCCCTGCTCCTCGTCCCAGGGAGATGAGCCCACTGTTTTAGCACTCATCAACATTCCCAACTTAGGGAGCTCTGGGTATTTGCACTGACATCCAATTAATTCTTACAGGCAACACAGATAACATTCACACCATTCGCAATTTGAAAAGAGACACACCAAGCAAAGGACCTTCTCTGTTTCAGCAATTTTGAAATTTTGGTTCCAAAAGGTCTGTGTCAATTCCATTCTTCCCCCGCAACAGTCTCTCTTGCAGAAGCAACACACAAGACATAATGTAACAATTATTGCATGACCGAAGTGATAGAAAAGGAAGGCAGAAACAGAAGCTTTATAAAAATCAAGTAGCAAAAGCAGTCACAGCTTGTGCTAGATACATCACAACCCAGCAGGGAGCAGAAATGTACTTTCCATACCCACAGCAGTTCACTGGCATTTCTCTAGGACACCAGCTGTACTTTTGACACCTTAACAGTGGACATCATCTGCCTTTGACTTTACAACAAGCTATCTCATTTCCTCAGCTAATTACAAAATGTGCCTCCTCGCTCATTCCCCCATTCCCCATGCACCATCTGAAGCACTGAGTTTATGAGCTGTCAAGCCTCTATCATGTGACTGAGCCACGTTTTTACTGATGACTGAGCCTGAGCTGTCCTAAAGGGCCATTCTCTGCCTTTCCATTTGAAAAGCTTTACAAGAAATATTGGAAAGGAGGAGAAAGATCAGTGGGAAACATCCATCATGCATTTACCTACAGATCCTGCCAGGTAAGTCTGATACCATTTAAGATAAAGTAGCTCAGACAAAAAAATCCCCAAGCTGATGAAGCTAGCCTAGGAACACTTCAGTAAAGCACTTAATACAGTTATGTATAAAAAAATTAAAAGTGAAGGAAACAGGTGAGAACCCATAAAGAAATTTAATGTACATCAAAGATCTGGCAAACAAGATACAATTGGAGAAATTACTGGTCTGAGAAAAAATTACTGCTTGAATTCTGTAGGCGTCAGTTTAGAGAATAGTTCTCTTTTTTTCTGTATGACCTGGACATAAGAAACAGTTGCTTGCTAATGAACCTGCTAATGGCAGAAAGTTGGGATATATAAACACAGAGGAGTATCAGACTGCACACAAAGAATGGGATAAAAACAAGGACAGATAATAAATACAAGATGAAATTAAACAATGCAAGCCACAGGGTCAGGAATTTGGGGATTTATTTCCATGGCAAGATGAGAGCTCATGAGCTGCAAACAAAATACCATGATCAGATCACGAGATGACAAACCACCAACATGAAGGGCTCAAGAGTGCAGTTCTACAACACACATCCAGAAATGCACTTCCAGCAGAGACACAAACACTGCAATGCCCTGCACAAGGTCTTGTCTCAAAGGTCTTGAGACCTTGTCTCAAACACTGTGCGTAATTATGCAGAAGCCATGTTCAAAGAGGATGAACTTAAACTTGAAAGTTTAAAGACAGGCTAGTGTGTTGATCAGAACAGAGTACTTTTCTTGTGAGACAGCAAAACACACAGGTGAGTAAATCAACAGGTGAAAAAGAGCTATCTTTGTTTCAAGGGAGGGTTAACAGCATGATAAATGGGTACGAATTGACAAGAAATGCAGGTTGCAAAGTTGAATATTTCTAGCCAAGGAATGACATGCTGAAACTGCCCCCCAACAGAAATTATTGGGAAACAAAATTTAATAGATTTAGTCATAGCTTGATAAATTCAAGGGATTCTATGATGATATGCCTGCAAACACAGGGCACTAAGCTCAAGAGTCAAGGAGATCTTTTCCAGCTCTATGCAACTGTCGTGACATGACAATCACATGACTGTTCTGGCTGCCCAGGGGGCCAAACTCACAGGTTCTCACATTCAGGAAGGCATAGATGGCTTGAATTACAATTGACCAAAGTCTCTCTCCTCTCATGCTATAAACACAGCCTAAGACAGGGCTCCCTTTGCACTGGAAACAGATCTGCAGACCACTAGTACACACATCTTAAGTATTATATCATCTCTTTTCTGTCTATCCTCAGGAATGCTCAAGGCTTTTTTCACTGTTGAGGAAAGAAAAACTAATTTATCATGAGACTGGGCCTTGTAAGAAGTGAGGAATTACATCTGATTGTTGGATGACTAGGTTGGGGGCTCTGAGGGGAAGTAATTTGATCCTGTATTTTGGTTCAGAAAAAAGTCTGCTTTAATATAAAACACCTTTCACAATTCAAGGCTTGTATCTCAACCCTGTAACGAGGCAAGTAAGGCTTCAACTGGGGCAAGGGCAGGCACAGAAGGATGAAGGAGACAAGCCAACAGTAAAATGCAGGATTCTTTAAACCGTGCACTGAGAGGCCCAGAGTACAGCAGAGGTTCCCCCGGAACTCAGGATTATACAATCACCTTCAACACAAAGCCGTAGCCCTTGGAAACAACAGGTCAAACAGATCAATGTAACTTCACTGTTTGAATCACATAAAAAAATCATAATGGGGCTTTTAAGTTATAAAGGCTGCACATCCCCAAGAGTGAGCTGGTTTAGGTCATTCAGTCTTCCAGACCTGGGCCTCCTGACATGTTGCTAATGTGCCAGGTCTGTTGGCAAAGTCTGTGCAATGAGACTGGAAGCTTTTTCACTCCCAATATTATGAATAGCTCAGAGACTTAGCTAAAAGTCTGAAAAATGTATTTATATCCCCAGTGGATCCTTCTTGAGCTGTTACAATGAACGTAGTGAATGAATATTTAACAACAGTAAGCAAACTGACATTTAGATAACTATGGTGACAGGCACCCTTGATTTACATATTATGGATAAACAGTTTCTAGCAAAAGCCTCATTTCTGAAAATAAAAAAAAGGAAAAAAAAAGGAAGAAATCACTCTGAAGAGCACATTGCTGCTTATCCTGGTTCATGATACAGGCCTTTTTTTAACACACATTTTTAAACTTTGCAAGGTCTTAATTCACACTATAGGTCAACAGCCAGAGAAATTTCAAACCAAAATACGAACCCATTTTTTATCCCAGACAGCATACAAGAGAAGCAAGCACCTGAAACTCACAGATGGATTTCTACATGTCACTGTAACTTGAAAACAGCTCAACTACACGTTTTTTAAATGCAGGAAAAAGAAAGCAATCTTCTCATTCCAAAGCCAAAAAGTCTCTTGCTAAGTGGTAGCCATGGGCAAATTTTACAGCTGAGTTGCAAGACCTTAGTAAACAAGGAAAATTCTGACATATCTTTAAAACAGCAGTACTCAAGCACCACCAAACTAAACCAAGCCAAGGACCACAAAAAAAAAAAAAAAAATCACAGAGTAGGGATCAGCAAGGTGATAGCAGATAAAAAGAAAGCAAGCTTCCCAATGCAATTGCTGCACATTAAGATCAGATCCTCTTCTTAAATTTAGTAACCTTACAAGCCGCAAGAAGCCTCAAACTTCACAAGATCACTGCCTCTGCTGAAAGCAGGATGGAAGTTTTGTTTTGATTTTTGTTTTGTCTTGTGGTAAATGAAAAAAAAAAAGAGTGCAAGCAAGCTGTAGATGTAGGTAAGCACAAACTCTGTCAGTTGCATAATATGGTGTGGGGGCGGATACATTTGAAATGAACACATTGAAGAGAAGCCCACAAAATGCCCATCCCTCCACATTTTATGCTATATGCACACAGAGACTTGAGACATAAGGGACTTTTTATCTGAAGCTTTTGCTATCCATGGCAACAAGACAGAATTCATCCATGAGGAGGATCATCCTTAACTAGGGTATCAAATGACCTGAATAGCTGACATAACTGAGTAATCCAGGCTGCTTTACCCCAGAAATATTTTCAAACTGTGCCCTATTCAAATTGACTCTATTCCTTCATTAAACACTCCTCAGCTCAGATGCCATTAAAGTATGTGAAAACAGCCATTTCATTTCTTCTCCTTAACTAGGCTATATCTATCCATACCTTAAAACGAAAGGATTTTATTTTAAATGATTTCAAAGCATATTTATGTGGACACATAACATCGCATTTAGAAGAAATATCTCAGGGTAAGCAGTCCTTTACAAAGCCTATCAAAGAAAAGGCAATAATAAGAGGGAGGAATACTTCCACACCCAGACTGAATTCAAATCCCAATTAATTCAAAGCTGAGGACAAGTGCATTAACAACAAGCAGGAATCCACAGCGATTCTCTGCAAATCTGTTCCAATGACAAATAATCCCAGGCAAAGGACCTGACACTGGAAATATTCATAAGTAAAAGCCTACATAGAATAACTACTGGGCTGGGTGTACCTTCATGCAGATATTGGGGCAGTACTGCTTTCAGAAGGAGTATCAGCATAATTTCATTGAGCAAAACACAAGGCAAAATAAAAATAAATTTGAGTCAAAGAATCTTGCTCGTGTTCAGTAAGGCAAGCCACTTCAGGAAGAGACCACCAAGTTACATCTGCTCCAGTCAGATCTCATGAGTTGCAATCTTCAGAAAATAGTTTGCTGGTTATTTTACAATTTTAATTTTTTTTTCCTCAGGAAAATTAAGAAATTACATTTCTTACCATCTGAAGAAGGCGGGGTGGTTCCAAGCGGAGTGACAGGTGTTGTTGGAATTGGGCTCGTTGGTGTTGTCATCAGGCCCATTTCAGGATGGCTCTGAGAGAAAACACAAACGCACGGGTCAACTGCTTCCCCAGGCACTAGAAACACAGACCACTACTTGTACTGTTCCATGCTTTTGCACAATAGACATGACTAAAGAAGTCTCAAGAAACTTCAACCTCTCCTCCAAAGAGCCAGGCCATGGTTCCTGACCTTGGATGTCTAACGATTAAACTGTACATCAATTTTTCTATTCCACAAAACACAAAAATACATCAGAAAGCGGTGGCTCTCCCCAGCAGACAGAAAAAATGCCTTTCCCTAATGGAGAATGGGAGAAGGTTTGCAAAAGCCTACAACATTAATAGCTTCTAATTCCCCCTAAAACAACCCAAGGATGTGCATTTGAAGTCTTCCTCCAAGATCCTTTCACTTCTCTTTCTAAGAGCAAATTCTCCTCGCTCCTGCCCTGCATCTGTTCATATTCAAAGATGATGGCAATTTATTACTTTCCTGTCTCACTGTAAAGCCCAGGCACTGCAGGAAAACAGTGCATAACATAAATAATACTACCATTATTGATCCTCTCAGCTTCCATCAGCCAGTTACTCTTCCCCTTTCATTTTGGCTAATAGTTGCCTGCCTAATTGCTGCTTTGACTTCATTCTTTGCAAGCTCCCAGGCCTATCCACACTGGTGAGAGCGTAGGCAATCTGCCATGCTATTTTTGAGTCTGGCTGCCAAGCAAAGTGTCCATTTCATAGGCCAAGTTTTACATAAACATATCATCTGCCTTAATATATCATCACAATTTCAAAATAAAAGAAAGATACAGAACTGCTGATTTGATGTTAGTTCCACAGGATTTTTCACAAGTGGATATCCTCCACACTGCCTCTGAATATCTCATTTTATGAGCAACTATAAATGCATGTATTTTATGGGAAGCACAGACGCACATACTACAACTCAAAGACAATTTACATCCCTACAGCTACCAACGTAAACTTTAAAATACAATTTTTCACTGAAAGTCTTACATAAGCCAGGTTTCCTTCCATAGGTTTTGGGGGCTTACCTTCTTTCTCCAGAACAGTAAACTGGCAATTGAGAGACAAGAGTGCCACCCAGCAGCAAACCTGAGCACCCACAGCTGGTGAGCACACACTTAACACTCCAGATATCCACACAGCCAAAGCCCTGCTCTTCCCATGTGCCACACAGCAGCAGGGAGCCATTCATGCAGCACCAAGCAATGGACACCAGCTTAGGCAAGAGCATTCATCAGCTTTTATGAGGTTTTTTTCAACATGACATGACCTACCTTGCCCTCTCTTAAATGAAGGATTACAGACAATCCACCCAAGAATGTCAGTTCTCCAATTCAACCCACTGATCAGTGGCTGCTTCAACTACCATTTTCACAAATAACTAGTCTATCCTTTTATTTTTAAGAGATTTTACTCTAGCTGATCTTTTTCTGCTCTGGTCTTTTCCCTGCCAAATGCTTCTCTTCCCTCAGGAATATCTTGACCACAGTATTACACAGAACTGAAAGAGCAGAAGTCTCTCCGAAGTGGTAGAAATTAATAACCTGGGAAAAGACAAGTAGGGAACCTCAGCAAATTAACCATCCTCGAAACAGAAGCTTTCTTCAGAGGCTGTAGATCTGCTTATCAGACCTCTTCCATCACCACTACTGTCAGGAGTCGACAAAGGTCTCCTCTGTCATGCCAAGTGTCTAGCCTGTGATGTATGGCTGCACCCTGAGGACCTGAATAAACTGGGAAAAGGTGTTAACTGTTTTGCTGATGTTGTTCTTCTCACAGATTACAAGCAGAACCTACAAACCAAAATTAAAAGCCTGAACCTGAAGTTTTCCTAAACACATCAAGCTACCCTTTCAGCACAATCACTGGATCAGACAGGCTCATTATCTGCCTCCCAGCAGCAACCACCTCTGCAAACTCACGTTTAGAAAAGCATCCAGAGATTTGTGATCAGAGCAGCCCACTGCCTCTCAGAAGGCTGTTTTTCCACCATAAAAAGCCCAAGGACAAGTGCTGTGCTCCAACAACTGGTTCCCATGCCAAAGGGGCTGGGCTCTCCAAGGAAGTCTGAACACAAAATAGTATTTGAAACAACAACTGTCCCATGTCAATTAGTCCCTAAGTGAAGAATACCCAAACAGGCGACAACATGCAGTCCGTGCACACCTGTACTGCACAATTCATCCAATTTGGGAGCTGAATCAGCCTCTTTCTCTCAACCCTAACTTAACAAAACTCTATTTGCTCTGAGAGCTACAGCAACCAGTTTGCTCCTAAGTGGAGTATCAATAGGGCACAGGAGGCACTCCATGCAGTTCTTTCCATTCACTGGCAAAAATGAATCATTCCAACCTGAACTGTGACCTCAAAATTCTACTTATTTACTGTCAAGGCAGGAAGTATATCATAAAATTCTTCCCAGGCCCTGGCCATCTTCTGATCTTTCATGCTGATCCCATGACAGGGGAAAAAAAGAAAACATCTTTTCACCAATGGCTCTCAGATTTCAAAGACGTCCACTACAAGGAAATGGGGAAACGTTCCACTGAAACTCACTTGTGCCAGAACTGTGATGAAATTCCGGTTTAAGTGAACAGCTTCATAGAGGGCCAGAAGGATTGCTTCATTTGTTCTGTGGGAAGGATACAGACAAAGCCACAGTTAGCGATCAGAATATCAGGAGACAAGTTTTCAGAAGCCTATCTGAAAAAACAAAAATTTTTTTTCAACTATGCAAAGCTCTGCCTCTGCAATCCAGTTGTTCTTCCAATTATCAGTAGTACTAATAATAGTACTAGTAATAGAAATCCATAAAAATAGCTATTTTTAGAGCTCGACTACCATCTTTGTTGCCTTCCCGCTGAAGGTGTGCCTAGTTGCTCTGTGTTTTCCATTTGAAGTCCTCTCTTTTAAGAGCAGAGGGTCCTAAAGACACTAAAATCCTCCATATTTATCGTTTGACCCCTGGATTTAGAAAATATTTTGGTGGGGGCCAGAGTGCACGAACCATCACTTCCCACGTGCTACCTCTGACACACCTATTATGTGTTATAAATGCCTCATAAAAACCACTGGAGTTTTTTTTTTACAGACTTCACTACAAACTATTCAGCTGTGTCTCCTCCTGCTGTACCCTTCTCACAGAAGGGCAAATCCACAGTTTGCAGGGGTGTGGCAGCATTTTAGTGGCAGGAGAACCTCCTCCTCTAGCTTGCTTTGTAACATTCAACAGCTCCCTGACGGAGCAGATGACACTGACCAGCTCATTGTGTAAATGACATCTGTGCACTTACTGGACAGAGATCTTCTCGTCAGCATCTGCTATGAACATGCTGCCCACCTATGGAAAGAGAGAGCATTGCACAGCAGGAATTTGGGAAAGCTCTTAGACAGCAAGAGACAACACACAGATACAAACATATTTTATTTTACCATACTGTCACTGACCAATGCTTCACTTTTCAAATTACAAAAAAGGGAAAAAAAAAAAAAAAAAGATTAGATCCTGAACCTCAGCGTGGATTAGTTTGCCATTCTGTAACATGACAATAGGGACCATTTCCTCTCTGCTTGCCCCAGGGTGGCCACAGTTTTACCCAAGTCACTCCTGACAAACAGCTATCAACACTGAACTATCCTTACTTACAGGAAATTTTTCTGTCAGTTAAATCTCAGAAGACAATTAAATCTCAGACTAAAGCAAAGCCAAACTGAACAAGGGGAACAGTGGATTCTCTTTACAAGGAAGAAATTCACAACTGTTTTTGAAGGGTATCCCTTCAAAAATGCAGAGAGTGCCCACTGCAGAATCCAAGCTTTACTCCATAGCTAAAGTGCATCCAGGCTTGAGAAACAAAACAGTCAAGAAACAGAACCTCAAAGATTAGTGACAGACCAGACTATGTGCCACTGTGTTTTAGGCCACATCACCAGAGTTGCAACCAGTTTTTAAAAATACATCGCTGTTTAAAAGGATTAAGAAGTTTTAAAAAATGATTAAAAGTTTAAAATAAGGTGATTTTTAAAATAAAGTCAACTAGGGTGAAGAAGATGCAGGAAAAGAATTTCAGCTATCAACAGAAGAATAGAGATCTTGTCCTTTGAAAAAGCTTTCCCAGCCAGACAACACACACCTCAGAATACAATCATTTTAGTTGTATTTAGTTTTGATTTTGATTCGTTCAATCCATCTCTACCTCCAGAACCCACATTCCAAACTCACACTTTTTAGAAACACTCTCCTGGCTGAACTTGCATGAATGCACCTTTTTAAGAATAGAAAAACACCACTTCCTTGCTTACCATGTTAGTTAGGGCTGAGAAGAAACCAGTCTGATGCTCCTCCTCCTTATCTTTGTATTGCCTGAACAAAAAAGAAATAAGGATGAAGTTGCAGGGTTAGAAATGGAACTAGGGTTACTTCACCTAAATCCCTATGAGTTAGTCTTATTTGATAAGAATGTAAGATGGAGGAAACTTCAACGTTCAACAACCCTTTTCAAGAGCTCACAGAAGAAGAGACAAAGGGTATTAAAATATTTGTAAATTGTGTAGAGTTGAAGTGGGGCTGCTGAAAGATGTGAAACTTGAACAATGCTTGTGCTGTTACAGAGGACACAAGCAGTTTGGGCTAACACTGAAGGAAAGGGATCTAGTGATTTGGGAGATTTTGTCCTGCACTGGACAAACAGTAATAAACCCCATGAGCACACAGAGTCAGTAACCACAGAACAGTTTCATTTCAATCATCATCTGCTACAGACGAAATCAGAGTTGGTCACCACACAGACCATTACAGTTCATGGCCTGGTCTTGCCTGATCCCACCTTCCCGGAGCAAGTGAAGAAACTAGAACCAGAGCAACTGAAGTCAACAAACAGGTTGGATACCTCAGATTTAAGCTACACTGCTTCATCTGGAACTCAAAGTGATTAGCAAAGCTCACGTGACCATTTATTTTGTCTGTCACACAGGAATCTGATCACATACAATGTAACATGCAAAGATAGCAACTCTAAATTCTTGAGAAAGAGGAAAGGAACAAGCTAAGCAAAACAGGCCATGGTCTGAGACAGCTTTTGTCAAAATGAAGGAAGTTGGGTGGGTGAAGTTTTTTTCTGCTTTACTCTAATCAATTACTCTGTTAAATACATCTACATGATTTTTTACATGACTATCTTGCAAGTCACCTGCATAACTATCACAGCAGACTTTCAAAGGAATTAAAACATTTTTCTGGATACTTTGAGAATCCTACTGCACAAAAAAAATTTTTGAGTTTCTCAGGTGAAATTGCTGTAAGTTTCCAAATTTTTCTAAAGCACTTTCCTCTTAAGAAAACTTACATCTTTTATGCTGCTGCTTATGAAGCAGAGGCTAAGAATATGCTACCCTTCCTGCTGACTCTCTGGCTCTTTCTTCAGCAGCAGTTACTGCTTTCCACCATTTGGAAGAGTTTGCGTTCCCTAATCGTCTCTGATCTGACATGTGGACAGCCCTGGATAGATCTGTTCATTTGTTTTAGATAGTGTTTCAGCGAAATCAATTTTTTAACAGAGGAGTTCTCAGCAAATTATTATCTTTTCACTTGTGACTAAGATTTTACGCAAAGTTCATACAGAGGTAAAATCTGCGACAGTAAAAACATACAATGGATATCTTCCCCTACAGCAAGATCTCTCCTGAAGCACATCAGCCCAGCTGGTACAGATGTATTGAGACTTGCAATGACAGCATCAATTGAACAAAGCACCTCAAAGCATAAGACTATTCCCTGCCTCTCCAGGTGCATCAAGGCTGTTAGGTGATAAACAAGTGCTTTAACATGGAAAAAAAAAAAAAAAGTTTGTGAAAATGTTCAGCAACTATAGTGTATTGATAAACAAGACACAATCAAGTTTTACCTGTTATATTCCGATAAAGCCTGGGCAATTACAAGTCCCATTCCCTGAAAAAAAAAGCATTAAAAAACCTCCACATTAAAATCTCAAGGAGAAAATCACACACTGAACACACATAGCAATGTTGCCCCCTCCAGACAACCTAGCATGCTATGCAGAATTTCCCTTGAAGCTGTTTGAACTATTAAGATGTGCTATGGTACAACAATATTATAATACAAAAACCCAGATAACAAAATTTAAAGCTATTTATCTAATTACTAAGTTCAACAGAGAACATTTACTTTCCTTGCACCTTCAGATAGAGCTCTCACTCAAGAAGCCTCAGTAAAGCATCAAGAAATTTAGAAGGAAGTTGGTGTCAGAGGAAGGACATCCAAAAATTCAAAACAAGAGTCATAGACACTAATAACCTTTGATTTCTTGCACACAGCCTCCATCATTACAAAACTACTAAACACCCTTTCTATCAAGCCACTTTAATTAAGTCAGAATAACAGTTCTCAGCCTTTATTTAGCATGGAGCTTGTTTTTTACTTCATGCCTAAAAAGCAGCTTCCAAGTCCAGAACTCATATAACTCAGTCTGCTGTCAATTTTTATCCAGGTCTGGGTAAAAAACTCAGACTGTGGCTACAACCCAAAATACATTGCAGGACTCTTGACCCAGATACAAGGTTCCACTGAGTTACAAGAATTGACTTGTGGACTGGTAAAATCAAGCGACACAGCACTGGAAATGAGATCCCCTTTGGCATAAACCATCCTGTGCCTCTTTGGCACATGACATCAAATAGTGCACAGATAGTTCATGAATGCATAATACATCAAATTTAGCATGTTCCTTGCTATGTAGCTTTTTAACCACCCCCATCATTTAACTGGTGATCAAACTGTCCAAATCATGAGCTGCCTAACCTATTGCAAGAGCACATTTAGGGCTGAACAAGCACTGTACTGGTGTTCCTCAGAGCAGCACTGTTCCAAGACCTGATTTCTACCATACACCATGCTTGCATTCATTACCCTACACCCCACATGAGAGAGCATCCCCAGCAGCAGAGGAATCAAGCCAAGTACTCACATTGAGCGTGGCCTCATCATCCACAATGGAGAGCTTCACAATGTAGGGATTCACTGACTGCTCAGGGTGAGGGAAGAAGGAAGAAAGAAAAACGGTTTTAAGTTCAGTTTAGTTTAAGGTTTTTTGGGGGAAAAAAAAAATCACTATTATGTTTCCACAGTTCACCCAACCACCTGGGAAGAATCTCTATCCTGTCCCGTAAAACAGAAGACACACAAAGAAGCAGGAGTCACAGCACATGGTAAGACTGCTATGCCTGGGACACCTCCTTACTGGCTCAGCCAGGCAGTCTCCTGATTTCATTGGGAAGAGCAGGAGCTTCTGTCCCTCCACCAGCTCATCTGGCAGTCTGGAAAGTGGAGCAGCTGTCCTGCAAGCCTGTTATCTGTGACACACACATAGTTTTGCAGCAGGAACAGGCAGTGATGCTGGGATGGAGCATTAGTGCTCTGCTATCTCCCTTCTGCAACACCTTGCAAAGACTGCTTAAAGCAGCACCCAGGAAGGCAGGACAACGTTACAGACCCATCTGCTGCTGGGTTAGAGACCAACACTTTGTTTACACCACTAAGAGCTGGAAGTCTCTGGAGAATATAAATGCCATGAACTTAGCTGAAAAAAGCACACAGGCTCCATCTATAAAGACAAATGCTAATAATGTAGGAAGCATTTTAGATTAGCAATGCACATTTTTCCTCGTTCATATGTGTCAGTGCAAAACTAAAAAAGCTGATTTTGAATCAAGACACAGAAGAAAAGTCTCATCTGCAGGCAGGTCATTTTGCAGGGAATTGGAGCTTGAGTAATTATTTTTTTTGTTAAAGAGATTTCTTTTAAAAATAATTTGAGTTATGCAAGATCTCTGAAAAAAAAAAAAAAAGAAAAAGACATGAACCTTGTGATTCTCCAAAGTTGTATCTCTTCAGCACCTGTAGTTATCTTTACCAAGGAGAGGCAAGTGCACAAAACTGGACATTAAGGGCTGTTGGATACATTATATGCTGCCAAACAAGCACACAAAGGGAAAACCCCACATTTTAACTGATTTCTTTCAGCTCTAAGAAAAGACACAACATGCAATTCTAGCAGGTTGAACATGAGGCAAGTAAACTTCTGCCTAAATGTTATCAAAGAGTAAATACTTAAAAGTCACTACCTGATTATATGTTTTAACTTGCTATCCTATCGGCCATCCCTTAAAACACTGGGAAAGTGATCAAATAAATACTTCTTCTCATAGTATCAATGCAAAAGTATTTTCTCTGAAATCAGGACTAGTATTAAAAAAAAAAAGCACAAAATATAGCTGAAGGCTTGAATAAGTATATAGTTGGAACAACTTCTGAAAATTATTAGGATTTCAATCAGGGGCATCCCTTTAAATGTTCCAAGTAAAGACATGTAAATTCCGAGAAGAGAAGTTAATAAGCAAGCCAAGATCTCAGCAACACTGGTAACGACAACATGGAGAGATACTCTCCACAGAATTTGAGAGAGGATTACAAAATTCACGTCCCGAAAATATGAAAAAACACCCTGATGCAAACCACACTGGTATTTACACTAAAAACAGACACAAAATCATAGTCAGCTAATGAATTTTGAGCCTTATTAGATTTTCTTAAGCAGCTGGAAATACAGCTTAGCAACCAATGGAGTTCAGATCAAAACAGAACCTTTCAGCTGCGCCACAGTTAACCAAAAAGAGAACTCCAGAGCACCTGAGGCATGAAAGTGTGCTACAATTCACTGCCAACCAGACAACCACCACATTGACTCTAAGGGCCAAAGAACAGCAAATGAAAGCAGCTACTCAAGGACAAAGTTTTGTGGCTGCATTACTACAGGCTTAGCTTGTAGCACTGCTACAAAGGGCAGTGTTGGGCAGTTGTCACATAAAACCTTTGTGGGAGTAGCTTTCAGCCTTGCCAGAGGAGCTGCTCAAGCTGAAGCTCCCCTTGCTACATGTCTGCTTCAGTTGGGTTGTATGGATTGCACTTTTCAAACATCAGCACACCTTCCTCTGAGTGCCCAGTTTCAAGATGTCTCAGACAGTGTTCTCCAAAGCACTCGACCCCAACTGAATACTCCCCAGAAAGCCACTGCAAAGAGCCAAGGACAAGTCTCATGCACTCACAGCATCCTACCTTACTAAGGACATAAACTACAGTCCACAGCGATCCATGCCTCAGGGATGGCATTACACAGCTCTCCACCATTTGTCTGAATGTTGCAATGAGACCTCTGGTCTTCCCAGTCTGCCCTCATAAGTAACCCTACTTACGTAATTCCCAACAGTTTTCCATCACAGCCATATATTGAAATCAAACTCCGTGTTCCTGTTCCATGCTACCACAGCACAGAATGCTGAACAGAATCTGCAATTCATGATTCTGACATCATTGACAGGAATGAGAAATTAACAGGCATTACTTTGACACCAAGTGTAGTTCCTGTCCTTGCATATTCTCTAGGTCTATTAATAATTCAGAACAAGACCTATTATAAAACCAGGTAGGTTTTGAAACCCGCTCCCTCCTAGTAATTCTGTTGAAGCAGGGGTATTCCAGAACTTTCCTATTTTCTGCCTACTGAAGTATATTAAGATATTCCTATTTATGAATAAAAAAAACCCGGTCGTTAAAGCATCATGCCTCATATAAAGAAAAGCCAACATTAGGTTGTTGTTCTGACATTTGAAATGTTTCTTTTTCAAGCTGATGAGTAATGGAAAAAAATGGGAATACACCATAAACATAAAGAGGATGATGAATAAAGTTCCTCAAAGAGGAATCCATCAAAGAGACAGAGAGAGACTTCTCTTGGAAATACTAGCTGTGATGTTTCAGTTCATTCTTTGGTCACAGCTTCACCATCTCTTCTGGGGATCTGTGCTCTTTCAGTCAGCTAGTCAGGTTCTGAATCACAAATTCAGTCTGAAGCCCAGGATGACTGACACTTCATTTTACTTTGGAGATTATGTATAACCACACACTCACACACACACACACAGAGGCAGATGTGGTTTGGCACAACAGTAACTCTTTCAAAAGGACCTTCCTCAGACTATTTCCACAAAGGAAATGCAAATTCCCTAGGTAGTTTCTTTCATGCTGGCACAGAACAAGCTATAGGAACATCATACACATTTGATTATACACATACATCAGAGACAGACACAGGGAGCATAACAGGGCTGCCTTGCAAAGCTTCTGCTGCTCCGTGCTGACACCCTGATGCTACAGTGTGCACTGCTAAAAACTGCACTGTGTGCTGCCTTCATAATCCAGAGGCCACTCTAAATTAATAGAGTAGAGAGAAGTGATGTTTCTGTTAGCCAGAAGAACACCTACCTCATACTTTCTGTAGTTGACCAGCAAGGCCAGAAGGACAACAGCATCATACCCATGTTCCCTGCGACTGAGAGGGCTGGACAGGATCTGGAATAAACAATCACACTGTTCTGTTCAGGCCTGCTTCAGGAAGCTTGCAGTGACTCAGACAGAGCAGAGCCATGAAATGTATGTGTAAAAGCAAATTATGTCCTATCTGAAAGAGGATATTTAGGGTGAAGGGAGTGTCAGTGCCTCAAGGAAGTTCTGCACACAGAGAAGCTTATTTATCACAGAAAGGATGCACGTAGGCTTTCAGGGCATAAAGGGCAAATATGTTTCTCAACAGCATTGGACAGTATCTCAGTGAATCACCAGCATTACATGTGCAAGAGTTCTGGGTTTCTCCAAGGCTCAGTTCCACTGAAAAAAGTATAATTTATCCAAGAGCAGAAAAAAACTCGATATATCCACACTGCCTTTTGAAAAAAAGTTTCTCCAATACAGGAATTCTGTGTGAAATTAGCCCAGAAATCTGTTCAGATTCTAACTGTACATAAATGTTTCAAGTGAAAATACTTTAAACAGTCAGTAGTGACTAAAAACAGCAGACTAGAGTAAAGGGGAGAGAGCATTACAAAATATATATATATGACTGAGCTATGAATGGAAGCAACAGCAGTGCCATTGAACTACACCACACTGAAAAAGCTGAAAAGCAAACACATTACTGTAAGTTCCCACTATGGAAGAGCCCCCACAGTAGAAGGAAGAATCTTTACCTGTAAAATAGCTTCAAATATGCTGTTAATCATCACATACTCCAGGATGGTGTTCTGGCTAATGTTATCTGTCACCTGGGTACAAACACAAGTTTTAAAATCTCATCCGAAGCCTCCACCGATGGTGTAGCTGCCTCTGGCACACACCAGGAACAGGAGAGTTCTGCTCCCAGATGGACACATTTACCCAGAATTTCACACTTAGCAAGTCAAGGTGTGACTAGCAATAGAGCTAGACATGAAGTAAAAGAAATCTGTCCTGCCTGCCAGCCCTCTCTCTGCCAAGCACCACCCACAGACTAAGAGCTCCCCGTTCCTCCAAACGCTGGTATTTTACACAGCTGCATGAATGACAACAGCTATCAGCTGTTGCAGGCTCCACACAGGAGGCAGAGAATGAAAAACAGGGCACATACGCTCCACCGAGATCCTATCATGAAGAGGGCAGTGAAGATCTCCCCACTCTCAATTATCTCATATCACAGTCAAAATAGTTCACAGTTGACCATCTCCAAGAGCTGTTGAGTGGCCATTTATTACAACTTCCTCATTCTTCACATCCTCACCACTCTGGTCTACTCCACACTTTCTGTTTTTCCTCAACCCTTCTCCTTTTCTTTCCATTTATCTGAGACTTCTTATATATCTTTTTTCTTTAAAAAACATACACCTGTGAATCCAATTGACACTTCCTCCTGCCTCTCCCCTTTAGCCCCAGTTTGCACCACTCTCACAGGATGAAAAGCATCTGCTAGTCTGTGCTGGCGTCTTGGTTAGAGCCATCATGCATATTCTGGACTGACCCTTGTTCTCATTCACAATTTCTTTCTCCTTCTTAAGCTTCACATTGGAGCATTCTGCTCAAGTTTTGAAACAATTCCATCCCTCACATGTGGCTCATATAAGCCCTTAAATTAAGTACTGTTAAGTACTTACTGTCACCAAGCAGAGAAGTAGCTTCAGACACAAGCTTTTGAGGCTTTCAGAACCTTCTGCACAGAGGAGGGAGTCCAAGCTCTCCATCAGATTCTAAAGAACCATAGTCACATTATTTAAAAGCAGTATTTTAAATTACTTGAAATGTTTTTATAAAAAGCTTTCTAGAAGATTCAAGTAGAAGAGCACCAATATAAAGCCATGTTATTCCAGAATCAATAACTGAGCCATTAGTACTTCTACACAGGCCATATTCATACTATTGCTTCTCAACACTGTTTTAACTACAGTTTAATGACTACTGGCATAACACCACGATCACTTCCCATGAGTTTTCTCTAGATGCAGCAGCACGCCTTCAGTTAACAATACATATATAAATTACGATTAGAAATCTGATAGGCAAATTACTACTTAATGTTTTCCCCAAATGGACTACAATTTGTATCGAGAAGAAAAATTGCTACTCTTGTAGAGAGATGAAAGATACAACAAGAATTCAGCTTTATCATTGGTTACTTTGTCATCTCCCAAACTCAACATTTTTACAGTGAAGAGCATCAAGTAAGTTTAAAAAAGTACATGTGCTGATGGAATGTGAGAACACAGGGTACGACTCTCAGATAAAGATTAAGCACAAGGTATGAGGTTCAATACTAGGTACTAATCACCTGTAACAGCCTTTTCTAGCTTTATGACCTCTTAACTACAGTGACTGCACAGTGTAGAACTAAAGGAAAAGAAAGTGCTCTATTACTAACCAACCCAGGGACCCCAAATGTCTGTGCTACTGTCAGGTACAGAACTTGAGGACAGCTATTTTTAGTAAGTGGCTCAAATATTTCCCCCCCAAAGCTGCTGCCTGGTAGACACACCTGTCTGCAACTCACTGCCCTTGCAACAAAGCTGCTGTGCAAACTTCTCCTCTACATTGCCAGGGCCTCACCTTCATACACAGCTCTGCCTTATCAAAACCCACAAGCATGTTGATGATGTCAAACCCAGAAGTGGATTTGTTCTTCTGATGGACACCTCGAATTAATGCACACAAAGTCTGCAAAGGGAAAAAACAGAAGGTGAGATGTAAGGCAACACCTCCAACTCAACAGCAAAACGCACTGCATGACCCTCTCCTAGCACTGGCAGATACTGAAATTAATGCAACCAGCCTGGAAGCCATACATTTTGTCTGACCTTTCCTCCAGCCCTGTCATTTCTAAAGAGGATCTTGGATGATGAAAACTCATTAAAAATTGGAGAAAATATATTTGTCCACATTTTTCTTGTTTGAGCACAAATTTCTGTTTGGTTACCACACTGCTATACCAAGTCAGACCAATAAACTGTGTCTCTGTCAACAAGAACCACAAAACAAAACAAAACAAAACAAAACAAATTGGCTCCAAGTCTATTAGGCAGCTGAATTACTGCTTCATACCATGTTCTTGAAGATCACTGCTAATACACAGGTATCAGCACACTATGCTTCCAGCAGACTCTCTGGAAAATTTATGGGCAGCAAATGACTCATTTGTCCTAAGAGAGAGAAATGTCTGGGGGGACTTCTGTCATCAGGCACCTCTCAGGCCTGTGAAGAGGGGAATGAGCAGGAATATAACCACTGCAGTTTTAGACTCCAGCTTAAATTCACCAGTGAGAAGTAATTAGTTTCAGATAAAGCTGGAGACAAAACAGACCTGATGGAATTAGCAGACCTCTAGAACCATACAGAAGCAAAAAGGTGAGGCAGACATCCTTTTTTTGGTTACTGTCAGAAACAGATATTGTGCTAAACAAACCTTTGATCACCATGCTCATTCTCAAAAATGATTGCTTAAAGAAGTTTTAGCTTGGGGATCATTTTCCACATAAACACAGTCTGATTAATGGAACATGCTCCCAGTTCAAGCTCAGGATGTCTTATCTGGTTCCTATTGACATGCAAACAGCAAGATTCTTGGGACCTGCCCTAACTTCTTCCCAGAGTCTGGATACAAGTTTAGTAATTTGGGGCTGGTCTAAGCTGTCGGCGTAGCTATAACTAAAATTTTAATAGAATCCTTTCAAACTAATTCTAAAAATAACAATAAAATAATGCAAGATTGTACGTCAGAGATGTAAATATTTTGTTTTAAATTAACTTTTCCCAGCTCACTGCTGGTCCAGTGTCTCCTACAGATGACTTTTCCAAACCTGAATTTCATATCCTGTACTCCTAAAGCTGAGATAAGCAAATGCATTCACCAAGCTGTAAGAATCAGCTTGTGAACTAATAACATCTAATATCAAGACTGAGGAGGGGAGTCTCCCATACAAGATATGGAACAGCAGAGCTTCGGTAAGGAACAATCTGCACGAAAATGGCTATTAATTCTGGGTGATAATTCTTCACAGCTTCCAATTAGGAAGTGTCCAGCTGGGGCAATTTCCTGCGTAAATGTCACACTAACTTCTCCAGAGCTTTATTTCTTTTTTGACCGATATGGAAATTGAAAAAGGCAGCTGAAATGAGGGAGAATGTAAAACCCAAAGCTACACAGCCTAAAACACAAAGGTCACAGCCTTCTGAGACCCCAAACCGACAGCCTGCAATGTGAACAAGCCCCTTTGTCTCCTCATTGCCATCCACTTCATCCTCCATCATCAGATCCTCTCAAATTCTAAAACCCTCTATTGCTCTGCCAAGAGTAAAGAGACTATGAATGTTTGGAACCTCCACGGACAGTAAGTAGCAACTGCTCCATAGACATCACTTCTCAGTACCAAAGAAATGAGCACAAGGTGTTTGATACCAGCAACAAATATATTGCCTCATCAGAAGCAGAAGAGAGCCTTCCCTGTCTCCCAGCGTGGTACCTGTAATGCATTCACCACTCTGATTGGGTGCTCCTCACCCAGGGCCTGGATGCAGTGCTGAAACAAGCAGTTGATGTTATCTTTTATCTTCATTAATTCTTCCCCATCCAGAGCCTCCAGCTTGCCTTCTAGATACTCCAGGTTGACCTGTCAGGTTAAGAAGCAGTTCATGCACATTACACCATCAGTGACACCTCAGAAACAGAAGTCCTTGCACTGACAGTCTGCCACTTCATAGGCAGAACAGCAACAGGATGCTCACATTCTGTTACCTTCATCAGAAATAGCTCCTCCCAAAACCTAGGGTTGCATTTACTGGGGTCCTCTGTCTGAAAGGAAAAGGAACAGGCATGAGGGCAAATAAATCATTCGGGTAGAATTTACAAACAGCCTATATCATGGGTAGCTCAGAGTCAGCATCACCCGCTGGATGACCAAACGGTCTCACAGTGCAGAATTCTGGCTACACAGATTCACAAACAAAGAAGGACCAACAGAAGTAGCTCTCAACTGGGATGCCTCTGTTTATTTCCTGAATTGTTTTGTGAGAAATACTGGGAAAGCCATGACTTCCCACAGATGGTACGGTTCTGGTAAACAATGGGACAAGGAGACATTTTGGAAGAGAGCAGAATACAGAGCTCTGCATGACAGTAGGAGAGCCTGGAGCATGTGCCTTCACTGTGCAGGCTTTACCTTGAGGAAAGAAATCCACTGAAAAAAACCCTCAGCATAAACTAAACCAAGAAAATTTAACACACCACTTTAGAAAGAAGAGATGTTCAACTTCTTACCGTGAAAATTTCATCATACATCAACACCACTTTCTCTTTCAATGGCTTCTTGGAGGCTGAAGATTTCCGGAGCAGCCCACCTTTTTTCTCTGTTTGGGCCATGCTGTATACCCTGAAGGTAAGAACAGACAAAAAAGGCTCAGAAAACTTGATCTTTTCTTCAAGGCATATCTGACCTGCCTCAGCCATGAAAGACTTTTTCAGTGCACTGAAATACTAACAGTCTCTCACAAGCTCTAAGTAGGGGCATTTATAACTATACCAGATAAGAAATCAGATCAAAGGACCCATCTAGTCCTATATCCCATTTCAAAGACATGCAAAAGTCCACACACAGGCAGAAACAGAATAAGCTCCTATGGATAAATTTTCTTAATTCTTCTGTATTAGAAACTGATTCATGATCCAGATCAATGCAGTTTACATCTAGAAAAGTTATGTATTTTTTAATCTCACTGGAGGAATTGTGATACTTGATATCAAATAGGTACCCAGTCTTTTTTGATGCTGGTGAAGCCTCAAGGGCATCTGGTGACAAAAGCTCCTGAAACTATTTGAAAGTCTTCTCTTACCTGCTTAATTTGCTGCCTATCAAAGCACTTCAAATTCTGCTTTTGTACTCTGAGGTTGCATCCAACACAAGGAAAGCCTCCATAAAGCAATCCTGCCATCCTTGTTCACAACTACCTCTCCACCTTAACATCCTTATCTGTGCCAGCTGCTCTGCAAATCAAGCCAGAGAGGAACCCCTCAAAAGCATCCCATGTGGTTCAGTTTTGGGAGGAGGATGGAAGACAGGGGACAAGTTTTACAGAGATTTCTTTTTTAAACCAGATGAATTTCATGATCCACTTGACAGCAAAGGGTTTTCTAAAAATGCAAAGAAGTTTTACTATCATTAATTCGTGTCCTCCTGATCATACTATTTAAAAAAAAAGTAGTATCCTTATTACAAAATGAGCCATTACACGAAGTAACGTGGTCCTGAGCCTTCTGTGGCAGACAACCCACTCCAGGGGCTGAGTCAGAACACACAACTAGCCACATATTCTCAACCTCATGTGCGATGCTACAAAGTGCAGCACTACTCTGACCTCGCAAATACGCGTTTATCTGCAATCACAGATTTTCCTGGCAAGCATCACAGCTTTAGCACTGTTCTAACCTCCTCCATCACTGCAGCATGTCAGAAGTACTCAACAGAAAGGGAAAGCCATCCCTTCTCATTGCCCTGAGCTCCTAGCCTTTCTCCCATACCTCCAAAGGTAATTACACACGTGGCACCAGCATATCACACACAGAGGTTTGACTTAAGTCATGCTCCACAAAAACATGGGCAGGCTCTTTTGACAGTTGCACTCAACCACGATAAATTATGCACAGAGAGGTAAGTTCACTGTTCAAATCTAGGACCCCAGAGCTTTCTGAGCTGGCAGCCATGGAGATAACTTTGGATGTAGCCTCAATCCCAGACTGTCTGAACTCCCTCCCACAACCACAGCAGGTTTAGATCTGTCTTTCCCTCAAAGACCAAGTTCCATCAACTACTGAATACCAGTTCCAGATCTCTTTTACATTCTTTCCACTGCAGACAATTTTTAGCTGACTTACAGCTATGTTCTCAACTAGGACTCTCAGGCTTCCAGAGTCGGTTATTCAAACATCCATCCCTTTAGCCATAAACTTTGGTTCTATGTGGCAGAAAAACATTTTTAGGCCTGAAGAAACTGCTGCTGCAAAAGACTCTACCTCAGGTGCAAAGGGAAGGAGCTTTGCCTGGATGGGAAAGGGTAGGACAGAGAGCAGCAGATCTCACACCTGAAAAGCTAACATTTACATAGCCAGGCAGAGAGGTGTTCTGTCTTCCCACTAGAAAGGGAAGCAGCTGGCTGGTTATGGGCTGGGGTGAGAATGGAAAAAGCCCCGAGACACACTGACAGAAGAAAGCGTAGCAACCACTGCACCATAACCTTCTGTAAACAGCAAAATTATTCCTAGCCTAGTAGGTCTATGTATCCAACTAAGATGGAAGAAGGTTTCCAACTAACAAACAAAAAAGAAAACATTATTCAATCATCTTGATAGCTTCTCTTTTACAGACTTTGCATTATTTTTAAACTGTCGTGGGAATTAAGACATTATTCTAATTAGAAACATAATTGGAAACACTGAGAAATCTATTAAAAGCCAAATCAAGAGTGATGTCACTTTTAGCCTTGGAATACAAATCTTGGGTAAGATTCCACAAAACGATTTTCCTACTGGAATTGAGTTTCTGAACCTAAAACAGCTGCCAGCCCCAGCATACAAACACATCCATCAGTGTGCTTCTAACTGAATTACAGCTAACGAATCCCAATGTCAAAACTAATAAACTAACTCTCAGTGCTTCTAGGTCAGCGTTCTCACATCAAATGTGTACGTGAATAGGAGGGGATCAATAAGCTCTGCTTAGTCCCTGGACTTTCAGAGCTGCATTTTAACCCTTTTCCTACATTTCCAGAAAGACAGAAAAATCTAAATACCTCAAGACACAAAGGGTAAGCACCAAAAGGATTGCATGATCATGTGAAAATTCTAGTCTCTGTCAAAATGGGACTTAGGATTCACATTCTCTCAACCAAAGCAGCACAGAGCACATACAAAGACAACTGCTAGAGGCAAGGATTAAATAATGTTCTTGTTTATAATTTTCTACTCTACAAATGAGCATATGGAGGAGCAAGGAGAGAAACGTAAACCTTGCCTTTCATGCCAACGCTTTATTAGGCTGTGTTTGTTTCATGACCTACGATGATCAGGCCATACAAATGGTTTTTTCTTTTCACTTTATGCAATTACATTTTCTAGATGTCATGAAGACAAAAAGAAAACTGCATTTTGCTAATGGAGACCTTCCAGGCAGCTACAGAAAACAACAGTTAAATGCACAAAACATTTATAAATAAGTTGTAGAGGTGTCAAATTATCACAATGCCGTGACAGCTAATGAAAACAACGACACTGAATATAATTAACAATTTCCCTTTAAACATCACATTTAAAAAGCATCAGTGCATTTTCCACATTTTAGGTTCAAATGGATAATTTATTCTGTCAATAGGTCATTCCCATTAACACATGCTGCTAAGTGAATCCTGCTGTATTCACTGACTGCGCAGGAGAACTGCCCCTCAGGGCCAAGAGAAGCACACACGTGGGGATTTTTAGAACAACAAATACTTTGCTGTGCAGCAGAAGATCCAAGATGCCTCATCTGGAATAAAAGAAAACTTGACAGAGCACAAGTCTTGGCAGCTCAAAGGCAGGAAGAGAAAAGCCATGGCAGACACAAGTTCAGGCATACTCTTGCTTTATCTCTCATCAACCCCAAGATCAGCTGATCCAGCCAGAAAGGGATGAGCACATCCAACCATCCACCTCCTTTCTGTTTCATTCCAGAACTCATAACAGAGATTCCAACCAAACATATGACATTCCAATGAACACAGCTCTGTTAGATTTTTGTTAGAGTGGCCACAGGGAAAATGAACCTGATATTTTGAGTCTGAGATTTACTCAGACTTGTGCACATTGAAAACTGCTACACAAGGCTCCACATCGTCACTCAGCTCCTGAATGGACTTATCAGTATTCCATAGACTGTCTTTTAATAGCAAAAATACTGTAGAGAGGATAACACTAATGCACACCTACACCATCAGGATTCAAAAGTTGCAACTTGTGTAATCTTGCATGCAGCCCATCAAGTACAGCACTTCGCATTCAATTGCCTTGGCTAACAAACCTGAAAGTTTTCAAGATTATAGATGCACATATAAAACCCCCACATGCAACCATATGTGAATAAGTGTATTCTTTTCATTGTGGACCCCTCACAAAATATACTGTAACACTTCTTGGCTAGACAAAAAGAATACAGATGACACAAAACTGTACTTTCACATAGTGACTTACTTGGCAGTCCATTTAGTCCCTACCTGGAAAAGGCTGTGCAAATTATGTGATCTGTATTAGTTTGTTAATGTCAAAGCTCTAAACCTCAATCAATATTTATAGACTCTGAATAAGAACTGAGATACTTTTGCTTTTAGAACCCAATGTCCCTTGACTTGCCAGAGCTACTAAGATTGGACTCACCTGTTCAAACATTTCAAGGCCAGCAATTGCCTCCTCCCTCCCTGCATGTATGCACCTGGGACTCAGTGTGATCATGCTCTCCCTTTCAAGGTGTTCTGCAGGTACATCACTCAATATTAAAGAAAGTTGTTCAAAAATTGCCTCAATCCTGCAAGAGCTGGGGATAAACCCCTGTCTAAAAGTTAGCATACAGCTTCTAAAGCAATGTGTTACAAGCTAAGTACTCATTAAATTCTTCAGTGAAGTACCAGGAAAAACTTGCACTTAATCCATGTGATGAATCTGCAGAATAAATACTGGATCTGAACAACAGGCAGTTATAACACAGGTCCCAGTGCTCCTCCATCACTGGAAGCAACAGACAACCTGCACCCACTACAAGAGCTTAGGAATCCCAGTGCACAGGGAGCGACTGGACCCAGTTCCAGCTCCTCTATTAAAACCCCCAGGACCACCCATCAGCAGCCCACTGCTGAAAACAGAGAGGAAGAACAGATCAGGCAGGCTAGATTTTGTCAAGGCTTTAGCAACCATCATGGTCAAATTTCTGCTATAGGCCCTATTGCAGCTTATTCTCCACAAACTCTTGCATTGGTAGTTACAGCTTGTGCAAGTGCATCCACACTGCTTTTGTATTCCATCCGTTCTTTACAACTTCATTTGCATATTGTCCATTCGAATAAAAACTGCTCAAACTGCGCTTTCCTCTACAACTGTAAGGTGCTCAACCCACCAACAAGGGAAACAGTAACACAGTATACAAGCCTTGGATCCATGCAGCAAAATTTCCAGGTGCCTTCAGGCAGTATGTAATGAGAAACATATTCTGAGGGCGTGCTGATGACAAAAAACCCATAGAGATCCTACTTCTCTTTCTACAGTACAAAGCAACAACCTCCAGCACAGTCATAGTACATAAGTTTTTACTAGAAATTCCTTCCATCCCACTCAGAGCAGAGCAGTGTATGTGCTTCTGCATAGTACAATCTAAAGTTACACCACTTCTGACCTATTTTTGCCCCCTTGAAAAACGGGAAAAGCAGCTTCCTAATGCAAATACAGCCACACACTACCTCCCATTGCACCTGCTTTATTAATGATATAAAAGAGTAACATTTGAGCTACGATTTTAACACTTCATCCATAATTGCATTTAATTTCTATCTGTCCAGTTAAAGTAACACCCAATCCATCAACTTCACACCACCAACTAGCTACGCTTCTTGCTGTCAAGTCCATCCAGAAAAACACTGCATGATTCCACCAGCATCTGTTCACACCATTTTCATACAAGATAATTTTTTCATTTCACCACACTTTCTCTCTGTATTCCTGGCTATTATGACCAGCTCTCTCATGTCAGAAAATGACTTCACTTTTTGAGCCCTTTAGAACCCATCCCACATAGTTTTTCATTAAATACTCTGAACTGCCTTTACACTCCCACCTAAAAGCTCAGGTCACTTGCAGACCTTTTCAGATGCCTTCCTTCTGAAGAAAAACACTCTCCCTGTAACCTTCCCCTGCCCTTTTCCCATGGCTTCAGCTGGTGGTGTGGATCCAAGGCCCATGCTAACTACAGTGCAGCTGCATGACCTGGGCTCTGAATTCTGAGGTAGCTGCTATGTTCTAAGAAGCTGCATAGTAAAGTCATGCCAAGGAAAGAAAAGCGGAGCTGCAGAGTGGGTAACATTTTTGAGGTACAGACCATCAGCAGCACAAGTACTCAGGAGTTAAAATGCAAACACGAAAAGGTGCAAGTTCTAAAAAAAAAAAAAAAAAAATTATGAAGGCAGAATATAGCAACTCAGCAACTCTGAGCAGCACAGGCTGACCCTTCCCCTCCTGAGGGATGTCTGCATGGCTGCCTGGTGTGTTAGAAGGGGGAGGGAGCAGATGAATGCTTAGCCCAGCAGCTCATTAAAGCCCCACTGTTCCTTTTGTGCATGTTAGCCAATAACTGCTTAACATTTTTACACTGTATATACCCTGCCCACACTATCTCTTTGCACACAGCAAGTGCCATAAAGGACACAGTGGATCATCCTTTTGTTATTGGAAAGCCAAACTGATGTCCTTTCACCCCCCCTCAAAATTCCTCTTCTGCATTTTTGTCACATTTCCTGCTACAGCTCAAACAGCTGGTGAACTGCAATCAACACGTATCGCAATGATTCAAATTATCTCATTGCTTTGCATATTCCACCCACCTGCTCACCCTAATTGGCTCTCATCATATATTCAGATTACAGTCTCTGCTGAGGAGCAAACTTTCTTACAGTGACATACGCAACAGGGTTTGACTGAGGCCGCAGCTTGCTCAGGTAGCAAGTGCCACTGCCTTCAGCATAATAAACACTGCAAGCTTCCCATTGCTTTGCCACTGTTTGCTGCTCCCCCTCGCTTTGCCCATACAAGTGTTCGGAGAAGCGTGAGGGAAACCATGTAATTGGCATGATCAGCGAACACTCATTCTTTTCCTAGGAGTTATCCCGAGCCCAAACCACCCGGCAGCCGGGGGACAGCGCGGCCCAAGACCAGCCCAAGGGCTGGGCTGCGGCAGGCCCAGAGGCCTCCTCGGGGCCGCCACCCGGGGCACGCACCGGGGCACCGCGGCGTTACCGGCGGGAGATGAGCAGCACCTCCCGCTGCACGGGCTGCGTACGGCCGCTCCCGCAGCTAACCAGGGTGGGCAGCGAGCGGCCCTGGCATGGGGTGCCGGTGCCGGGCGAGGCCCCTCGCGGCGGGGAGCGCGCCCGCCCCGCGGAGCCCCCGGTCCGGCGGAGCCCCCGGTGC